>NW_021011505.1:2018338-2388937 GCF_003987935.1 Bombyx mandarina | reverse complement strand
CCTAAGTCTTCATTTAACACCCTTTTCACCGTGGTTCTGCTTAACCCCATCTGAAGGGCCAACAGTTTCTGCTTACGTTTGGGATTTCTTTGAATTCGCGCCTTCACAGCTTTTATCACTGCTGGAGTCCTAACAGACCGAGGGCGACCACTTCTTGACCTGTCATCTACACTAGAGTCTTCATTGAATCGTTTGATGGTACGATAAACGAATCTTTTGGTTATATTCAAATTTTTCAGTATGTTAAAAATTTGAATTGGCGCGTAACCGCAACGATGCAACGCAATAACTGCAACACGGTCTTCTTTAAGCGTCCACTCCATATTTAAAAATGAGTAAAATTCTAAAAGTATACATTTTTATTTTCATGAACAATTCGAAATTCGAATTCAATAAACTTTTTTGTGGCCAGCATTCTAAAAGAAAAGTTTTTACTGTGTGACAATACTTATGACCTGACTAGTTATATATAACACTATAGAGATCACTTCTAAATTGAAGCACTGATTAATATTTTACGGATTGAAAGAACCAGTGTAGGCGTAGTTATAGAACATCTCTCTGTCTGATAAGTCGGATAACTCCCTCCCACCCACCACCAGATCCGAAATATTTCTAACTCATATAAAGGCCGGATAATGAAAAAAAATGTGTAGTCCAATGTCTGACTAGTATTTACAAAATGTTGTATTTATGTATGTATACAATTATATTCAATTTTTTTTTATCGATAAGCAAATCTTGGTCACTAGCCGGTTGTATGGAAGAGAAGCATTGTACCCCTGTATTTTGTTATAAATTTCCATTTATTTTAAATTGGTGTACAATATAGTACTATACTCTATACTAGGTTGATCTTTATTTCCATTTTTCCGTTCGTACATAGCTCAGCATTTGTAAATAGAAGTCAATTATAATTACAGCGATCCAATGAATACTACGTAATGATCACTCTAAAACTTTTGACAAGTAATTACGTAATGGAACACGAGAACAAATTTAATATTATTTCGGGTAATGTCTGAACGGGTTTGATGGGTCGAAACTGAAACTTACAACCGAATTATGCCTTCGCTTCGTTCTAAAAAGTTTGACGAACGAAAATTATTTTACATTGAAACGTTTCACAAAACTCCGGTCTACCTTTTTAAATGTATTTTGAATACTGTATAAACTATTATTATATAGGTATATGCATGTATACATATATATGTCGGAGACTGTCACGACATGAGAACCCTCTCATCGTAGCCGCTGGAAACAACATACCCGACCCAGTAGACCGAATGGTTAACCTTCGACGTCACCCAAAGCACGTCGTTACGGATCCTCCTGATCCATTAACGGTGCTTTTAGGCACCACAAGCACCGGTCACCGTCCTCGTCGAACTCGTCGCTTGCGACGAAGGGCTCGACGAGCGAACTAACCCACAGACACAGCCCACTGAGTTTCTCGCCGGATCTTCTCAGTGGGTCGCGTTTCCGATCCGGTGGTAGATTCTGCGAAGTACTGCTCTTGCTAGGCTCAGTGTTAGCAACTGTCCGGTTTGAGCCCCGCGAGCTCACCTACAAACGTTAGGGCGAAGCTGAAATAGCCTCTCAAGACTATCAGCATAGGTAGGGAAAAAAAAAAGTTTGGTAGCTAAACGAAACGCACGATTCCCGAGAGATGGCAGTACGATTGCGGTATCGTCGGAATTCGGCTAACTTCGTGCTACGACAGAGCCTAGCCGATGGAGGCGCATAGACGCCATTAACCACTTACCAACCAGCCTTCTTGAAGAGCGGTGCCTCCGTCCTAAGAACTGTCATTCGTTTTCGTTTGCTAACGTCAAGAGACGATGTCTAAATTGTTCTAAGACAGCAAACGTGATTGGTGTACTCAATATTTCTCTTAGCTCGATCACCCTATTCGCCCCTACGATGTCTGACCATGGTGTTAATAATTGTAATTTCTCCGACCCACACATATGTACTTAAACCACTTAAGACTTCTTTACACTTTTATTGCATAGAGAGGTGGACGCGCTTACAGCTCACCTGGTGTTAAGTGGTTACCGGATCCCGAAGACATCTGCAATGTAAATGCCGCCACCCACCTTGAGATATAAGTTCTTAGGTCTCAGTATAGGTACAATGGCTGCTCCGCCCTTCAAACCGAAGCGCATTATTGCTTCACGGCTGAAATAGGTGGGATGGTGGTACCTACCCTCGCGGACACACAAGAGGTCCTACCACCAGTAATGTGGAAATGTAACCAGTACCATGTGGGAATAAGAACGACTTTTGGTCATTAATTTTCTATTCTGACATTTTACTTCACACGTTAACAGAATGTCTACGTCACGCGTTCGTAGCACATACGAGCGCGTTGATGTTCTCTACACGTGTGTAGACCATGTGTGTAGCGCTACGTAATTCCACCTACGGGTCTACAAAGTAGTTTTCATATTTTTATTCCGCTGCGACAAAAAAAAGCGGATATACCAAACGCTTATCAGAATTCCTCCCTCAATTAAACGCAAAAAATCTGAATAGCTAAAACGTTGAAAAAACTGTACGCTCCCCTGCTCCCAGGCGGGTTCATTACACATCACTCGGCATCGCCAATCAAGCCTTCATTACTCTAGAGCGAAACAATCAATATTCATATCCCATGCGAAATCTTCATAGCGCGCGGTGTGCGAGAAAAAGGAAAATCTTGATAGATGATCCCCGGTCTGGCCGCATTCGCAACGAAATTAAAAAGAACAAGCCATATCACTTAGCGCACACAGAGGCGGTGGGTTTTTTTATTAAAAATTCTACATATCTCGCGCGTCTTCGCCGCTTTATCTTAACCCCCGCCGCGAGCGAGACGGAAGAAGAAAAAAATTGTCAGAAAGAAAGGGACGGACACGCGTACAATACGAAAATTATAATTGCCAACTGTACGTGAATTAACACCGTAGATTCGCTTTCGTCGGTCCTTCTTCTTTCTTCGATGGAATCGGGTTGTAGGAGTGGGAGAAGAGGTGTTTGTGTGTGCGGCGTGGATTGAATGATTTACATACATGGTGCGCTCACAAACACAATATCGGACAGAAGCGAGGAAAATCGAAGAAAGCGATGCGACGAGTTCCATTGCTGATTCGATCCGTTCCGCCGAACTGTTGCAAAACTTGTCCATTCAACTCGAGCTGCGGATCTAGATATATTTGGTATACGTATCGATTGTTGTCTGGTTTCCAATTATTTTTGTCTTGATCAGGCAGGGATCAAATTAATTTTGTTTAAGTAGTGTTGTTTTATAAGCCAATCATGAAAATTGAATTAAATCAAAATGATATTTTAACAATTTTCAACAACGCTATGAGGACTGTTTTGACGTTTGTCCACACATGAATTTTCCTATTGATAGTAATTACATTTGAAGGAGCTAATTGGTGTTCTTTATTGTCGATAGTGACGTGCAGTTAGTCATAAAATTTACCGAATGTATTCATTTAGGACACAAGATTTATTTATTATATTGATTTTTAAACTATATACATTAGGGTCCCGTGAACATTTTTTTTATAAGATTATAATTATTGGTGTAATTATTTACCACACAGCTGGGCATTTGTTTTTCGAAATTGAAAGTAATAAGTATATAGCGTATGTACGTTTTTTATTTGACAATTACAAACTTTGTACGTCCTAAGCCGAATATTGAAGTTCGTTATTATTTGACTAAACTCACCTATCACTGCGACTCACATGGTTCTTATGCAGCTTCCCTCGATTATTATATTTGTCCAAGTCTAAATAAACGAGACTTATTTCCTTGGAGTTATTTTCATTATTTCCTTGGAGCAGAAAAGAGTTCTTCAAAGACTGAGTCGATTCTGTGAGAAGCAAGCCATAGTTGCGTAAAGCCTGGAACCTGGTGGAGGGCAGCGGTAAGTCAGTTCCAAAGTGAGATGAAACGACCATCTATTCTGAACTGGATAATTATTGGATTACTATAGTCACTGAGGTCATAGTACCGGGATGGAGAAAGTAACGGGAACCTACTACACTATTAATCCCATGAGAGTTGCAAAGATGAAGTCACACAATATGCGCGAAAAGATTTCTGCCTCTTCTTCACAATGGTTGCCGACTAGAACTCCAAGGTTCAGTGTGACCTGTACCTTCGTCCAATCTCCCATGATTCCTATTGGAACTCTTCGTTTAGTGCGGCCCAAATAAACGGCTCCAAAATCTATCTATACTAATATGTAAATCTACAGTGGTTTTTACGGATGTTCCGTTATAACTACTGAACCATGCTTCCGATTGACTTGAAACTTGGTATCCATGTAGAAAATACATGCACTTAATGGATAGGCTAATATTTATATGAGTGTTGGACTCCCTACACCAGTTGCGGGGGCGTTACTGATGAGACTCTT
This sequence comes from Bombyx mandarina, assembly GCF_003987935.1. Next base: position 2,384,519 of record NW_021011505.1, on the reverse strand, counting down.
TGTGGGGGCGAGAAATAATAATGTTAATTTTAAATGCCCAGCGAAGTGGACGGGTACAGCTAGTAAAATAATAAATGTAGATGATGAGCATTGACGGACCGTTGGTTTCGGATATGTTTAAATACCGAAAAAAATAACATTTTTCTTATGACGTTATCTTCCCACTTATAATATGATATTTTATTCAGTATTACTCTCAAATTCAGCAACACGTCATATCACTGAAATTATATTACGAATAATAAATAAGAACCTAACGAACAAATGTCTAATAAGTGGTGCGAGCGTGGAAACCGCCGAGCCTTATCGAGTATATAAGCTAAGTACAGTCGCACGCACAAAACAATGGCGAGGCGACGGTTGACCTCGCGGCCGCCTCCCCGTGTCTTGCGCCCGCCGGTAGCGCCGCGTGCAATTAATATGCCGAGGCGGCCGCGACTACTGCGCACAAAACGATTTGATACTTGTAGATGCTTAACTGATTTAAAAGTGTCCTTTTTTTGTTAGTCGAAAAGTCATAAAAAAACAAGGAATATAAATTGGGATATGATGAAGTACCTACATATATTTATTTTACTGATAGTAGAACCTCTTGTGAGCCCGCATGAGTGGGTACCACCATCCTGCCTGTTTCTGCCGTGAAGCAATAATGCGTTTCGGTCTGAAGGGTGGGGCAGCCGTTGGAACTATACTGAGACCTTAGAACTTATATCTCAAGGTAGGTGCCGCATTTACGTTGTAGATGTCTATGAGCTCCAGTAACCAATTAAAACCAGGTGAGCTCGTCTACCCATCTAAGCAATAAAAAAAGAGCATCTGATTATTTCATTATTGTTATTAATCATGGTTACATTGTCGGTACGTGTAAATAGTTGTATTACTCATAGTGTCGTAGTAGACCCGTCTACCGATAAGTGAGTGAACGTAAATCATGGAATCTACTTTTCAATTATCTATTTTAATATCATGAACGTATCACTCCCGATCCTGTGGACCGAATGGTAAACAGTCGACATCGCTCTAACGTTACGTCATTTCGGCTCATCCCGATCCACTAACGGTGCTTTTAGGTACCTCAAGCACTGGTTATTGTTTTTGAGCCGAGTCAAAAGGCTCGACGAGTAAATTAACCCACAGACACAGCCCACTGAGTTTCTCACCGGATCTTCTCAGTGGGTCGCGTTTCCGATCCGATGGTAGACTCTGCGATCCACTGCTCTTGCTAGAGTTAGTGCTAGCAACGTCATCAGGTTTGAGCCCCGTGAGCTCACTTACTTGTTAGGTTATGCTGACATAGCCTCTCAAGGCTATTAGCTTAGGCAGGGAAAAAATAATTATTTCAAGGATCAAGTCACTTTAGTTAACACGTAACCCGTCCAAGTTTTCTTTTGCGAAAGAAGAGAGAGAATTTTTGATCAATAATTGTCACTGGGCGGCCTCCCCCGTCGCGGGTGTGCTGGGGAGAGGCACGGTGCCGCGGGGAGGGGGTAATTACGAGTGCGTTTTGTTACCGAGATGATAGGCGCGAAAAATGGCTTGCGCGTGCCTTTACGTGTCTCCTCTAGTTTTGAATATTCAGCCGGTCTCTCGGCCTGATGAAATATTGAATAGACGGAGTAATTTATTCCCAGAGGCGAGTTCTCGAACGGTCCGCGTTCCGTTCGGATATTGAAATTAGGCGCTGCTTTGCTTAAGAAAAGCGTTTGTTTGACGGCCGCCTTATGAGTCGACTCCGAGTCGGTGCGGTGATATTCTTACGGAATATTTTATTTTTTTCCACCGAGATTTTGGCACGGATGGTTGGTCTCTTCTAGTGAATTCGTTTTGCAGTTAGTTCATTAAGTTAGAGCTGAATCTAGTAAATTGAATGTACAGTTGTATTATAAAGAAATATATCTCGTATATTCAAAATTATTTTGCTGCAAGAAATAGTGCCAGTAAATAAAATACCACATTTCCTTATCATCAAGTTTAATCGAGCTGTGTGAGCTTTAGAGCACGCTTCGATATGACACTCGCGGAGTCGTATGATTTTTAACTTCGTGTAGCATCGTCTATTGTTTGTAAGGTGCGTATGTACGTTAACTTCAAAGATTTTCCTAGTTCACCGAATGTATTTACGTTTTATGTCTTGATAATACTATCAGGACACTCGAATGGTACTGTAATCATCCCTTCTTAAAGCAGCGCAGAAGATTTTTCGCTTAAAAAACTTATATTTTGTCACGTAGTCATTGAATAAATCAATTTGAAATCGGCACCACGAACATTTGTGAGCGCGACAGTCCAACAATGCGTTTTCATTTAGCTTTAGCAAGCTCCAGAACAATCATATTGATTCAAAGTATTAATTAAGTGTTAGGTAACGATCGTATACGAATGTAAGAATGTATTGAGTGTGTACAAACACGCTATTGCACTTAGCGAGAGCCGGAATATGCAAATTCATGTTTTACGATAGCTGCTGGGAGTGTGCGCGGTATGCACCGAGGAAAACGGAATTAAGAGTCGATATTTGGAATACAATTTTTTTTGTTGCACTCCTGTGTCGTGATGTTCTTGAGTTCTTCAAGATAAAATATGTAATGACTAGCGACCCGCCCTCGCTTCGCTTCGGAACATTAAAACACACATGAAACCAAAAAAATAAATAAAAAAAAAATTAAAAAAAGTAGCCTATGTTCATCAGGGACAATGTCGGCTTCTAATGGAAAAAGAATTTTTCAAATCGGTCCAGTAGTGTCGGAGCCTATTCGAAACAAACAAACAAACAAATCTTTCCTCTTTATAATATTAGTATAGATAATGTTCCGGTGATGTGTAGCGCAATTGATTTTTATTAGTTTGTGAAATTTATATATATGTGTACATTTGTAAGGTAGAGGGGAAAGAGATCGACCGAAGAAGATATAGGTGGAGTGTGTGAATGACGATATGAGAGAGAGAGGAGTGAGTGTTGAAATGACGGCTGATAGAAGAGAATGGAAGAGAAAAATTAGCTGTGCCGACCCCACCTAGTGGGATAAGGCGGAGAAAAAGAAAATATATAAGTGCGAATTTAAATTAGTTTGATGTAATCCTCCATTGCTTATGTTGTTTCTAACTTGCTGATTGTTTTTTTATTTCATTGTTTTTGTTTCTCTAGTGGTTTAATTTGCTTATATTGGCGAGGCCATTTAAATGACTTTTTGTTGCTATTATTGATATATTATTATCTCCTTGTAACAAATAAATAAATAACTACTATATAAATCATTACTGGTGGTAGGACCTCTTGTGAGTCTGCACGGGTAGGTACCACCACCCCGTCTATTTCTGCCGTGAAGCAGTAATGCGTTTTGGTTTGAAGGGTGGGGCAGCCGTTGTAATTGAATTAATTTCGATTTGATTGACAAGACTGATTTTGTTAAATAACTAACTCGTTATGATGGACTAAAGCTCCCGACAATTAACAATAAAAAATCACGCTTAATTTTATTTCATTCAAAACGAAGCAAATTTGTTAAGCGATCAGTCATATCACAGCAAAAAATGATGATTATGATGATAAATGAATCTGTTAGGAAATGGAATTTAAAAAAAAACTTCTTTAGATTTGCCCTCAAGTTGAAGAAAACGTTCTCCGTTCAAAACTTAGGATGAGCATTTCCCAATAATCAAGGTATACCATAAATGCATGGAATGTTACAATATAATTATGACTATATAATTTACGCACGCTCTATGGTTTTCTTGTCTCCTTAGGACAGTCAAAGAGGAGGGTGGTTAATGAATAAAAAAATTCTCGTTTTTTTCTCAACAGCACAGTGATTAGTTACCCTCATAATGAGTAGTGTGTGTGTGTGTGAGGGTGTGCGAGGGATGGGGTGGCAAATTTTATATGTCAGCTGATAAGGGATGGAAATTAGGGTTTCTTTATCGATCGGGACGCTTTTTAACGTAGTCACCGCGTCTTGCATAAGTTTATGATCGGTCTTTTTAATTTCGTACTGCACGATTGATTTTGTTTTCGCGAATTAGGGTTCTATTTCCCAACGTAGTTTAAGAATAATGTTTGGTTTATTAATAAAATTTAATTAGGGGAAAATGTCAATCATTATAGTATTGGTGATTTTTTTTGACAGGTGAGCAAGCAAAGCGTTCAACCAGGAGGTTACTATTTATTATCTGAAGAGTTCTGGGATATGAAATACAGATATGACTAGTGACATTTCCCGTATTGACTTCTAATGACAAGATAAACTATAATCTAGTAGTTAACGCTAGGAAGAACTCAAAAAAAACAAAGGTAACTACATGAAAAAAAGTTCGTAAAAAATCTCACCGAGAAGTAAGGTCGTGATTTTTTTTAATTTAAATAAACCGGAGTACAAACTGAACTTTTCCCTGTAATAAACCGCAAACGACGTGTCAAGGTGAGCTCCGTGTATAACATACATAAACCAGGACGATGTTTCGCCCGAAGAAACGGGCCGACTTGTTCAAAACTCCCTATATCGAGAACCATTGTAACGTGATCTGTGGCGTGTTATTTCATACTTGACTTTACGTTGTGTGTTTAGGAGTTTGGTAGCTGTTATACAATTTGTGTGTAATTAATATTATTTCAGGAGCGTCAAATAGCAACTGGATAGCAGTGGTTCATGAATTGGATGAGTTTGTATCCCGAAAACAGGACGGTGCAGCAGTGAGCAATTATACCGTTGAACTACAATTACACCCAAAAAAGAGGTGCCTGTTAGAATTGTATAATTCCTAAACGCATCCTAGTAATATCAATATCAACTGACAGCTGTCACTCGCTTAGAATATGTCAATGTCAATTGCAGTTGTCACCCTTCTTTTTTTTCTGTCACGAAAATGCATATCGTTGTTCAAATAAAAACTATTCTTGTAAATCTTCGTTTTTCATACGAAACCCAGACGGATCACTCCAACAGTGCCCAAATTACATGTCTACCTTTGATTATATAATAATTTAATATACTAGTTAACTAATTCATACTATTGTTACAATTCATAACTTCTATAAGATGTACTATACGATTTAAGTTATTACTCATAACTCTGCGACGTATTTCGTAATTGATAAGGCGAAGAGAAACAAACGTAAAGCTACATTTGATTCGAACATGGTTTTTGAATTTGAGGGATCAAAATAAACTGGCGAAAGTCAAGTGGGGCCGTAAGAGTGACTCAAGTTAAATTAAGAATGTGGAGTTTTTCTGTGTGAGCTTTTTTTTCTTTTTTTTTTTCACTCAGACTGTTTGTTGACTGGTACTTTTTGACATTGTGTGTTTTGTGCCCCTTCGAGAGAGCTTCCTTTAATACCTGAGGCGTCCGTGTGTGGCGTGGTTAGAATTTTTTTTTTGTTTTTTAAATGATTTCAGCAGGGATTCAAGGGAAATTTATGTTAATCTTAGTTATTTTGTGATGTTAAAACATCTACTGAGATATTTTGTGTTTAGTAAAGCATAATGCGCTACTTTGACCACGTTGCCCGCAGAGGTGTAGACAACTTGGAACGTCTGATGGTCACTGGAAAAGTACAAGGAAAACGTCCCAAACGTTGGTCCGACCAGATCTCCGAGCATTCCAGCGGACCACTTAGCGCTGCATTACACCAGGCAACTGACCGGAACCGATGGAGGCGGGCAGTCGACAAGCTAAAACGGAGTCATGATCCTCAGCAATGAGGGAGCGATCGAGAAGAAAGAAGAAACGAGCTTCGCGGTTGAGTTGTGCAAATTGAAAAGCGCGTTTGTATGTATAGTCCTCAAATCTTTTTTAAAATGCCGTAACTGATAACTCAGCTTTGCTGATACCACTTCTGAAACATATCCTGTTATACTTATCACCAGAGATTTTTTCTTCTTTTACTTAAGCCTTGCCATACTCCTTGATTTTGTTTAAATTTTCAAAGCAATTCATTATACTTTCTAGTAATGTGTTTTTAGAATTTTCATTGCCATATTTACTTTCTAGTAATGTGTTTTTAGAATTTTCATTGCCATATTTACTTTCTAGTAATGTGTTTTTAGAATTTTCATTGCCATATTTACTTTCTAGTAATGTGTTTTTAGAATTTTCATTGCCATAATCCTGATTTTGTTTAAATTTTCAAAGCAATTCATTCTTTTTTCTAGTAATGTATTTTTCGAGTTTTCAATTGACGCAAACTAATATCTGAAAAATATCGACTGGGTTGATAAAAGATTATTGACATAATATATTATATCTAGGTACAGTCGCGTATTACATTTTTTGTGTTTAAAGCGAAAAATCGTAAGGATGTATGTCGTACGGATAAGGATTCTTTGATGTGCGCGATGGTACCTCTCAAAGACTTTTCATGCGTTTTGTTTGCTCCCGCGTTTAACGAAAGCTCCTTTATGTTAACTAAGCTTTTAGCGATTTAAATATTCATAATATTAGAATTATTTTTGAGTACATTTTGTGTGCTAAAACGAGGTGGAATTGTAGGTGTGAATTGGATGAATTTTTAATGAAATAATGTTCATTAATATTAAAAAGTGGCTTTCAATCAATGACTTCTCTGGCACAGAACCGTGTTGTTCGAATGGAAGGACAGGACATACTTAATTTGTATTATATTTTGACTCAAATAACAAATGGGCAAGTTCTGAACTAAGATAGGAAATACATATTTAGAGAGAATTGTTACGAGAAAAAAAAAACGTTTTTCTCTTCTGAAAATGATGAGCTTTCTTCGACTAAGCAAAATCAGTTTTTTTTTTATTGCTTAGATGGGTAGAGGAGCTCACAGCCCACCTGGTGTGAAGTGGTTACTGAAACCCATAGACATCTACGATGTAAATGCGCCACCCACCTTGAGATATGAGTTCTAAGGTCTCAGTATAGTTACAACGGCTGCCCGCCCTTCAAACCGAAATGCATTACTGCTTCACGGCGGAAATATTCAGTTAAGCAAACTATGAGCGAAAAAAAAAATTAACGGCTCACCAGTAGTACGGACGTGACAGAACGATTCAGTGTAGTGTCATTAACCTGGTTACGGCTATTTCTGAGAAAACATAGATTGCCGCTGACCAAAGCAAAAACCGAGCAATTAATTAAAAAAAACGTGCCTCTGAAAGTGTCACTAGAATTTCCACAAACGACCTTCTGTCTTACGTAGCATATATTTACAGTCGATTTTAACTCGTCAAATTTGTGTTGCGATAACGCCAGCCGGACCGTGTCGCTTGAAAAAAACGGATGAAACTCAAAATCGGACATTGTTGCGTGAATGTGTCGAAATTAAGTGTTAGAGCGAGACGGTTACATGTCTCCATTCTAGAACATATTATTATAAATAGTTCATAATAAAAAAAGTCGATCTAAATTAGTCCATAGTTATTGGCAGAAAATTTTGCGAAACATTCTCTTCTATTCTTTTCGTTTATTCTATTGTCTATTTAGTTATACGAATTAAACGTATTTAAGTGATAATAATAAAAAAATATATGCAATGGTAAATAAATGTAACCTCCATATGATTTATGACATAAATAAGTTATAATATGTTATACAAGTGACATAAATGAGAATTTCGAATATTGAAACATCAAAACATTAGAAGGAACATTAGAAATATAAAAGGATTTTTTAAATATAAAAAGATACAAAAAACAGTGGTGAAGCAATAGCTTTAAATGTTGTTTAATAATGTATTATTTTATTTATATCAAAATACAGTTTAGCTTAATAAAATTATAGCACAAATTGAGTTGCTCTTATAAACAGAAACAACATTTAAAGCTATTGCTTCACCACTGTTTTTATATCTTTTTATATTTTAATATTTCAAAAATGCTTTTATATTTCTAATGTTCCTTCTAATGTTCTAATGTTTCAATATTCGAAATTCTCATTTATGTCACTCGTATAACATATTAACCTCTTTATGTCATAAATCATATGGAGGTTACATAAATATTTTTATTAGATGTTAGTTTCGAAAATTATTCGGAGTTTTGGATCTTTGGCATATAAAGTCATTGAATCACGCCCAATCATAGTTTGGGACTATTTTTGAAAGTAAATTGATATGTTTTTTTTTTATTGCCTTTGTAGGCAGACGAGCATACGGCCCACCTGATGGTAAGTGGTTACCGTCGCCCATGGACTTCAGCAACGCTAAGGGCAGAGCCAAGCCGCTGCCTACCAAATGATTGAGTGATTTTCAAAGGACGGTGTATGCTACCCGGGTATTAGGTAGATCAGAGGATTTAAGAACGATATGTATATAATCTTTATTGTCAATCAGAGACAATAAAATATTCCTAAACACACAACGTTGTCTGGTTCGTAAACAGTGGAAAAGTTCTGATTATCCAATAGATTATGCAAGAACCGTAAGCAATTCTTAAACGATAAGTTTTTATTTGAAATACAAGAAACGACCGCGGGGGTTCCATTAATGTAATCCGATGCGAAAAAAAATTTGCCACTTGCTTCTTTGAATCGCTGTGTTGAAATGCACCGGAAGTGGTGAATTCAGAAAGTGATATTTTCGCAAAAAAACCTATCTTTATATCGGAACGAAGTTCCTTATGGGACGATGCGGAGGGGTACCATAACCGAGAAAAAACGTCCGTAACGTAAGATTTTTATTATTAATGCACACAGTGTACGACTTAACATTGTTATAACGTACAAAAAATAACATATTTTTTATCATTCATTGTCCACGATCTCAGAGCGTTCGTTTGCGCAATACACTAACTTTTATGCAAGCAACCGTGAATGAAGTGTACCACAATAAGTTCGCACGTTACCGAATGACCGTGAGTTATTGCGAAACCTCCGTTTAATTTTCTTTATACCTCGAATAGAACTTAAAATTAATATTTTTATAATAAGGAACTTCGTTCCTAACCGGTTGCTTACGGACGTCAGCAATATCAGAGGTAGAGCCACGCCGCAGCCTACCGTTAAGTACTCCACAAGCCTCGATTGAAGAAGGACATGTCATAGCGTTCGGGAAACACCGTTTCTCATTTATTTAGTCGATTTTACAGTTTGGTCACGAATAGTTTGTATGTATATGTAGGTATGTATAATATGTGTGTATCTATGTATTTGTCACGGACGACAGGTTTAAGTAATAAAAAGATTATATGACGTTTACCGTTCGTGAAAACCCTAACAGATTCTGTACTACGGTAATACAAAATAAATATGCTCCAAGAAACTTAGTGAGTTTGGGTTTTAAAAAAAAACTATGAGATGCTGAACGAAAATTGGCTTTACCTAATTCAGTTAAGATTAAAATCGCCTAAAGCCTAAAGCCCCAAAAGATATCTCCGGGATTGGGCGGCGGCTATGGCTCTTTTATTACATGGTGCCCATGAGTGACGGTAATCATTTACCAGGTTTGTCCTTGGCTCATCTGCCTATCTTCTTCTTTTTGTTCACCTTATTCCACTAGTTGGGGTCGGCACGGCTAATTTTTCTTTTCCATTCTCTTCTATCAGCCGTCAGCTCAACACTCACTCTCTCTCTCATATCGTCATTCATTTAGTAAGATCCAAAGCATCGTCTTTGCTCACCGAGATTTTGGATTCGTTTAATTGTTCCTATTTATGTTAACTAGGGTTCGTTCGATGATCGAATTTCAACTATAATCACTGATACTTCAAAATCAGAATTCGTTGTTGTCAAGATGGGTGACGGCATTTACGTTGTAGATGTGAACGGGTTCCTGTAACCACTTAACACGAGGTGGGCTGTGAAATCGTTCATCCGCTTAAGCCATAAAGTTTTCTCTTTCATTTTGTTATTAAAATTTTCAAGATTGTTTTATTAATAACGCTAAACATAATCAATGGAGATGGAATAACAAACAGTAGTAGCAAAGAATACTGAATTATTTTCTCTTTTTTCTACTTAATATACCTACTGTTTTAATTTTTTTATAGCACTAAAGTTTATCAATTGGCACTAAAATAAAAAAAAAACAAAAAAGAACACAAATATTTACATCAAAGTATTTACAACGTACACTTAAACATTTCACAAGTATTTTTAAAGCAGTTATAGTCATAATGAATGTAGACAAGAAGTAGCTGAATTGATATACCCAGAAGTATTGGATTTTTTTTATTGCTTAGATGGGTGGACGAGCTCACAGCCCACCTGGTGTCAAGTTATTGGAGCCCATAGACATCTACGACGTAAATGCGTCACCCACCTTGAGATATAAGTTCTAAGGTCTCAAGTATAGTTACAACGGCTGCCGAACAAACCGAAACGCATTACTGCTTCACGAAATGCGGAAATAGACAGGGTGGTGGTACCTACCTGCGCGGACTCACAAGAGGTCCTACCACCAGTAATTACGCAAATTATGATTTTGCGGGTTTGATTTTTATTACACGATGTTATTCCTTAACCGTGGAAGTCAATCGTGAACATTTGTTGAGTACGTATTTCATTAGAGTAATTGGTAGGCGCCTGGGAGTCGAAAATCGGTGCATCGCTCAACACGAATGCATCGGACGTCTCATCCTTTAGGCCCCGACGACTTCACAACTGCGTGTAACTAAAAATCATAAAAGGTAAAATTGCATCGAATAAATAGACTTTTGGGTATGCGTCTGCATTGTACATTTGAAGGCTTAAAGATGAAGAAGCTACCTAAAAAAATAAACGGAACCCGATAAGCTTTAGAGTGTACTTCTAATTGTATACCATCTCAATACATTTCTCTAGCGATGCGTTAAGTTGATTCAGCTTGCTGTTTCGAAGAGTAACAACCCATTTGTCATACTACATACAGCTTTTTTGTGATCACTCAATGTGGGTAATTAATTTCGTCGTTAAATTAGCCTTTTTGTAATTCTCGCTTCTTTATCGATCGATAGGTTTTTGTAATTGTCATTCGGTTTTTGCCTGTTGCGCTTAAAATATTTTAATTACAAGCGTGAAAGTGTTACTCGAAAAGGCGAGTCGGCTGGAAAATTCCTTTTTTTTTTTTTTTATTGCATAGATGGGTGGACGAGCTCACAGCCCACCTGGTGTTAAGTGGTTACTGGAGCTCATGGACATCTACAACGTAAATGCGCCACCCACCTTGAGATATAAGTTCTAAGATCTCAGTATAGTTACAACGGCTGCCCCACCCTTCAAACCGAAACGCATTACTGCTTCACGGCAGAAATAGGCAGGGCGGTGGTACCTACCCGCGCGGACTCACAAGAGGTCCTACCACCAGTAGATTCATTCATTGGATTTCTACAGATTTATGTTCTGGAAGTTATATTCTTTCAAGTATACTTAGATGCATTCAAAATAAATTGACATAATTGCTTCAAGACAGAAAGAAATAAAAAATTTAGTATGACCCATTTGATATGATAGTTCGTAATTTACACAGATATCTTACTAGCAATTGGTTATGATAACTAAAAGCAACACTAAACGTATGTAACTAATCTAGACCATGGTGCTTACAACATGGCCGAAATATTCCGGGTGCTCGATAAATATCAAAGTATAATGAATAAAAACAGTCTAGTGAGTTTCTCGCTGGATCTTTTCAGTGAATCTTTGGAACCTCTGGGTCTGCCGAGGGACTTCGGTTCCCTCTGTATTTTGTACCGTATGTTCCATTGGGAGTGCTCTGAGGAATTGTTCGAGATGATACCGGCATCTCGTTTTTATCATCGCACCGCCCGCCACCGGAGTAGAGTTCATCTATACTACCTGGAGCCACTGCGGTCATCCACAGTGCGTTTCCAGAGATCTTTTTGCCACGTACCATCCGGCTATGGAATGAACTCCCCTCCACGGTGTTTCCCGAGCGCTATGACATGTCCTTCTTCAAACGAGGCTTGTGGAGCGTATTAAGCGGTAGGCAGCGGCTTAGCTCTGCTCCTGGCATTGCTGAAGTCCATGGGTGACGGTAACCACTTACCATCAGGTGGGCCGTACGCTCGTCTGCCTACAAAAGCAATAAAAAAGTCACTATTCCAACCCGATGGTAAATCTGCGAATCACTGCTTTTGCTAGGGCTCGTGTTAGCAAATTCTCTCAGCTTGAGCCCATGAGCTCCTAGCGAATAGGTAGGGAAAAAAAGACAGTGATTCGAACATTAACCGTTTGACCAATAAGACGATCACTACCAAAATAGTTTCACTGAAATATTGCGTTAAAGTTCAGTATCAGAAGAGACTAAAGCGATAAAGTTTCTACTGGTGATAGGACCTCTTGTGAGTCCGCACGGGTAGGTACCACCACTCTGCCTATTTCTGCTGTGAAGCAGTAATGCGTTTCGGTTTGAAGGGTGCGGCAGCCGTTGTAACTATACTGAGACTTTAGAACTTATATCTCAAGGTGAATGGCGCATTTACGTTGTAGATGTCTATAGGCTCCAGTAACTACTTAACACCAGGTGGGCTGCGAGCTCGTCCACCCATCTAAGCAATAAATAAATAAAAGTTTTTTCTTAACTTCATCTGAGGACTTCCTGGTTCACAAAAAATAGTTCCATCCATCGAAGAGCCCATCGCGTTCGAGGGTCTACGGGAATCCACCGCAAATTTCCTGCCTTCACACTTGATTGCAGGAATCACGCTCCGCTCCACACACCTGTCCGTTGTCTTGTGGCTTCGTAAAAACAACTTCGATATTAACTTCAACTGCGCTCTGCTTTCGTGATATGTGTCCGGGGAAGAAAACAACCGGCTATTACGTGGAGTTAAGGATTTCAATTTAGTTTATATTATCTATTGTCTTAAGTATATATATCTCTAATGATATCTATGGTCTAAATGTGGTAATCTGCGCAATTCTTAGGGAAGCGTTCGGAGTAATAAATTGAGGAATTCAGGGTCATATAGATTTATTTTCAACGCGCTTTTATTTATAAATGTCTGTATGTAATGAAATCATTTTAAGCGATTTTCACCGACTTCAAGTCGTTGATAACTTGAAACTTTTGCACGCATCAAGTATCGATGACGATACAATAACTTTATAACTTCGCTCCAATATCTTTATCAGGATCAATAAGATAAAAATATAATTAACTGTTAATTCAGTTTTCTATTTAAGCATGTTTGTTGAGTTTTTAATATATTATTATTTAATAAACATATATTCTTTCTGTCATAGCCAACAGACTATTAGTATACCTATATTAATAAATAAATAATAAAATTATTTTATAAAAATTAATATTGTTTTTTATTGCCCTTGTAGGCAGACGAGCTTACGGCCCACCTGATGGTGAGTGATTACCGTCGCCCATGGACTTCAGCAACGCGGGGGGGAGAGCCAAGCCGCTTCCTACTATTCAAACAATATTATTATTGGTCTTTAAAACATACAATATAATTTACTTAATGATAAAAATTACGTATAAAAACAACGAGTTTCGATGCTCCAATTTGGTCTGCCAATTTGTGGTTACATGAGTGTAGACGAGACTTACTAACAGCGTTGCCATTCACACGTATTTTGTATAAGACTGCAATTCACCTGCTTACAGAATAATCAGATTAAAACGATACGCGGTGGGAACGTAAAGTAATTTTTGAAAAAAAAAAAAAGCTTTGTAATCTACCGCAAATTTATAAATTTTGGTTACCGTAATTGTTCAGATGGGCACACAGCTGGTGGTAAATTGTAGTTACATTTAAACTCTTTAGATTTAAGTATATCTTTGCCCACCTTGATATATTTAGCCTTATATGCAGAAGACATTGTACATTGACATTGACATGATTGTCTTACATTTAGACTAATCAAATAAACTGTTAATACAGTGTTGATATGTTAAAGAGAAAAAAGATAAGAGGGGTAATTAATGAAACTCTAAATAATTATATTTCATACCCCTCACATTCATAGAAACGTTAGTTCTACAAATTTCAATTTGAGCCCGTACGTACGCTTTTTTTACAATAAAATAATTTTTTCTTACACTATTTTTAATTCAAATTTATTAAAATTTATTTTCTATTTTTTAGGTTGGATTTTCTATAAAATCGTATCTTGTTAGTTTTTTTAAACTATTATTTATTTCTCATTTTTTAGTTGAATTTCAATTTTTTCAATTTTTTTCCATCGGTCCAAGTATGCCAAATTTCAAGACGACGCTCAAAATTATGTTCAAAGATTCCGTTATATACTAACATACATACGTCTGAAGCTAATAAAAGCATATTCAAAAGAACGTTAAAACATCATAATACTATTGCCATAAAACAAAATGGTTGTCAATTAAAAATCACGTGTGCTTAATACGTTGGCCGGTGCGTGCCGCGTTACGTGAAAGACTGAATCGAACGATTTTATCGTATGGTAAAGTTATTAATTACAGTCGTACAGGGCCGGGAAGGGTTCCGTATTAAACGTAATTTATAGACGGAATGCCGACGATACGTGCTCCTACGTATTTCGGTAATACGCTCACGACGCAGGACACGCAACCGGTACCAACCGACGTTGTTTTGAATTACGTGAAAATTTGTATTAAGCGTACGTACCCGTTGTTGTGCATTAATTCATTCGTAATACGAGTTATATTTCATTTTATTATTGCATGTGTGCCGCACGTAGCCAGTAGGGTTGCGAGGTTGCAGTGAAACTGTCACGAGGGGCACCGACATGAAGAAATTCGCGGGAATCCGCTGAAAGCTAGCAGGTGCGGGATTGGCGATGTTTGTAGGTGTTGAAAACTGCCGTCCACTTCGCAGAGTATGTGTGATATGTGATCCTACCGCTCAAATCGCGGAATTTTCGCCTTGAGACTGGAAGGCTTGTAGTACCTACCCGTACAGTAGGAAACATTCAAGGAGGGCCACAAATGAATTAGTGTCAAGGTGATCGGGGACGTATCGCTTGAGAAGTAGTCAAGTAGATTGTTGTGAGCGCGTCACCGCGGGCTCGTAAATGGTGGCTTAGTTACAAGATCTATGTGTTGCGATTACCAGACAGAGCCCGTCTACACATCTGTTTTACTGGTGGTAGGACTTCTTGTGAGTTCGGCTAGGTACCACCACCCTGCCTATTTCTGCCTTGAAGCAGTAATGCGTTTAGGTTTGAAGAGTGGGGCAGCCGTTGTAACTATACTTGAGACCTTAGAACTTATATCTCAAAGTAGGTGGCGCATTTACGCCGTAGATGTCTATGGGCTCCAGTAACAACTTCAAATTAAGCAATAACAAAAAAAATTATAGTCTGGTTAGACTGAAAAAAAATGTCGTTCCCATAAATCTAAGTCGTTGAACAATTTGAAAACTGCAAGTTATTTTGCTATGGCGTGCAAGAGCTAGTTACACGAGACTGATTAAAAAAAAAAACAATGACGATTGTCTTGTAATAAATTACTGAACCAAAAGGTTGCTTTGTCAAATTTACTGTGTACGTGACTTTTGATGTTATATTTTAAAGTCATCCGAAACTGTGGAAATTGCGGTTTGAACGTTTTAAATAGTTTCGTCTTGTCCATATTCATTATAACATTGTAAAATTGTTATCTCGACTGTACCTTCCACAAAATAAAGACCGAACTCCCTTGTAAGTTTACTTTTAAATCGCATTTGTTGGTTTGCATTTGATAATCGGTTGTCGTGGTTACGATACGTGAGGGTTCTTTTGGTAAAAATGTGGCTTGAAACTGAAACTCATGTAATTTAAAAGTTTATTTGGAGGGATTAGTTCAATAATCGGCACGCAAATAATTTGTGTATAAATAAAATTAATGCTAAGCTAAGTTATTCTTGAATAAAACTTTAGGAATGTCTCTCATATTTTTACGTCTTTCAGTATGCGAATTAAACACGATATACTCATAATAGATTTAAGAAAATTATATGTATATTATTCATCTCTACAGGGATTTTTTTTTTAAATTATAATACAAAAAAACATGAATTTAATTTCTTCTTTATTGCCTATGTTCATTTTATATTTTAAAAAATTCAATGAATATAATTTTTGTTTCAATAGATATTATTCATTAAAAAAATACATTCAGAATTATAAAAAAAAGAGAAGACTCCCAGTAGATTCCGGTGTGGGGATGCGACAGTGCCATGCTTCAATTCCCGCAGGTAGATGTAGCCTTTTGTCTAAGAAAATACACGCTTATCACCCGTAACATCAGTGATGTGTCTAATCTAATGTAATCCTTCCTAATGCTTCCTACTGAGTGAGGTCATAAACAAACTATAATTATGGTTTTTTTATTGCCACTATATTCTGATCAGCATACCGTCCACATAATGGTGAGGGGTCACTGTCGCCCATGGACGTCAGTACATTCAAGTATAATTGCCTCAAAATTAACTAACAACTTTTTTTTTATTGCCCTTGTAGGAAGACGAGCATACGGCCCACCTGATGGTGAATGGTTACCGTCGCCCATGGACTTCAGCAATGCCAGGAGCAGAGCCAAGCCGCTGCCTACCGCGAGTTCCTAATAGCTAGTATTTTTATTTTGATGAAATTAATTCGGATCCAATAATAATGTTTTATAATATTGCAGACCAGTAAGAAAACTGTTAGCCTGATCGCGAAATTCACTTAAAGGCATCAAACGTCTCCTGAATAACTAACCGATAACAATCGGATGGCTAATTTCAACGGCGAGTGGAAAAATTACAATTCTCATTTTAATGCATACCGTTATGGGTTCCGTATATTTTTCGTTTGAATTGTTTGAGAATTTTTACGTGAGCCTAAGAGCATGGTCAAAATATATCCGAGAGAGTTGTATGTGTTGTATTTTTGTTAAATAATTAAACTATAGTACTTTAATGTATAAGATCCTAGAGTGTATCAGATACTAGAGTGTGCCAGATACTAGGGTGTATCAGATTTATAGTGTATCAGATACTAGGACATCCATTATACAAATGCTTGTGAACAATACTCATGTTGCAACTTGAACACTGGTCCGTGATGGTATCTATAGATTAAAGAGAACCAGACAGACTGAGGGCTCATTTACCTATAATGGCTTATTAAAACAAATATGTATACTATTATGTATTTCACTGGATTGGTATACCGCGCGTAGTTCATTTCCAAATGACTCTTGACCACCTGATGGTTGTCCGAAAGAGATCGGTCTTAGCGATAAGACCGCCAAATGTACTTTTTTGTATTTAATGTATCGCACTGTTTTTTTGTTTTTTGGTGTACAATAAAGAATACTCTCTCTCTCTCTCTCTCTCTAAAACATATTAGGTTTCATACTTCAGTGATTCCAAATAATAAATCTACTCAATTCATTGAGTGACAATCAAAAAGTGGCGTACCTATAGACTATAGAAGTACCTATAGACTAACATCATTAAACAAATCGATAAATTAAGATTCGATTCTTTAAGGTTATATTTACTGCATTATTATGTAGTATTAGAATTTTTGTAAATTAAACGGTTGTCTGGAAGAGATTGCTTTCAGCGATAAGACCGCCTGTACAAATGTGTCTGATTTTTGATTGTTTTTTTAATGTAAATTGTGTTTTGGTGTGCAATAAAGTGTATTCTCTCTCTCTCTCCTCTCTCTCTCTAGTAAGCTGTTTTAATTTTCAATAATTAACTACTTGCGTCGAAATTTTTTAACTCGTCATACTTCAGTTCATCTGCAATTGCTATATTTATACCACACCCTTTGCCTACACCAGCACGATTCTATGAGGTGTTATTTATAGCATACAGCTGGACACTTTTTCAGTTTTTCTCCCATACGAGATGATTCTCCTTACCTCTACCCACCATAATGAATAATAATCAAAGTATACAATACAACGTAGATTTCATTAGGTATTCCGTAATGGTTTTCGTAAGTACCGACGGAGCCCCAAAACGTTCAAAGAGGACATTGGCAAGAACGAGTGCTCAATAAAGAAAATTTGCGCGTCAAAGTGACTTGTCACCAATGAGCATCGCCTGGACGTGCGCTGATGACACCGAGACTATTATCAATGTATTACTAATTTAAAACTAAGTAATTAAGTAACGCAGTAATGCGTTTCGGTTTGAAAGGTGGGACAGCCTTTGTAACTATACTGAGAACTTAGAATTTATATCTCAAGGTGGGTGGCGGCATTTACGTTGTAGATGTCTATGGGCTCCAGTAACCACTTAATACTAGGTTGGCTGTGAGCTCATCCGCACATCGAAGCATTAAAAAAAAGAATTACGGGAATGAAAATCGGAGATACAAAAAAAATATTTACCGAAAAAAATTATTTGGACTTTTTTTTTGGTATCAGTACGCGATGTAATGCAAAATTAAAAATAATCGATAACGAAGCGTCGAAGGGAAACCAGAGAGTCTAAAGTTAAAACTATTGCCATAAAGAGAAAAAAAAAGAAAACCAGAGAGTCCGACAGTGACATGTTGATTTGCATTATCTATGGTCTGAATGTGACATTACAAATATTAACCATAAAATCAATTCAATTCAGTCTAGCCGTATTAAAATAACGTAAATTAAATTTGTTATTTCACATCGTATCTCATAAAATATAATTTAAGTATTAACGTTTAAGCAATGCGTACATTGCGTGTCTTAAAGCGACACTTTACCATAGAAGGTGTTAATTAAAATACAGCAGACTGATAAAACTACATGTCTCGGCGGTACCATGTTTAATTTACCGCGTCCGCTAGAAATCGAAAGTGTCAGTCAATATAGGATAACTGTATATTATATTTCCAATGTTATATTAGACGTGAACATATATGAGATGTTGTTTTCTCATCATGGAAGGTCATACGTAACCCGAACGACTCGACACGACGAGGGCAGTAATTAATAAAACTCGTAATTACAAAATTACTTCGGATTTTGAGCCCACGCAAATGGGTAATTTTACTGGTGGTAGGACCTCTTGTGTGTCCGCGCGGGTTGGTACCACCACCCTGCCTATTTCTGCCGTGAAGCAGTATGCGTTTCGGTTTGAAGGGCGGGGCAGCCGTTGTTACTATACTTGAGACTTTAGAATTTATATCTCAAGGTGGGTAGCGCATTTACGTTGTAGATGTCTACAGGCTCCAGTAACCACTTAACACCAGGTGGGCTGTGAGCTCGTCCACCCATCTAAACAATAAAAAAAAAAAAAAAAAAATACCTAACGTGACCATACTTCCCGCTTTGGGCGGGATTGTCCCGCTTTCAGACTATCCGTCCCGCTGTCTCCAACAAGAACAAAAATGTCCCGCTTTTATTTATCTGTTGTGCATGTCTTTATTAGAAACTTACCGAATACTTATTTATCCCAAATACTTATTGTCTAACAAAATACATATTAAAGTAACTAATTTTGCTGTAGAAAAGTAGTTTTTTGTTGCGAAATTATTTATAAACATTATTTTAAGGGCAAGTTGGTGTAAGAATTAAGATGTCAGTGAGGGTAAGATACCATAATAAATTATTTCAAGTCATTTTTTAAACTATATTTTTTATTTTGCACTTAAATATTACATTTTACCCCGACGTACCCTATACAGTCAAACCTGGATAAGTGAGAACTGGATAAGTGAGAAAACTCTATAAGTGAGAGTAATAGCCAGGACCCGTCATTTTAAGCTCCAAAAACCTCTATTAGCGAGAAACAGAAACCTCTGTAAGAGAGAGTCGTTTTACCCTCATGGACCTCCGTAAGTGAGACTGCTACTTATCTATACCTCTATAAGCGACAGTCGAGCTTTATTTATTTATGTTATTTAGGAGGAACATATGACAAAACAAATTACAAATTTAACATCTGCTAATTTATGACTCATTCTTAACTTTCGTGGAACTTCCTACCATTGTTTTTGTATTGTTTTCTCGTCAATATTGAACCTATTCTATTTCGTGAAACTAAATAACGTTATTGTTTTATCGCATTCTTTTCGAATGGAGACGTGTGCCTCTGTACCGTCCTGTTTGTCGGACTTACTCAGTTTATCGTTAATCAATTGCGAAGGAAAGTTCTGTTCTGCATCATGTCAAAACGGAAAATTAAAGTACTGTCATTAAGTGATAAACTTAAGTTAGTGAATGCGTTTGAAACCAGAAAATCGCGCAATGTAATTCTGAGGGAGCATTAGCGAGAAACTCGGGTTAGTGAGAAACCTCTATAAGCGAGAATGAGATTGTGCTCCCTTGAACTCTCGCTTATCCAGGTTTGACTGTATATATTTATTTATATGCGAAATTCCGTAGACGTCCCGCTTTGACACGAAAAAAAAGGTCACGTTAGTAATACCACCCTTATTAGATCTATTGCGAAGCATGTATGGGTTTCGGTTTGTAAAGTGGAAATAGTAGCTTAGATGGGTGGATGAGCTCACGGCCCACCTGGTGTTAAGTGGTTACTGGTGGAGCATAAACATCAGGGATGTAAATACTATAGCTTACCTTGAGATATGAGTTCTAAGTCTCAATTATCTAGTCTAACGGCAGCCCGACCCTTCAAACCGAAAGGCATTACTGCTTCACAGCAGAAATGGGCAAGGTGGTGGTACTAACCCGTGCGGATTCACAAGGGGAACATCCACCTATTGCCAGTACATTAAGGCCAATAAAAAAGGCATCAACATATTATTATTGTATTGAGTACATTTAAACTTCCTGAAAAATATGTCAGATTTCTCACTCTATTCGGGATCAACTTGACCAAATTCGGCATGAACGTACCACCACCACCACCACCACCAAGTACCAGAAAGTACCACCTTTTGTACTCGCTGACAGCGGACAAAGCTACCTACCGTTGACTATTGCGGGAACAGGGAGTCAATACAACAATGTTAGACCTCAATTTATAATATTTCAAATACTATGTTTTGTCCATAAGATTTTAAGATTAAAATATTACACGTTATACCGGAGCTGAGAAGCAAACAGCATTCTAGAATAATCCCTAGTTATCTTTAATATATTAGTATTTACCATACGTCAGTGCTGAACTCGATTACAGTTAAGATTTATGTAGAATAAATTATAAATAGAAGTGTCTATTACGAACTTGACTATTTCTGTCGAGCAGCAATCATAAAATCTGATTTGAAGGGTATGGTAACCACCGCTCAAATTCTACTTTAGGTCCTAAAATGGTATTGACGTTTTGATGTCTGTGGGCCTCACTTAGTTTTAGTGGTGGTAGGGTGTTTTGCGTTCCCACATGGGTAGGTACGACTCACCACCACCAAGTGAAACAGTAAATCGTTTTGGTTTTAAGGGTAGGCCAGCCCCTGTCTTCTAAATTCAGACTTAGAACTTATGTCTCAAGATAGGTGGCGAAATTTATGTTTTGATGTCTATAGGCTCCGGTAACCAATTAATATCGGGTGGGTCGTGAGCTCGTTCAGCCGTGTATGAAATAAAAATATTAAAAACTATGCGCTCGGTTAGAATTAATTGTGTTAAATAATCTCTATTATTAATTTCGTGTTTTTATTTCCTTATATCACTAATAGTTGAAATTAACACTTTATTAAAATGTCAGATAATGAAGGATTTTAGAATTATCGAAAGCTATTTCTTTAATTTTTATTTTTATTATCGACTGTTTGAATTCATCAATATATTATTATTAGTCACAGTTTTCTCTGATATTAAATTATCTTAGAAAATAATTACGTTTGAAAAGTACTAAGCGTTTTTGGATTACGTAAGTAAATTTAAATTTGATGTTGCCCATTGACAATTCAACTGTATGCTGTATGTTAGGAAAAATATGAAATATTGCCATTGAAAAGTAAACTCAATTCCAGGTTATATTGAATAATCAGTCAAGCTTTAAAACAATTCAGTTTTAACTATATTCATGTCTTTCCATAAGATCATAAATGCTTATTCTTTCTGTGAGATCAAATACTCTGTATTCACTTCTGTACGCGTCTAATAGAATCTTAGGTCTATCTCTGGCAGCGTCGCGACATGTCACTTGAATGGACGCCCGTATTCCAACTATTTACATATTTAATGACGTAAGACGTCCGTCGCCGACTCCCTCTAATGAGACACTATCAACTTGTCAGTGAAAGTAAGGTTTATTATTTACTGAAATATATATTCAATGATAATGCACACGAAATTGAATATCAAAAGTATTTGTTAGGCTGATATCGAGCGTGAGATGATGTGCGTTAAAATCAATCGCCGAATAGAGTTTTTTTAAAGGGATTTTATGACCTGGTAACTAAGACCTTTAGGTCATGTCTTATTTTAATTTGTATTCTTATTTTTATAAAAAAAATTAATATGGAGTGAAATGAAAGGAAATGAAATGAAATGAAGATGATTAATTTGAGACATTAATCAACTGGGATGAAATTAAATGAAATGAGATGAGATGATATGGAATGAAATATAATCTCAGTAAAATGGTGGTCATTTACTGAGATTTTTTCAGTGGACTTTTTGGAGGATCCCGAGAAGTTAAGTCCAGCGGCTTTGTTTCATTTTCTCAAATTTGTGCGCTTTCACAGATATTAAGCAGTTAATTAACCAATAATTAACAAATAGACAAAATAAAACAAATCATACAACTTCATTCCAAAAAGTCGCTGAAAGAGAGTTTCGTTTAACTGAAGTAGTGCTGCGCCAAATACTAGTATTGAATCTATTTAACTTTCCTTGAATGATAATAAAAGCTAATGTTACACATTGAATGGGATAAGCCATAAAATAAACGGTATAATTTTATAACAGCCCTCAATACGAGCGAGCTATTCAATATTGAATTACTTCCTGGTCCATATCTCTTGAACATAACAGATATTAAAGGCAGTGAGTCAAGTCCACACACGGGACAATAATGAGGGCGCTGTGCGATCGCGCGGTGTCATTCGTGCTCTATTGTTCACTCTATATGGTGACGCTACTGTGCCACAGAGCTTTATTTGGCCGTGTCTAAATAAGCATAGATCTATGCGAGCGGCTCGCTTTTACAATATTACATAACCAATTTCGGTTGAGCCCATTTCACTTTTGCAACATTAAAGAGGCTAGGTTCACGTTTCGATGGTCGCCGCGTGAGCGGTTACGTATGGAAAACATTGTCAAAGTTACAGCTTTCTTCTGGTCTGTTGACTTAATTAGTAAGCTGGATATGTGATAGGCAGCCCAATGCGTTTACCATGTTCCGTATAAATCTACGAACGTCGTTATATTGAAAATACTGGTCGCGTCGGCATTACGTCTTTTAGTAGTATTGTATGGACCTCGGCTTCTTTGTTCCGTTTCATGTTTGTTTATGATAATAATGGTACTGGCTCATTAAAATATTTAATTAGACCGCTACATTAAGATCGAACACAAATAATATTACTTTTAATCTATAAACGCACAATTTTGTTATAAGGTCATTTTGCGTATGCTTAAAAACGTTCAGTATCTTGTTAATTTTATGATCACAATTAAATTATTACAAAAGTCAAGTATGAAGTAATTGTATAATAAATTTTAGTAACCTAACTAATAAAATCACGAGATAAATAAAATAAAACGTACTAATTTCATTTAAGTATTTTATGTGTTACGTTTTGGTAGTGTTAGGATGTGTTCTATTTTAGTAAGCATTGAACGAATTTTAGTTTAGTTAGGCGCTACTCTAGGTAGTATAAAGGCAGTTTTATATTGTTTTAAAGTGCGCGGAAATCGTTTTGAAAAAAACGCGTGTAAAGGGTTGATGCTCGTACCCCGCGTACCAAGGATCTGGTGGTGATCGAAGGGTGGCGCATTTACGTTGTAGATGTCTATGGGCTCCAGTAACCACTTAACACCAGGTGGGCTGTGAGCTAGTCTACCCATCTAAGCAAAAAAAAAAGATATAAGTTCTAAGGTCTCAGTATAGTTACAACGGCTGCCCCACACTTCAAACCGAAACGCATTACTGCTTCACGACAGAAATATGCAGGGCGGTGGTACCTACCCGCGCGGACTCACGAGAGGTCCTACTACCAGTAAAAAGCCAGTTTCTTTCCTACCTATTCTAGTGACCTCGAGGGGTCATACTAGATTCACTGAACGAGTAGGTGAGCTCACGGGGCCCTAACCTCGTGATGACATACTATAACATACTAAAACTTAGAACGATTGAAATGCCCCTTAATTCGTATTTCCAACTTCTCGATTATTACACAACCAAAAATCAACAATACCGTAATTATTTCTGTTCGCCCCTCCCCCTCCCTCATTCGCCTTTTCACCTTTGATCCAACGAACTCATACATCACAAGGACAATAGCTTTATATTAATTAAATTGGACGATTCGCGTGCGCGTAGACAATGCACGGTCTATTCAAGTAATAAAGAATCAATAATACTAAAACAGTGTTAAATCAACATCGGGTGGAGGCGAGCAAAGACAAGAAACGAATCTGGCAATTTATGGTCTCGTTTTCGTAGAATATCGAACAAATAGAGTGGACGGCGAAAAATCGTTGTAGTTATTTTTGTAAATTGACGCACGTTAGGAGGCTACTTTGTTAATGTTGTATGGTATGTTTCATATAAATGCATCAGATCAGATCATCAAAGCGTTGGCTATTAGAGGTTAGCCGCCGTGTCCAAAATTGACTCGTGTCATTATTATTACTCTAGGAATACTTCTACAACATAACTATAGAGTAAACAATCTATACTACCACTAATAACAAACCCACAAAAGCTATAACTTGTGTAGTTATTGGTGGGGGAAAATTTTAGATCTTTCTAAGAACCGTTTGTTTATTTGGTTTCCTGTGAGCTTAGGGAAATAAAAACTACCAAAACACTTTTCAGTTATAAAGCAAACAGACTTGGACGACGATTCAAGCGTGGTTAAAAAAAATAGCTAATTAATAGAATGTAATTGCGTAGAATAGTCGTTTCCTATGCGAAGAGTGTGTCGAGCCACTAGCTAATATTCGGTGTTAAAGAAATGCTATAGAAGATTGACAGATATGATGATTACTATATTTAATGTATTAGTATATCTAAAAGTAATTCGTTCTGTGTCCACAGGCCTAATTTTATTAGGGACGCGCCCGCACCGGGCGAAGGCGCGAAACACACGCGATGTAAAAAATGGCGGCATGCGATTTGAATGCGTGAATTATTGTGTTTTAAGGAGAAATAATACAGCTTCGGAAAATAATATGGAACACCCGCCGGCCCCGGATAATGGGTGTGAGTAATGGACTCTTCCGGATTTCGTGTGAATTGTGTTCTTTAAGTGGATTTCATATGAAAATAGGGTTTTAATGTATCTGTTTTGTGTTAGATGTATTAAAGGACCAACTAATGTTGGTATTCTGATTGTATGAAGATTTCTTTGTGTAGCTATATATATGTATATATGTCATTATTATAAATAAAATAAATGCTTAAACAAAAACCTAAAGAAAACCGACTTCCACTAAATAAAATGAGAATATTATCAATGTTTCATCTAGTAAGTCAATTATGCATTAATAGGAATATTTCAAAAAGCAGTAGTCAGATCTTGATAAAATTTAAATGGGTCCATGTGAAAAGTACTAGATTATAAATAAAAAATAATAGACAAAATCGGTTCACCTAGAAACAAAAATGGTCTGATTTAACTTACGAAAAATACAGTCGAATTGCGAAGTTCCATGTGTTTTGAAGTCGAATATAAGAACTGCATAAACTAGGAACAAGATAATATTATCTACATATGTACTGAGCATTATGGGTCTGTAAGGTCTGCGTCTCTTTCTTCTCGTTAGTCATTCAATATTATGCACTATTTATATGTACAAATGATTTCTTTTAACTAAAAACCCTTCATCTACACGCAAATGTTTGTTCACTTCGGCTTATCAAAGTTGATATTGAACACACAAAAAAATTCTTATAACTTCACGAATTCATAAATAATTGAAGTGCTCTGATAGGATTTTTTAAAACCATCTTTGTCTTTGGCCTCATTAATAATAATATGAAGTATTTTCACACTTGTTTTGCTTTTATGACCGTTCGTTATCGATAAATCGTCTTCTCGCATTTAAACTGTATAATCTCAAAACGTACTAATTTTACAGGAAAGTGTCTTAAAGGTTTAACATGTGATATTTTTAATATTAATTATCTTTGCAACATTTTATGAAGTCGTCGTGGCCTAAAGGATAAGACGTCCGGTGTATTCGTATCTAGCGATGCACCGGTGTTCCAATCCCGCTGGCGGGTACCAATTTTTCTAATGAAATACGTACTTAACAAATGTTCACGATTGACTTCCGCGGTGAAGGAATAACATCGTGTAATAAAAATCAAACCCGCAAAATTATAATTTGCGTATTTACTGGTGGTAGGATCTCTTCTGAGTCCGCACGGGTAGGTACCACCGCCCTGCCTATTTCTGCCGTGAAGCAGTAATGCGTTTCGGTTTGAAGGGTGGGGCAGCCGTTGTAACTATACTGAGACCTTAGAACTTATATCTCAAGGTGTGTGGCGCATTTACGCTGTAGATGTCTATGGGCTCCAGTAACCACTTAACACCAGGTGGGCTGTGAGCTCGTCCACATATCTAAGCAATAAAAAAAAACCAGTTTTGTTACCAGTTACATTATCTGTCTTTTAAAGTAAGATAAAAGTATGTATTCATTTTGTTATTAGTATTCAAAACATAGGTAAACTACAAAAAAAAAACAACTAAAACTAAACTACGCTTTTTTGACAGTATTTATGAGAAAAATAATGGTGATACCAAATGATCCCGCATATTAACACAATTTCGAATATTTTTGAAAATTGTACACTTTTAATGCGAAAAGACGAAATGTGATTTATACATCAAATGTATGTGTATTTACATAAGCATATGTGTATTTGTGAATTACTTTTTCGATGTTTTATGTAATTTCCTATATACCTATATACGATATTTATTCCTTTTCTATTAAGAATAACTTGTGCAGTACATAATGGTTGTGTAATAACAAAGTGATCGTGTAGATTTTTTGCGTATCCTTGGCGTTCGCTGTCTCAGATCAATGCTTTATTTGATGGCTTTCGATCGAAATCGTTAGCAGTAATGAGCTAAAGGAGGAAGGAGGCTTTGTCAAACAGACCGTGTTGATGTATACTACATAAGTACGATTACGGGTCATTTAACATTGAGAAACAAATCGGATAATTGGCTTAGTGATTCAACTCTGATTTATCACTGTTATTGCTGTAAATAGACAAGCTAGCTCTAAACACGTCATTACGGATCCTCCCGATCCATTAACGGTGCTTTTAGGTACCTCAAGCACCGGTTACCGTCCTCGCCGAACCCATTGCTCGCGACGAAGGGCTCGACGAGAAAATTAACCCAAAGACACAGCCCACTGAGTTTTTCGCCGGATCTTGGGGACTGGATCGCGTTTCCGATGGAGTGGTAGATTCTGCGAAGCACTGCTCTTGTTAGGGTCAGTGTTAGCAACATTCCCGGTTTGAGCCCCGCGAGCTACACGTCAAGGAGAAGCTGAAATAGCCTCTCAAGGCTATCAGCATAGGTAGGGGAAAAAAGTAAGCCTCGTTTGAATAAGGACATATTATGATAGCGCTCGGGAAGCACCGTTTTATAGAAAATCCAACTAAAAAATAGAAAGTAAATTTTAATTAAAAATAGTGTAAGAAATAATGATTTTATTGTAAAAAAAAGCGTGGGAGTGCATGGTATCAGATATTTTATATATTAGTAGAAGGGTTATTTTGATCATATACTGAAAAGCTACCCACGCTTTTTTTCCAAAAAAAAAATTTTCTTACACTATTAATTCAAATTTATTAAAAAATATTTTCAATTTTTTAGTTGGATTGTCTATAAAAGCGTGTTTTGTTAGTTTTTTTAAACTATTATTTATTAGTTGAATGATTAATCTAGCGATCAGTGTTGACGAGTGGTCAGGCTACATCCTACACCCTGGATATTGCTTGTTATCCACGTTCGAAACCCGTCAGAACCGCTAACGGCGCAACGAATACTGTTATGTTAGATTAATAGTTCGTTTAGCAAATTTTTATAGGCGCTTGTATTCACTAAGAGTTTCTTTGAATATTAGACAACATTATTAATGTGCTGCCCGATTATTATGGTTTTTTTCCTTTGGCCAAATGACACAGTAGCTATCAAAAGTCGATACACTTCCCGGTCTTTTTTTTCTTTTCTTTTTTTTTTCCAACCTATGCTGATAGCCTTGAGAGGCTATTTCAGCTTCACCCTAACGTGTGTAGGTGAGCTCACGGGGCTCAAACCGGAGAGTTGCTAACACTGACCCTAGCAAGAGCAGTGCTTCGCAGAATTTACCACCGGATCGAAAACGCGACTCACTGAGAAGATCTGGCGAGAAACTCAATGGGCTAGTCCCGGTCTTGAGACAAGATACCTCAATGACATTGTTAGAACAACTGTCTCACAACCTTCAAATAGGTTTGAAAAGCACGCGACCTTTTTTTTATTTCTTAGTTGGGAACGAGCTCACAGCCCACCTGGCATTAAGTTGTCACTGGAGCCCATAGTCATCTACAATGTAAATGCGCCACCCACCTTGAGATATGAGTTCTAAGGTCTCAGTATAGTTACAACGGCTGCCCCACCCTTCAAACTGAAACGCATTACTGCTTCACGGCAGAAAAAGGCGGGGTGGTGGTACCTACCCGTGCGGACTCACAAAAGGTCCTACCACCAGCTCTAAATATGTTCTGTATATGAGCATACTATAGTTTAAAAACTAAAAACGCATACATAATTATCAAACCGAATCAACAATTGATTTCATTTTCTTTTATCCTGTCCACATTGATCAGGATATTAGAGCGAAGTTATAAATTTATTCTATTGCCGTCGGTGCTTGATGCGTGTTTTAATTTTTGTGTTAATTGAACTTTTCAAAGTCAGTGAACATTACGTTTAAAGATTCCATTACATACATTTATATATATAAAAATGAATTGCTGTTCGTTAGTCTCGCTAAAACTCGAGAACGGCTGAACCGATTTGTCTAAATTTAGTCTTGAATTGTGGAAGTCCAGAGAAGGTTTAAAAGGTAAATAAATATGAAAATGCTCGGAATTAAATAAAAATAACAATTTTGTTTTTCCTTTGATGTGTCCCACGTCGGACGGATTCCTTTTGTTTGTTTTAAGTTTATTTTATACAAAAGTTTAGGTCTTTTATTTATCGATTGAGGCACTACGAAGTCTGCCGGGCCAGCTATTATCTAATAAAAGCGTGTTAAAAATCATCTTCTCACACATCAAAATCTCATTTATACACACCCGAATCGTTTTCCATTACATTAAATTGCCTTAAATATAAAGTGTATTAAAACTTTGAAACTTTAGATATAATATTAAGTTGCATAATATTTTATCGGTTCTATATCGAGGGGCCAATAACGGGCCTATCCGACAATTCCGTAAACGTGCCAACAGCTAAAATAATACTCAAAGCATTCCCGTTAACAATGTTATTACCATATACACCCGCCAAATGGCGTACACTAATAAGTAAAATGGTAATTTTACACAATAAAAGCAAAATATCTTATATGCTAATCAGGGTACACGCTCGGGCCCACAATTTGTCCAACAAATATATGAAATTGCCTTGCTTATTAAGTCAACATTGGCGAACGGATTTAAAATCGTTGTTTGCGAGAATTTCAATAATGATGGCTTATTGAAGTTATACTTCTTTAGGCGCGTTATGAAGAATTGATGAGAGTGAAATTTTACGATGCGCGCGCACCGTGACACAGAATTAACAGAATGAAGTTGCCCACTAAATCGCTCATTACAATACATACGACCGAAATAACTTGGCGAGTCTGAATATAGCCGCAGGTGAACTTTTCGAACCGTACCGAGAATTACCGAATTTATACGATGTCAAGAAAAGGGATGTCCAATATGCATGTTTGAGGATGTTGTTTTATCGATTTTTTTTCAAATTGATTAAATTTTAAATAAAAATAAAGAAATAAATTTAACAAAAATAAAGTATAACTTCTTACGCGCGTACATAAGTACACGCACCCTCTTTTTATTTATTGTTTTTATAGGCTCATATCGTTTTGTACAGCTACTAGAAATCATGTTTGAATGCCTCTACCTACCTTCAAACATAAACTCCAAATTTCAGTCCTACTGTCGTAACTTTCAAACTCGAAGTCACGACAGTTCCGCGGCAGAAATAGACAAGGTCGTGATACCCACCCGTGCGGTTTTGTAATGTGTTCTACCATCAGTGATTAGGTAAATTTATAAGTTTTCCTAATCCTTCAACGAGGAAGTCTTTCGTGAAGACGCCTTAAGTATTTCCTTAGAGAGGGTACCGAGAAAAAAGAAGTAATACCTTTTTAATAAATGTGTGTTATAGGTCCTTTTTCTACACTTACGAAGTATTCAGTTATGTTTCAACTAGGGGCCCGCTCCGGCCCCGCTCGGGTCTTTAACAAAAATTTCTACGATATTTGAAGTTGTTTTATTTATTTAAATAAAAGAACACTTTTGCGGCATAACTATAATAGTTAGACATATGCTGTCGCGACACTTTTTGTAAATAATAATCTGTTCTACAAAGTCGTAGTACATTATTTGATTCTATCATTAATAGTTTTCGCCGGGCACGCGATGTAAAGAATATTTAGGTAATTTTTTTATACCTTGGGTTACATTTTTGGGAGTTTTAGTGAGGATCCCAAATTTTTTTCAATAGAGATCGTAGCCTATGTCACTCGGGAATAGTGTAGCTTCCAAACAGTGAAAGAATTTATCAAATCGGTTCGGTAGTTTCGGAGTCTATTCAATACAAACAAACAAATATTTCCTCTTTATAATATTAGTATAGATAACAACTTGTGTTCGGTGTAACACGACTGAGGATCTTAGCAAGCAATAACGCACACTTTACTTAAAGTTGTAGGTGAACAGTAACAACCTGGTTCCGCGGAAGCAGGGTTCAGTCCTCGCGATCGTAACATTTAACATTAACATTTATAATTACAACATTAACATACAACAATAACATTTACAGCATAGAACATTTGTACGTGATTGTGGGTATTAAAATGAGTTAGTAAAATCCGGACTTAATATTATAAACAACTACTGCACCCTTGCTCTGTGCTCGCTCAACCTGCATTATATGCACCTATTCTCCGCTAAGACACA
Source organism: Bombyx mandarina (assembly GCF_003987935.1). Next base: position 2,353,371 of record NW_021011505.1, on the reverse strand, counting down.
GCATATTTTATATGGCCAATAGCGTTGTAAGCGCGAAATCCTATTAAACTATTCCCGCAATAAAATGGAATGGTTCTCGAACGGCCTCAGAGTACTAAGTTCCACTTATGTGACCATGGCAGCGCTTTCGCGTATCAGAATTGCAAATAAAGGGAGGTATGTGTGCCAGGAATATGCGCGGGCTTGACTTATTAGTGCCGCGACGTTAGCGCTACGGTCACTAGTGGCGGTTTATCGAACTAAGCATTGCAATGAGTTGTTAGCGTTACGAATGCCCACAAATCAAACTGGCTTATAAATAGAGCGTCATGTTAGTTAATTAAAGATACTTTTACAGTTTGACTTCACGTTTATTACTTGCATTTTACGAATCCTGACGTCTCATATATTTTAAAGTTTTCTTGATCACGGCCGATTAAGGTGTTATTCTGCAACATTTGAATGTTGTGGTAATTATTGTCGCATGTTCTACAAAAAAATTATACCTAATCTCTTTCCGTTTCTTGGCACACAAAAAGCAACAACATCAACGCTGGTAGTTTGTTTGGTTTTGATAAACATCATCTCTAATAAAGAAAGAATTTTTAAGCTATTGCACAACTTTTATCGCGGGCTTTGAGCGCGGCGACCGAATCAAGAGATTCCGTAACGAAAATAAAACCTAACACACATTCACACGTTGCGCTTCTGTAGTGTTTGTGAATAGCACGCGGCGTGACGTCGCACTGAATGCGTATCATGAAAAGTCTGCCCATCTCTCTCTCGCGCGGTCTAGCTTATGAGTGTGAAGGGAGACACTTAATGTTTTGCTTTTGTTAATGTTTATAAATATAGCGTGGTCTTATTGTATTATTGTTTTAATATTAAATTATTATTGTCTAATTATAATTCCATAAGTTGATAAAAATGCTATGCAATAGCTTTACCGCGGCAGTCCCCGAGTGCCACACGTGTTTTTTTTTTATTTCTTTAGCGAGTTCCTGAATTGTGGCACATCTTAAAAAAAATTATGAATGTATCCAGAGTCTATCGAGAAACTTCCGCTGTGTAATTCTAAATCTTTATCCAGTCGTACATGGTATAAAGGCAGCTCAGCAGTTGCGATGATCCATTGACTAGACTTGAAATATATTTTTTAGTTTATTTTCGGTTTTATTCAGTACTCAATCAGACATTTATAACACTCTATTTTAATTTATACGATGACCGAATTCGATGTGGTATAAAATAGTACATTGTGCACCAATCAATTAGTAGTAGTTTATTTAAAAATTAAAAAATAGTTAATTTATTTTTTATTTTTATTATGATGGGCAGAGCCCCCCCCCCTACCCCCGGCCAGAGCTTCGCACCTGGACCGCACCGGGGATTCGCTCCTGGACCTCGGCTTGGTACTCCATGAACTTTAGGCCTGGTAGGAGAAAAAATAGTATGTGCACCGCGGGAGAAAAGTAGGACATTTCCTCCCGCGTGTAAAATTGCTACCCTAGCCGAAGGCGAGGGTGCCAAACACGCGGGATGAGAATTGGAGCACAATGTACTATGGTGACGTCACTTTGCATAAAAATGCCTATACTTCATACGATCGGATGAGAAAAACATATATTACGATATTATATAATTCAAGCAACATTCAAGACAAGGAAGCAAGTACAGTGCATGTTTCACCGAACATCATCAGAGTACTCGTATCATGTACGTATTCATATTTAGATGACTGCCGAGTAGTGAAATGGGTGTCGTGCTATTTATACCTTCCGATACGATTTTATATGTAACGCGTTTTCTGGTAACGTGAATTGTATATGCCGTCTGGTGTAGTGGTAAGTGACATGGTCACTACACAGGGGGGTCGCGGGTTCGAACCCCGCCAAGGGAAGATATTTGTATGATAAATATAAATGTCTTTTCCAGGGTTATGGATGTATATTAAATATATGTATGTGTATAATAAAAATCTTACATTTATTTCCGTTATCTGGTACCTGTAACACAAGTTCTTGACGAACTTATCACGGGACCAGTTAACGTGGCGTGATTGTTAGTAAATATTTATTTTATTTATTTATTTTACGTGTTGCATAGACACAACCCACTAAATTTCTTGTCGGATCTTATCAGTGGGTTGCGATTCTGCACTGTCCTTGCTAGGAATAGTTACCAAATTCTCTCAGGTTGAGCTCGTGAGTTTACCTACCCGTCCGCGCGTATTTGGAATAGCCTTTTAGGCTACCAGCGAATAGGTAGGAAAAAAATGTGTTTTTTTTTAAATACAACAATAATGTACTAGTTTGATGACCAGTGATGACCAGACCAGGAAAGGTAGGAAACTAGTCGAGGTTGGGTTCATTAGTCTTGCCTTATCAGTTGCTTAGTGCACTACTATTTAAAACTTAATTTTAATGAAAATAAAATTAGTATGTTTGCACTCTGAGCGTTCAGAATCCATTCCTTTAACGATACTGATACTTGGTACTATTGTTGTTGACATTTCAGGGATGGTTTTTGTCACAGTGCTATCAATTTTTCGGAGTTTCCTTGCGAATAGTTTTAAGAAATTGATGATTTTCATACAATAAGCGATAGTGACACATTAATCTATGCGTGCTATGATCATTGTGCGTGATCAGGTTTCTCGAGGTTTCTCTAAAATAATCTTTGATCTTTCGATATCTTTGATGTATCCGGCAGTGTCGATGCACGGACATCGACGATCGCGCGGCGCGGGCGCCGGGAGGAGGACAGCGGCGTTTTTACACCTTCTTCGACACTACGTGCCGCAACGCCACCCGCTACACTTAGTTGTTTTACTTTTTTTATAAATTTACCAAATATTACAGTTCACTCTTTTATTTTATAACACCGGTCTACCTCAGAGCAGTCGAAAACTGGCAGAAAGATGGTCCAGTCAAAAATGATTACCAGAGCTCATATATATATTGAGAATTAGTCGTCGTATTGAGCTACTGCTTACAGTTTGATATAAGGTGAAACTTTCGACTGTATTCGAATATCTGAGATGCTATTCTTTCCGATTTTGCTGCTTTGCTGTCAAAGCTAACATCATCGTGCTGCGGTACTATAGGCGAACATTGTGTTGGGAATAGTTGTACTGATGGTAGCGCATCTTGTGAGTCCGCTTGGGTAGGAACCATCACCCTCCCTATTTCTGCTGTGAAGCAATAATGCATTTCGGTTTGGTGAGTGGAGTCGAGATTGCACTGTACTCACATCTTAAAGGTGGCAACATTTACGTTGTTGATATTTTTCGGCTCTAATAACCACTTAACACCAGATGGGCCACCAACTCGTCCATTTTAGTAATAAAAAAGGAATACTTATTCCTACAATATTTATTATATAATTTATTATAAAATAAAATATATATCTGATTTAATAAGATTCAATGATAAACTAATTGCAAAAGAGTTTATGCAAATTAATTCCATAATAAAATACTAATTTGAATTTGTATTTATGAAATTTTGAAAATCGTATTCGTATCGTTCGATAATCGTATGATAAAAAACCGTGTTTGATGCGTTTAGCATTTTGCATACATCCAGTTTATAGATAAACGATAAACTCACCGACAGATTTAAGAATATGCGATAGTATAATGATGTAAGAGCCCCGGGGCGCTGTTCATATGTATCGGGAACTGACATCGTAAGTAATAACGGACTTCTGTTGCACAATTTATTGTAATATTTTTGATTGTTAATCTCTACTAGGGCCGGTAGGTGCAGTGTTTAATGAATAACCCGGGATTTCAGATCCCGTGATCACTATTTGAATGATGCATGAGAATAGGTTATTCAGGTTTCAAAATTTGTTTTATACATTAACTGAAATCGTGTTGTAGCGTATTTTGAACTTGACAGGGTAGGATGTATCGTCCTACGTAATCTATATCTATACTCATATTATAAAGAGAAAAAGATTTGTTTGTTTGTTTGTATTGAATAGGCTCCGAAACTACTGAACCGATTGGAAAAGTTATTTCACTGTTTGGAAGCTACACTATTCCCGAGTGACATAGGCCATAATCCTTTTTGAAAAAAAAAAAAAAATTGGGATCCTACCAAAACTCCAATAATGTAACCCAAGGTGTAAAAAAAATACCTAAAATATTTACATCGCGTGCCCTGCGAAAACTATTGATGATAGAATAAAATAATGTACTACGACTTTGTAGAATACATTATTATTTACAAAAAGTGCCGTGACAGCATGTGTCTGACTATTATGGTTAGCCGCGGTTATATGTATCGGGCTATGATAATGACTTTGTCTATGGGTAGTCAGTGAAATTTCTTCGAAGGATAATCTAGACTTTGTATGTGGAGAGTTCAGAGTCACTGATACAAATAAATTGTTCCATAGTCCGATTCACACGCTTTACGCGCCGATATTCCTTCATGAACGATGGAGGGTATATGTACTCAGAGAACGAAGTACTTCAATTTTGGAGTTTATTATTTGCTGGGTAAGGCTCTTTCTAAGGTAAGTGTCTTCATATTGGTAAGTGGTATAACGACGAAAATTTCGGCACCCACCTCGAGACAGTTCTAAGTGTCAGTTTTATAATACGGCTGCCTCAACCTTCAAACCGAAACGCATTACTGCTTCACGACAGAAATACGAAGGATGGTGGTGCCTAGCCGTGTGGTCTTACACAACGCGCTACCACCAGCGATTACGCAAATTATAATTTACACACGTATTACGTATTTACATATCGTCAAAGTCGGACGAGCTTACAGCTTACCGAGTGTCAAGTTACCACGACATGAATCTCATGACGTCATTTATATGACGTCACGCGTCATTTGAACACGCGTCGTTTTAGAAACAAAGTAATCGACAAGCGACCGTTCAATATGAGACACGGCCTCATAAACATAAAATTACAAAATAGAGCAATTTCGTGTTTACAATACACGTGAAGTACAGCGAGTTAACGTACGATTAATCTGAACGAATGATCTGTATTAAAACGAATTTAGTGGCTTCGCGCTAAATGGCAATTAGTGTTACGCAAACCGCTCGACAAATAGACGGCTCATATTGTTACGGTTCTGAATACGTGCAGATACAATTATCACAACATGTAGAATGTGTATGCAGATACAGATCGTTTAACTAATCTTATCGTAGTCTATGAATGTATGGATATATTTTTGAGTGTCTAATTACAGATGGAGGAGCATATGAGTGGAATGAAGGAACACAGTCCAAATAAAGGTGCTCCGTAAAGGTCACGACTTAGGAACACAATGCAAGGTGGAGGAATCAGAGAAGAGCATTCTCGAATTAATCTATACTAATCTATACTTCTATACTAATATTATAAAGAGGAAAGATTTGTTTGTTTGTTTGTTTGTATTGAATAGGCTCCGAAACTACTGAACCGATTTGAAAAATTCATTCACCTTTTGGAAGCTACACTATCCCCGAGTGACATAGGCTATGTTATAATATATTCTTAGAGAATTTGTCACTACCCGGCCCCTCTACTCAGTGACGTCAGGCGGTGGGGCGAGAGTCACGTCATCGCGCCAGGTGCCTATAAATAGCAACGCCTTTGCTCGAAACATTCATTCGATCGGTGGCGTTCGTGAGAGAAGGTAGTCGTGGACATGGTGTGCGTGAGTCATTGTTTTAAGTCTCTGTAAACGTGTCCCAACTGTAATTTTTTTTAAATGGTTCTTCTTCTGATTTTTAATAACAGAAGTGGGATAAAGGACTCAAATAGCCCACAGTAGAGTAAAACTCTGAACTTTGTTTTGTTTTACAATTACTGCTTACTTTGATGCTTTCATACTTTTCTCAATCCGTGGACCTTACCCAATGGTGAGGATGGTGCCTCACGGGCATTGTCGCCAGCTCGGGCCCCTCAATGGTTCCTGCGGCAGTAGCACGCAAGCGACGTGCCGTTGCCTACGCGCGCCCATCTACTTTTGGCGTGCATACTGCACGTGTTGCTCGCGTGCCGTAACTGTGCGCGTTTGCCTACTTCTGGCGTGCAAAATGCGCGCACTGCTCGCGTACCGCTGCCTGCGCGCGCTCATCTACTTTTGGCGTGCATACTGCACGTGTTGCTCGCGTGCCGCTGCCTGCGCGCGCTCATCTACTTTTGGCGTGCATACTGCACGTGTTGCTCGCGTGCCGCTGGCTGCGCGCGCTCGCCTGCTTCAGACGTGCATACTGCGCGCGCTCTCACTTCTTGCGTGCAGACTGCGCGTGTTGCTCGCGTGCCGCTGCCTGCGCGCGCTCGCCTGTTTCTGGCGTGCATACCGCACGTACTGCTCGTGTGCACACTGCACGTGATGCTCGCGAGCCGCCAACTTCACGGTGCCGTACGACTGGCAGTAATGCAGAGGGCGATGTCGCTCGATCTGCGGCCTGCTGCTTCACTCGTTGGGGCTATGATGCCTTTGGATTATCTATCAGGACGGTCGACGTGGTGCAGCCTCACATCGTGGGAGCAGACTGGAGCTGGGACGGCTGCCCTGCCGAACTTTCGAGAGGCGCGGTCCTAACAAGATCTTTCGCACGCTTCCGCATCATCGAGGGCCGGTTGCCGGTTACGACACCATTAACGTCGACTCCGTTACTGCATCCGAGCGCTGGAGGGCGCACTCCGACGTCGGCTTCGGGGGCCAACGAGGTGTCCGTGGCTGATGCGGAGACGCACGGAACGGGCCAAGCTTCCAAGGCGCTGCGTGATGCGAGCGTTGGCACGGCGGACAGGATTGTTGGTGCGCTTTCTTCATTGCTTCAAGTAAGATCTAAGCATTATTACATCTCAAACTTTGACCCTAGTGTCCATGAATTTGACTCGTGGTGTACGGAAGTAGATCGAGCTCGCGAATTAAATCGTTGGGACGATCGCGAATGCCTACGGCGAATTGGTGGTTGTTTACGTGGTGATGCTAAAACTTGGTTAGACGAGTGGGTGACCGGAGACCGCTCGTGGACAAATTTTAAAGCAGAGTTTAGATCGTTGTGTCCACGTGAGGTTGATATGGCCACTGTCCTTTATGACGTAATGAGCACAAACTCCAACAAATTCACCACGTATGCAGAGTACGCACGAAAGTCTCTTTTACGTTTAAACATCGTCAAGGGGCTTTCGGACGAATTAAAAACCGCCATAGTGATTCGAGGCATTTCCGATCCTCAAGTAAAAGCGGCGACGGTCAACGCTAAGCTGCAGTCAAAGAATTTGGTCGAATTTTTGTCGGTATATGTAAAACCTAAGGGTGCACCTGCTCCTAGCAATCCTGTTCGCCCACCAAACACTAGCACGTTCAATTCACGTAAGCGATGTGCCGGTAGCTGCGTAATATCGGTTAATTTTTGGGAAAATTAGAACAATCTGGTGAGTCGAATTATTTTTATTTGGATCAGTCCCGTAACATTAAAGCAAGACTTCACAGAAGTTTGAATGATTTCGACACCGATAGAAGCAATGTGGCTAAGTTAGTAAAATTTGATGATAATGATGATGATGTAGTTGAATCTGGTAATAGAACCTATAACACTCATGATTACATAAAAAAAAAGTTGCCTCAAAGTAGTGCTACTGACGAGTTAAACGTAGAAGACTGTGATGAGTGAGGTGAGAGTACCTCCATCGAATGGTATAGCTGATACCATCACTATTTGGTCGTACTGTACGCACTTGTCCGTGGTCGTAACTGCAATTCCCTTGTGAGTTGTTCAGAGGGCGATGGGCGGCTGGTGGTATATAGCGGATACCTTGTTCTCAAAGGAGACTGTTGTTGTGTTGGTCTAGTAATGACCTGGGAGTCGTTGACTCTATATTGTGAAGTGATGTGTATTGGTATTATCATTTGTAGTAATGATAATATGGGTGGCATAAATGACACTAGCTGCGCAGACAGCCAGGCCAAGAACGTTTTATACGATATGAGTTGTTACAGTATCTGATTATTGTGTTTTGGCCTTGTGTTGTCAATGATTGTTATGGTTCAGTTTTTCGGTTTACTACGATCCGGTCAGTATCGCCGAGCGGGATGCCTCTGTTCAATGATTTCAGTGGGGACTACGGGAAGACAACGCAGGCTGCGGCACTGCACATGGTGCCCTGGCGTGGTAAGAGGGCTCCAGAGGCAGTGGTGGTGCGTGCCGGCCGAGGCGCGCAGAGGCGTCTCGCTGATCCGCTGCTTGGTGGGTGTGCCTGCTGGTGGCGCCCCTACTGATCAGCACCCGGCGTTAGTCTCCTCTGACGTTGGTCGTCATTTGCGTTAGTCGCTCCCGACATTGCGGCTGTTGTTTTGCCCCGACATTGTGGCTGTTGTTTTGCCCCGACATTGTGGCTGTTGTTTTGCCCCGACATTGTGGCAATGCCCCGACATTGTGGCTGTTGTTTTGCCCCGACATTGTGGCAATGCCCCGACATTGTGGCAACGCTTCGTTGTTGATATTGCCCTCTAAAAACCCTGATAGTGGTTATTGGATGGTAATGCTAACGGTTATGTTTCAATGTTTGTTGGCATTTGGCAATTGACAATGACGCAAGTGATTGTTTACTCAGTGTCTGAGAATCCGGACTCATTCATTGGCGAAACAATTAACTTTAAGCGTTTTTCTATACCGTATGTGCCTAACGTATACGGATATTGGTGGCCGCCTATTCTGATATGATCACAAGAGTTTTCTGTTTTAAATGTCGATGAACACGATGGGCACTTATCCAATGAGAATGAGTCCCATGGTGATCGTGTTGAAGAGGAGCAGGAAGACCAGGTTGGGGTGGTCGAGGGAGACCAGCCTGAAGGGAACCAAGCTGACGAGGCCGTTCAGCTGTCAGGAGAGGCCGTCTTAGAGAATTTGTCACTACCCGGCCCCTCTACTCAGTGACGTCAGGCGGTGGGGCGAGAGTCACGTCATCGCGCCAGGTGCCTATAAATAGCAACGCCTTTGCTCGAAACATTCATTCGATCGGTGGCGTTCGTGAGAGAAGGTAGTCGTGGACATGGTGTGCGTGAGTCATTGTTTTAAGTCTCTGTAAACGTGTCCCAACTAATTTTTTTCTTTTAAATGGTTCCTCTTCTGATTTTCAATAATATAATAATTAATAATACGGCCCATTGAGCAGAAGGGTCATAGACCACGTAATGGTAAGCGCAGTGTGGGACAGTCACTTACCAGATGGACCGATGACCTTGTGAACATGGCTAGGTCACATTGGATGCAGGTCGCATTGAACCGACCGCACTGGATCATCACATCTGGATATCGATTGGAGAGGCCTACCAGGAGCGGACAGTGGATAGGCTAAGATGATGATGATGATTCTCGAATTATTAATCAATTTGAAATAACTTGCATCAATTGCGTATCCTTCGTAAGATCTTCCGCCGTGACTGATACATTAATAATGTCGTTAAATTGTTGTCCGGATAATTGGTTTTCTAAATACATTAATATTTTGTTGTAAAACTTGGCGTGTCAATATCGGATAATGTAGTTATCTCGTTAGCTTTGAGTCAACTTAGTAGTTGGTAATATACGTTTAACTTTTCTGTATATTAAATACAATGCAATTAAAATTCAGGGCTATGCCATAATATTTTAATATTTTAGAAGGTAGATGAGTTTACTACTAACTTACGGTATTTTACTGTTACCAAAATCCATACATGTCACAAAATTAATGCGCTAAGAAGATGATTTTTATTTATTTATTTATGTACACACAGAAAAGATGACATAGTACAGAGTAATAGGAAAATTATGTACAAAGGCGCTGCTTATTTCTTTAAGAAATCTCTTCCAGCAGACCTGCGAGAGGATTATGAGAATAATAATTACTAAATTCCTATTCGTGAAACCATCAAATTTTTTGACAGATTATCGACATAAAACGTAAAATTTCACATAATATGTAGTAAGTATGCCAAATGATACGGTTTTATATTTTAGGAACAATTTTATAGTGAGATCGATAAGATTAATGCACTCATTTAGTAGAGTTTAACCAAATAGAGAAACCACATGTGAAGTAAACAAATATCAAAAAACCGCGATAAGGGTGTGTCCACACGGCGACACGTACGATGGTCGTGAGCTCAAGTTGCACAACCTTCTCGCTGTGTAGTGTGTCTAGGGTTTTATTAAAATTAGGGATAAGTTACTAACCAATACAGACAGCCCACTGAGTTTCTCACCGGATCTTTTCAATGGGTCGCGATTCCGATCCGGTGGTAGATTCTGCGAAGCACTACTCTTAGGGTTAGAGTTAGCAAATTCTCTCGGGTTGAGCCCGTGAGCTCAACTACACATCCGGGTGTAGCTGAAATGCTATGGCTATGCTATGGAATAGTTAGGGAAAGATAAGTTGCGAGGCTATCATCAACTTCGATTTGAAGGGAAGAACACCGCTGTAGCACTGCAACTGAGCATTCGCCTAATAAGATCTGATCGTCTTAAAGAGGTATCATGAATCCCGCTTCTGTAAATAAAAGTTACGAATGAAAAGACAATACAACCAATAGGATTAAGCCTGTGAAAGAATGAGATAGAATATTTCGGAAGGTTTCACTTCAAACACACGTGATTGACACATGCTATTTTAATATCGCAAGGTCATCAATAGTGTTTATTTACCGTAATGTGTGGGTTTACTAAGTGACAAGCACATAAGCTGGTGGTAGAACGTCTTGTGAGTCCGCACGAGTAGGTACCACTACTCTACCTATTTCTGCCGTGAAGCAGTAATGCGTTTTGAATTGTAGGGTTGTACTATTAAAATTGAGACCTTCGAACTCTTGTCTCAAGTTGGGTGGCGGCATTTGCTTTGTAGATGTCTATGGGTTTCGGTAACTACCTACTTAACAACAAGTTGACCGTCAGTTCGACAAGTTATGTAATTAAAAATAATCTCAAGGTAAGTAAGTGGCATTGTTATTAAAATGATATCAGAGCCGTGTTTTTTTTTTTATTGCTAGATGATTGGACGAGCTCACAGCCCACCTGGTGTTAAGTGGTTACTGGAGCCCATAGACATTTACGACGTAAATGCGCCACCCACCTTGAGATATAAGTTCTAAGGTCTCAAGTATAGTTATAACGGCTGCCCCACCCTTCAAACCGAAACGCATTACTGCTTCACGGCAGAAATAGGCAGTGTGGTGGTACTCACCCGCGCGGACTCACAAGAGGTCCTACCACCAGTAATTACGCAAATTATAATTTTGCGGGTTTCATTTTTATTACACGATGTTATTCCTTCACCGTGGAAGTCAATCATGAACATTTGTTGAGTACGTATTTCATTAGAAAATTTGGTACCCGCCTGAGATTCGAACACCGGCGCATCGCTCAACACGAATGCATCAGACGTCTTATCCGTTAGGCCACGACGACTTCGGTTTATATAAACGGATATTAATACGCACCTAAAAACGAATGGTCCAACACTGAACCAAGACATTGTCACCCCGGTATAATGTGACAATAATAAAAGTTTAACGCGAATGCAACAATCGTCCGATCTCGCGTCGTGACCGTCTGAGTTAAATGGACATGTGGAGTAACGTACGGGTCACAACTAACGGAGAATCGCCTCAGACGGTAGCTGCATTTAAAGGGAAACACATCGATGATTAAACTAACGAGGGATTCAATTAGGATTCAATTTTCTCGTATAACACCACCCGGTCTCTTTTCTTATGTGTCGTAAAGGCGTCTAGGTGTTTTATCGGAAAACGAGCGACAGGTTCTCTGAGCATTATACCAGTGCACCGCGATCACCAACCGCGTCGTAAGCAAAAACCACAATTCTCCTTCATCTGCAATTGAAGTCTTACTATTCATCGTTGCCTAAAAGATAAGACGCTCGATTTCCTCGTATCGAGCGCATGATACCGGTGTTCAAACCCGGCAGACTGGTGCCAATTATTCTTATGAAATACACACCTTACGCGTATTCGCGAATCACTTCCACGATGAAGGAATAAATAATATTGCGTGAGAAAAACATATTAAAATAAAATCCATTTTTTTAATGTAACAGCGTAACAGGTTGTAGGGCGTCTTGTGGGCCTGCACGGATAAAAACCACCATATTGCTTCTTCCTGTCGCCAAACAGTAACCCTTATTTTACGGTGGAGGGATTACTGGTGGCCCGGAGGCCTTTCCAGTTTCACCGGGACAGGTGGGCGAGCAAGGCTCAGCCAGGAATGGTGGGACTTGCTAACAGGTGTCCGAGCGCCAAGGAGCCATAAGAACTCAAGAACAGCTGCTTCGCGAATGAATCTACTATCGGATCGGAATCGTGACATGCTGAGAAGATCCGTTGAGAAACTCAGCGGGCTGATGCATGAGTTATGCATGGTTGCACGTCGAACTCTTTGTCGAGTTCTACGAGTACGGCTACCGGGGTCCCTAAGCCTGCTCGTAGTGTTAGAGCTGAAGGTGTCTAAATCAGTGGATCTGATGGATCCGTAAGGACGTGGGTAATCCTTTCCTATTCCCTCGTACTCAGGTCTCAAAATTGCGATATCTTGAGAATTCAAGGAAAATAAAATAAAATTTGTTAGAATAAACCTCCGACAATAAGCGAGTAATCGAGTTGGAGTAGTAACACTCAAAAATTAATTTGAAAGACATTAGACAGATTTCACGGGCGCTCTATTAAAGCGCTAGAAATTTCGATGTAACATCCCAGTTACGAATATAATATAAATAACGAAAATGAGTTGTATTTTGATTGTCCATTCAGGCAGACGAGCATACAGCCCACCTGGTGGTGAGTGGTTACCGTCGCTCATGGACGTCAGCAATGCCAGGGGCAGAGCCAAGCCGTTGCCCATGGTTTATAATATGCTATGAAAATTAAAAAATATTACAAATGCAAGACAAGATGATATTGCTCATACCAACAACGCTTATATTCAATTGCTATTACTAATGATAACGGCCGTCTGGTGTAGTGGTAAGTGACATGGTCACTACACAAGTGGGTCGCGGGTTCGAATCCCGCCAAGGGAGGATATTTGTATGATAAATATAAATGTCCTTTCAAGGGTTATGGATGTATATTACATATATGTATGTGTATAATAAAAATCTTACATTTATTTCCGTTATCTGGTACCTGTAACACAAGTTCTTTACGAACTTATCACGGGACCAGTTAACGTGGCGTGATTGTTAGTAAATATTTATTATTATTTAATGATTTAGACAGTAACAATTGCCGTATGCTTTGGTGTAACAAAGTAATTGTTTAAGCGAATTGAGGTCGATTGTTTGTCTAACCGCTTGCGAGTTTGATAGGAAAATTGGACGATGGTATGTATTAATGCAACGTTCACTATTAAAGCGATTTCAGACTCGAACTAAGAATATTGAAACCTTATTGTCATTTCTTATGCATCCTGAGAGGTGAAAGTGTCTAGGAACGGGTTTTTTTTCCACAGGAGAAATCTAGCCGGATCCCGAATATGTAGGAGTCGAACCTCACTAAAAACTCCTGCCGCTCATAGCCGACGCCCTACCCCGGACCGGGCGGGAACCCAGTCGGAGCTATTGAGACGACGGGACAGGGTTTACGCAAAGCATATTAGGAAAGCTAGACTAGAAAATTCAAGGTTTTTTTGTTGCTATCTATTCTAGTAACCTTCAGGGGTTATTCTAGATTCACCGAACTAGTGGGTGAGCTCGCGAGCAGCTCAAGTTGTTGCTAATACTGGCCCTAGCAAGAACGGTGGTTCGCAGAATCTACCACCGGATCGGAAACGCAACCCACTGAGAAGATCCGGCGAGAAACTCAATGGGCTCTATGGGTTAATTTACTCGTCGAGGCTTTCGTCGCAAACGACGGGTTCGGCGAGAAAGCTTTACTAATATCATGGGAAGACCGATGAACTTATCCACTTTTGTGTTAATAAGTATGTACACATTTAAAATATCATATAATATCAAGTCGATTAGAATCAAGTAGAATTTTGGTTGATTATTGATTATCTTGATGGGAAAATATTCTGTAGAGATTTGCTTAGATCTTCATCCAACTTATTTATACATTGCTTTACAACTACTAAAAGACCGATTTTCAAATGAGATGTATGTATTGTCCGATCGTGCTAGTGCGTTGAAATTTAAATTAAAAAATTGCCTCACTTCCATTGCACGCAACGCTCCGTCTTCGTAATACTACAATACAATCTAAGTATAATATTTTATAATACTGTATTGGTATAATATTCAAGGCTCGCCGGTCTATAACCACAATGTGAGCAGATAATCAGGTGTTACCCGGTACCCTATAAAACGTAAAATGCAAACAGCACGGGACCTAGCACGTACAGGGTGATTTATTTTGAGAATTGAAAACAAAAAATCCTTACCACTTATAATTGACATAAGTACTTCGAGAAGTATATATCGAGTGGTAAAACGCGATTTAGCTTAAGCGACATTTTTGCAAAATTACAGGAGGGCCATTGAAAGTTTACAATTTAGAAAGAATACCATAAATATAAAACTCCTTCAGCTATTTCAATGGAGGAAATTTAATTGAAGTTCAATTAAAACCATCGAACTGTTGATGCTAATCTATTTGGCTTATTTTAGTCTTTAATTATTTGTGGAAGTCCAGAGATGGTTTAAAAGGTAGATAAATATGAAAATACATACTCGGTATTAAATAAAAATATCAATTTTGTTTTTCCTTTGATGTGTCCCCCATCGGATAGATTCCTTTTGTTTGTTTTATGTTTATTTTACACGAAAGTTTAGGTCTTTTATTTATCGATTGAGGCACTACGAAGTCTGCCGGGTCAGCTAGTACCAAATAAAACGAACCTTAGTTACAATAATAAGTGTCACATATTAAGCGAAATGTCGCTTAAACCAAATAGCCTTTCACCCATCGATATTATTCTAGTATTCTCTTCAGTCTTCGCGACTAGTTGACATGATTATAACTACTTTTAATCTGGATGGACTATGTCCACGAAAACTGCCAATCGCTAATTTTTTTGGAACGAAGTTCCTTATGGGACGATGCGGAGGGATACCCTAATCGGGAAAAAACGTCCGTAACGTAAGATTTTTATTAGTAATGCACACACTATACGACTTAACTTTGTAATAACGTATAAAAAATAACATATTTTTTTATTATTCATTGACCACGATCTCAGAGCGTTCGTTTGCGCAATACACTAACTCTTATGCAAACAACCGTGAATGAAGTGTACCACAATAAGTTCGCACGTTACCGAATGACCGTGGGTTGTTGCGAAACCTCCAGTTTTATTTTCTTTATACCTCGAAATTTCATTATACCTTAAAATTAATATTTTTATAATAAGGAACTTCGTTCTTACCCGGTGTACCATGACACCACACATCTTTTTAATTATGTATCTACCTTCGTTCGTACACGGGCGAAGAGAAGGTTATTAATTATACGAACGTAAACACTATATTAAGAATATAAATGAGTTTAAAATACTATATCGTTTTTCTGTATAGTAATCAAAAAGTGTATTATTCATCTACACCTAGGGATAATTGTTTTACGGTTTGTCTTACGTCGATTTTCACAGGAACGGGAAATGACAAGTTAGGAATTTCGATTTGGATGAACTGTCACCAAATGACAATAGGGAAATTTGAATAGTTCCATGTTTTTTTTTTATTAAAAATAAGCTCGTTTCTCTGACTAGGCTTCTAAAAGTTTCAGTAGGTATTTTATTGTATTAAATTGCGATTAAGGTCTGGTTTAAAAGAATACTACACATGACAAGCAAGAAGAAAAATTTTGCGTTTATTTTAATTAACAGTACTCTTCGTAAGACGGGTAACGAGAAATAGTTTCCGAAAACGAGCACGCAATGTAACAAAAATCAAAGGTCAACGGCCTCATGGCATACTCGGCTGTCGACCATTTGCTTTTGCATTACAGAGCGGATACACCATATTTTTTATATTTTTTTTATTATTGCTTAGATGAGAGTGGACGAGCTCACAGCCCACCTGGTGTTAAGTGATAACTGGAGCCCATAGACGTCTATGACGTAAATGCGTCACCCAACATGAGATATCAGTTCTAAGGTCTCAGTATAGTTACAACGGCTGCCCCGCCCTTCAAACCGAAACGCATTGCTGCTTCACGGCAGAAATAGGCATATTTACAAAGCGGCGATTGTACCTATGAAACGAATGATTCAATTATTCCGTCAATTACTGTGTTAGTATTTATATATTAATTATTATTCGTAGGTGCACACCTTTTTCGTATATATGTACGTAAGTCTGCGATAAAGAACAAATATATTCACAAATATATTCAAGTGAACACGGTAAACGGCGATAAACGTTGAATTGTGTTGTCAGTAAAGCGATTGAAATGTCAGCGTGGATATACCGAGGTAGCGGCATAGGTAATGTAATCATGACATTAAGACGTGTCCATCTATGCATCACACGATTTCACGTGAACAAGATGTATTAGTGTAACTTTGTAAATGTTATTCGAATGTTATGCTGTGTTATAGTTTATTTAAAAAAAAAATAGATTTTTTCCTTAATTTAACGCAAATAATTTTTTAGTAAATTAAGAATTGAATTTAAATGGATAATACAATGTTATTAAGCTGTTAAATACTATTTATAGGCAGACGAGCGTACGGCCCACCTGATGGTGAGTGGTTACCGTCGCCCATGGACTTCAGCAATGCCAGGGGCAGAGCCAAGCCGCTGCCTACCGCTTTATACTCTCCACAAGCCTCGTTTGAAGAAAGACATGTCATAGCACTCGAGAAACATCGTGGAGGGGAGCTTGTTCCATAGCCGGATGGTACGTGGAAAAAAGATCTCTGGAAACGCACTGTGGATGACCGCAGTGGCTCCAGGTAGTATGGGTGAACTCTACCCCGGTGGCGGGCGGTGCGATGGTAAAAACGAGATGCCGGTATTAGTACCACTGCTAATTTCAATCGCATTAAATTTGTAGTCTTTTAATAGTGACACATGTGATGGGAATAATACCGATGCCATTTGACGTCCCATAAAATGAACCGACAATCTTTTTTATTACCCTCATAGGCAAACTAGAATACGGTCACTCTGAACACAGTCCCTCATATACATCAACAATACCAGAGGCACATTTAAGGCGTTGTCTACTGCAGGTGTTTATGTAAATGTTTCTTCGGTTTGAGCTCGTTTGACAAACGCACACAAAGTACATTACATGAAATTTTATTTTATTAATTTGCGGAACTGTAAAATGTATTTTTAGCCTGAAAATATAGTTAGTACTTTGGAGTACATCACGAGGCATATCTAGTCATGAATAATTTAATAGAACACTTCCTACAATAGACGACTATTCTATTAGAGATGAGTCGGATTTATTAAAACAGACCCGAGTATTAGGTATTTTACGAGAATAGGCTGTACCTAATCTCATTTTGTTAATGTGTTTAATCCACCTGTTCCACCTAATCTTCGTATTCTTAAAACATAAAATCGAATGTTCGGCATACGCTGCCACCTGTACCTGCGTTATCTCACTCACTTAAACGTTGCAACGTATCTCACAATCCCTAAATGCCTATACCTAATCATTTAAATAATGATCCAACGATCACATTAATCAAATTCTAATAACGAACTCAGAACTTGAGATTAGGAATAGGCAGATTGAGTTTGGTTGCTAAGTAAAGTATTGGTTGTGAATGGGATTAGGAAGATTATGTGGATTAGGTATTTGAATTACGTATATTTCTTGAGATTAGGAGCAGGTGGACCTAGTATCTGGTTTAACTAGTACGACCCATCTCTATATTCTTTAACCAAAGTGCAAGCTTTTGTTTGTATTTAAAAAAATATGAAAATTTTGTTTCTACTATTTGTGTTTAGAATTTGTGTTGACAGTATAACTTGGTACTCTTTGGGCAATCATAACGAATTTTTAGAATATTTTTCCCAAACTGAATTACACAAAAGTCTACGAAATACAAATTTTAATTTAATCATCAATCATCACGTTCATCAAACAGAAATTGTTCTAAATAAAATTAATCAGATACAGTTATAGCAATAAAAGAACACGCCGTATAGTTTAAAAAAACCCACGAAATACGATTTAATTTAATCATCAACCATCACGTTCATCAAACAGAAATTGTTCTCAATAAATTAAACAGATACAGTTATATCAATAAAAGAACACGCTGTATAGTTTGTATCGCTTACGGTACATTGTCCTTCGAGATATCGTGGGCGCTACCGCTCGCCTACGGATACGGACACGCGTGTGCGAGCTCTCTCTGTTGCAAGGTGCACATTTAATATTATTTTAGTACCGATTTACGTTTGCACGGACAAAGTCAACTAAAAACTTACTTTCATTATCGTCTTTTTTTTTTTTTTTTTTTTTATTGCCCTTGTAGGCAGACGAGCATACGGCCCACCTGATGGTGAGTGGTTACCGTCGCCCATGGACTTCAGCAATGCCAGGGGCAGAGCCAAGCCGCTGCCTACAAAACAACTCTTACAACTATAACTAATAAAGGCGAGATCGGGAAGAGATTTTTGTATTTTCCCTACAATTCTGAGTTGTTTTAGATCTGAAAAATCCCAGAATAAAGCTAATAAACCAAATGCGTTTCGATTTGAAGGGTGGGGCAGCCGTTGTAACTATACTGAGACCTTAGAACTTATTCTCAAGGTGGGTGGCGCATTTACGTGTTAGATGTCTATGGGCTCCAGTAACCACTTAACACCAGGTGGGCTGTGAGCTCGTCCACGCAGCTAAGCAATAAAAAAAGCTACAAAAAGCATTTTACTGGACAAATACGGTTGCATGTCTAGAATATATCTTAAAAGTTAAGCCTATTAAATGCTATTTTCTAAAAAAACAAGAAATCTATGCAAAAAACAATACATAATTTAACAATTACGGGATTTTTTTTAAAAACTCCATCTCTTAAGTGGATGTAAATTTCTTAATGTCACTAAGAAGTACACTATGTAATTGTCACGATGATTTGTGCATGCTATTTAATAAAAATTCAAAAAAATGGGTGGTCTTTCATTAAACATTGAAACCAGTGACAGTGGGGGGGATATTTAAAAAAAAGTATTGGTAATGTAATTGTTTGCAACTCTTGTTGTTTCTAATTAAATAATTTATCTAGTGCAACTCAGCCAAACACGTGCATTAGTGTTGTATTAAACATCTTCTAGTATATTAAATAAAGATTTACACACTCACACGCATACTATTACTATTGGTAATGTAATTGTTTGCAACTCTTGTTGTTTCTAATTAAATAATTTATCTAGTGCAACTCAGCCAAACACGTGCATTAGTGTTGTATTAAACATCTTCTAGTACATTAAATAAAGATTTACACACTCACACGCATACTATTATCAAACACTAGCGACCCGCCCTCGCTTCGCTTCGGAAACATTAAAACACACATGAAACCAAAAAAATAACATAAAAAAAAAATTAAAAAAGTAGCCTATGTTCATCAGGGACAATGTCGGCTTCTAATGGAAAAAGAATTTTTCAAATCGGTCCCGTAGTTTCGGAGCCTATTCGAAACAAACAAACAAACAAATCTATCCTCTTTATAATATTAGTATAGATAAATGAGATACAAATTAAGTGTAACATAATTTTATTCAGCCAACAAAACACCTATTTTCATTCGCAATATTCTACAAACAGTATATTTTGAATAAATTTTACGACCGTTAATATATAACTATAAGTCTGTATGGAATGCGAGAATGACATGCGTGCCCATCCGTGAGGCTTGCTAACGAATTCATTTTATTTATGAGGATCAAAACTCTTTGAAATGCTGATTCGGTGCAAGGATTTCGAAACATATCGGAATATAATCTGTATTTTAGAATATTAGTGTAAATGAGGTTCTTACTGTACTGAGTTTTCTTTTTTATTGCCCTTGTAGGCAGACGAGCATACGGCCCACCTTATGGTGAGTGGTTACCGTCGCCCATGGACTTCAGCAATGCCAGGGGTAGAGCCAAGCCGTGCTTACCGCTTAATACTCTCCACAAGCCTCGTTTGAAGAAGGACATGTCATAGCGCTCGGGAAACACCGTGGAAGGAGCTCATTCCATAGCCGGATGGTACGTGGCAAGAAAGACCTCTGGAAGCGCACTGTCGATGAACGCAATTCCAGATAATATGGATGAGCTCTAACTTTATGGTAGCATAACTAACCAAACATAGTATTTTGTATGATTTTTGCGAGTCGTGACATGATTAATACTACTTTTACTACTATCCGTATCGGTTGTGACCACGAAAATTGTTGAGTATTTGTAAAAATTGTAAAAGTAATTTTAATTTAAAATAAAATTGTTTAAATGGAATTTATCGCAGGCAGACTAACAGTCCATTTCACCATTTATTTATAATGCTTATACTACAGATATCGGCACCGTAATGGTAATACTTGGTTTTCGTTCCTTGCAGTTAACCTCGAGGAGTTTTGACAGTGCCAATGATAGGTGACAGGACAATGATACCACCAATCTGAAGTAATGATGAAATTATTTTGATTATGGGGTACAGTTTTATCACGCCCTGTATACAGCGCATACAGGGTGTATTATAATATCAGTTTGTCATGGAAGTCTTGGTAAATACCTGTAAGGAAAATTGAATATCCATCAGTGGGACCATATTTTAGGCAACGACGACTTACATGACGACAAAGTGTACAGTTTGTCTTTTTATTTTTTTTTATTGCTTAGATGGGTGGACGAGCTCACAGCCCACCTGGTGTTAAGTGGTTACTGGAGCCCATAGACATCCACAACGTAAATGCGCCACCCATCTTAAGTTCTAAGGTCTCAAGTAAGTTACAACGGCTGCCCCACCCTTCAAACCGAAACGCATTACTGCTTCACGGCAGAAATAGGCAGGGTGGTGGTACCCACCCGCGCGGACTCACAAGAGGTCCTACCACCAGTAAAATCATTGTCTCATTCTTTGTCCCCCGACTATGTCATTGACCTTCGAAATTGTTTGAAATAAGTTGCGGGGCTATGAAATATGAAATGTTATTTGAATTTGAAAATAAATGTGGGTCGGTCGAAGATTAATATGGTTTCTGATTGGATCAAAGTTTATTATTATTCCACATCCAATTTGAAAACGGCAATGTATTTCGTCCACTTCAAGAACAAGCATATAATCAATTAATTCGCGTTCAAACTCGTTAGCACTGATTGCAATTTACGTTATCATAGGTAAGAGCCTGAGAACAGTTGATGTGGGGAACATATTTTTAAATATTTTTAATCAGTACGATGAATTGCAAGACATATATATGTTAGGTAGCTGTACGGTATAATTTTTTTCTTCTCAATTGTGTTACTCTTGACAGAATGGTCGTGATCATCACGTGGTGTTGGAGGGGGCAGACTTGACACATTTCATGATGTCCCGCCATCTCTCCCTGTTCGAGGCCATTCTACTGCACTAATTAAAAGCATTAATTACGGTATTAATTACAGTTGTAGAAAAGAGAAACTTCTCGTATCCCTAACTGAGGCTGATGAATCGCATTCATCATTGTTATGCAAGTGGAGTTAGTCACTGCTTCTATCGACTTCTTGATTATTTTAGTTTAACAGAAGATGGTGGCTTATAGTTTACCTAATTGTTAGTCACACACAACACCAGCTTTAGTAGATCAAATACCAGTTTTCTATCAGCTATCCGTGGAAGTAGCTTTACGTTATCTAGCAACCTTGACTTCCAGCAATTTTGGTAGATAAGAGATAGCCTGTTTAATTCTGTACCATCATCGATTTTTGTTTTTGCCGCAAAGCAATCACGCATTTAGGCGGTCTATAGGGCGAGATATTTGAAATTCCATGGCAATTGAGATTTTAGCCTTACATCTCAAGTTGAAGGGCGGCATGGGTGAGCAATATTGCCTATTGTATTGTAATGAAAATTAAAGTTTGGCCGTGTTCTTTGGCTTAGAATAGTTCCACTCAATCTCTTTCCGTTGATGATTCGTCGTAAAATGTGACTAAAGGACTCCGGATATTGAGGTTCAAAGTTGGCTAGTACTACACTAGCCAAGTTCAAATCTAAACAAATCAAATAAAAAAAATCAACATAAATGAAAGTACATACTTGTTGAACGTCAAAAAGAACTACCGCCAATTCACAAAAACTAGCCTTCGTCGTACAAACGTAGCGTGGGTAGGCCTACCACAAGATGGGCCGACGATCTATTGAGGTTCGCGGGGATCCGCTGGATGCAGGCAGCGCAGGACCGGTCTTTGAGGCGAGGCTTGGGGGAGGCCTATGTCCAGCAGTGGACGTCCATGGGCTGATAAGAAGAAGAAGTCCAGAGAAGAACTGGCAAGAAACTCAGCGGCCATGTCTTTTTTTTCAAATATTAGAGTTTTTTTTTATATTAGTTTTTTTCAATATTCGTTCGATCATAAATCTACATTATCTGGCGATAAAGCGTCGCGTAAGATCAAATGGGTAGCTACTGCCCTGCATATTATTACCACGAAACAAGAAAGGTCAGCCGTTATGCTATATATGCCATTTAGAGTTCATATCTACCAGTGGGTTGTGGTGTTGTGATATCTCTAGAGTTCGTTCATTCGGGTACAAATAAAAAGAAAAAAGTAAAAAAAGAAAAAAAAAAACAATATAAATTTGCAGCATAGACACTGTACTGTAAAAACGATCTATATGCAAGTGGGTTAGTATTATTTGCAGGTCGCAAAACAAACCGCCACTCCGACTATGAGTTACTGACTGAGTGAATGTCTAAATTATGGTTTCCTTATGCATATGTGCCGAGAGAAACTTCGTATCGCTAACGATTCTATCTATTGATTGATGTTTTAAAGTTAAACGTATTCTGTATATATTGAAATGCAGTTATAGTTTGGATTCGATTTTAAGGGCTTCCTTTGTGTTCTAACATATTTTTTACTGGTGGTAGGACTTCTTGTGAGTCCGCGCGGGTAGGTACCACCGCCCTGCGTATTTCTGCCGTGAAGCAGTAATGCGTTTCGGTTTGAAGGGTGGGGCAGCCGTTGTAACTATACTGAGACCTTAGAACCTATATCTCAAGGTGGGTGGCGCATTTACTTTGTAGATGTCTATGGGCTCCAGTAACCACTTAACACCAGGTGGGCTGTGAGCTCGTCCAACCATCTAAGCATCAACAAAAAAATAAAAAATAATCAGAACTTTGTAGAGTTCTACTGCTGAAGATAGGTATCCCCAGGGCTCACAATGACCAGTCCCACGCTGCCTGCATTCATGGAATTCATCAGTCCAGTCTTAAGCGCCACAAAAAAGGGAAAGTAAAGATGGTACAAATTCTTTTTATACCAGCCTATAGATATAACGATCTGAACGTCACCACACCCTATTCTTAGGGATATAAGGAAGAATCTTTAAATTAAAACTTTTTAATTTATATATAGGGAAAATGGAAATACTCACCGGGAGGAGGCGACAAAATTTCATTTTATTCAACATGCTAAATCATTTTATTTATCTAATAAAGCATTTTATTTAATACTAGCGTCCCGCTCCGGCTCCGCTCGGGTCATGAACAAAAATTTTAGGTATTTTTTTTACACCTTGGGTTACATTATTGGAGTTTTAGTAAGGACCCCTAATTTTTTCCAAAAAATATTATAGACCATGTCACTTGGGAATAGTGTAGCTTCCAAACAGTGAAAGAATTTTTCAAGTCGGTTCAGTAGTTTCGGAGCCTATTCAATACAAACAAACAAACAAGTCTTTCCTCTTTATAATATTAGTATAGATGCTAATGATCGAGTTAACGGCGGTTAAGTGGTTATTAGAACTCATTGGAATCCAACTTTAGAACTTAATTATAAATTATGATTGTTACGCAAATTATATTTTTTGGTGGTTTTGATTTTTTTATAACATTATACCTTCATCCACGATGTATGTGCTATTCGTGAATATGCTTTAGTTTATATTTTATTAGAAACATTAGGATCTGTCTGCGGGATTTAACACCAGACGTCTAATCCATTAGACTACAAAGATTTCTTCATATTATAGGGAGAAACAAATAGTGCCTAGGAGGAGAAATAGCATAGTAAAACCAACCAATAGGAATGTCCAGATGAAGGATTGATTTATTCTACTGATGCACAAAGAAGCCATGATTTAAGCGAATCTATCTTATAGCTTTAAACTAGCAATTATTGTATATATATATATATATATATATAATCTGAATCTCGAAAACGGCACCAACGATTTTCAACGGATTTCAAATCAAATCAAATCAAATCAATGTTTTCAATAATCAACTCTTCCCGACATCTATTGGCAAATAATAATACTATTTTTCTTAATTGAGGGCAACTAACCGCTTTAAAGAAACAACAAGATGGCGTTATCAAAAAAAAAAACCGGTCATCATCTAGTTATATGTAATTACTATGTTAAAGTTAGCCAATAAATGTTTTATAGGAAAATAGAGGGTACTTGGCAATATATGTATCGCAATCAAGAGTTATTTTTGACACACCGCGCGATCAAATCGTCTAAACTCGAATTCAATAGCTTACAACATAAGCTTCGGGCATTATGCAGTACCTATACAAGGGCTTGGCTCTGTCCCTGGCAATACCGGTGTTCATTAGCCGCAGTAATCACTCACCATCAGGTGGGCCGTATGTTCATCTGCCTACATACATCCTTAAAAACCCACTAAAAACAGACCATCAGGTAGCAGTTTCACTGAACCCATTCGTTATCAGAGTACATACATATGCAAAGGGATTCAGAGGACAAGCTTTTAAGTAAAACTTAAGAATAGTGACGTAGATGTGACAATTTTTTTTATTTTTATTGCTTACATGGTTGGACGAGCTCACAGCCCACCTGGTGTTAAGTGGTTACTGGAGCCCATAGACATCTACAACGTAAACGCGCCACCCACCTCGAGATATAAGTTCTAAGGTCTCAGTATAGCTACAACGGCTACCCCACCCTTCGAACCGAAACGCATTACTGCTTTGCGGCGGAAATAGGCGGAGTTGTGGTACCTACCCGTGCGGACTCCCAAGAGGTCCTACCACCAGTGACTTCTTATGAATATTTTCATTACTATCTAGCACTAAGAATCCAACGTTTTGTTTGTTGTTGGTTTGCACGTGGCCAATTGGTGTTCGGTGGAAAACGGAGTGCTTGGATTTTATATAGGGATAGCGAGGTTGAAGTGGCAGTGGGCATGGCACGTTACTCGTAGAACAGAAGACCGCGGGGTCAAATAGGCCTCGTAAAAGGCGGTCTTATGACCTGTTGAAGGTCACGGGAATTTGCTAGATGTAGGCTGCGTAGGGCCTTTGTGGTGGGCGTAGCAGAAGCCTTTGATCCAGCAATGGACATCTGTGAACTGATAGATAGAAGTGTTCATTTTGGGAGGGGTTTGAAATCTCGACAATACACTCTTTTTCTATGAAATGACGATGGCGATTACTCATAGTGACTCCATTTAGTCGAAGTCACAAATACTTACAAATAATGCGTCTTTTAAGCATTCGATCTGACCAAACATAAAAATACTAGAGGAGGTACAAAAAAAATAATCACATCTGCTACTCCACATTCTTTGACGGGCTACCACTAGCTTTTACGCTATAAATAACAAAGTTTTGATCGGAGAAAACCCTTTATAACTACATGTATATTCATACGGATATTAATTAGGCCCGTACTAGAATATATTATATGTATACACGTAAAGTGACCACGTTTCTTCTTTTAGTAGGACATTTCCAATGTTAATTAACTGCTGTTCGCTTTAATAATTATCTGTTAGTTCCTATGACCTTACAGAGGACGGTAAGGCTTGGACTCTTCGTAATAGTCAAAATATTTTTTTTTAATTGTATTCAGGAGCCATTAAAAAAATTAAAAAATACATGTTTCAGATTTCGATTTTATTTATTATAGTGGTCTAAAATCTTTGATGTCTATGGATTTCATTTGACACCAAGGCCTTTAGAAACAGTTTTTTTTTAATTTATTGCTGAGATCGGTGGACGATCTCAAAGCCCACCTGGTGTTAAGTGGTTACTGGAGCCCATAGAAATCTACAACGTAAATGCGCCACCCACCTTGAGATGTAAGTTCTAAGGTGTCAGCTTAGTTACAACAGCTGCCCCACCCTTCAAACCGAAACGCATTACTGCTTCACGGCAGAAATAGACAGGGTGGTGGTACCTACCCGTGCGAACTTACAAGAGGTCCTTAACCAGTAAAACCCCCACCAGTAAAACACCGCCGAATCTTCTCAGCGGGTTGTGATTCCGAGTCAATAGTAGATTCTACGAAGCGCTACTCTTGCTAGGGCTAATGTTAGCTAATTCTCTCAGATTAAGCCCGTGAGCTCACTTACTCGTCCCGGCGTAGCTGGAATAGCACCTTAAGCCACCAAAAAATAGGTAGGGAAATAAAAAGAGCCCAGGAGGTATGCGAATTGACTTTTAATCAGAGCATAACCCGCCTAAGTGCTTTATTAAAAAAAAAAACACTTTTAAAATCAAAGTTTTTGTAGCAGATCGTGTGGTCACCATGCTTGCTAACTAGAACCGTATATATCATATTAATTATATGCCTGTACGCTCATGTCGGGCCGAGAATGTAAATGAGACATCGATTTCAATTTAATCGAGATAGTAAATGTTAATCGAGTGGAAAAACCGATTTTCGGTTTCTTTTAGAACTTTGAATTAAGAAAACGTACTTTTTCCGTGTTTGAAACATTGAAATTTTCTTTTGTTGCAAGCGTATTTTTTAACTTTAATACATGCAATATTGTAATGTAATTTTTTAAAAGTAGCAGTATTATATTTTATATTATGTCAATTTCCAACATTTCTATAAAAAATAAAATAAAAAAATAAACAATTTAATTTTGAAGTGATGGTTGAGTTATAATAAATGTTATATTAATAAATAATGTTTTGTTATATTCAAAACGAAATAGTGGTAAACATATTAGTGCAAAGAGTTTCAGAAAAAAACAAAAACTATTAATGCTATTAAATTTTCATTAATTTGTATCCAGACCATCCCATCCAGACCATTAAAATCTAGCTTAAGAGCATTAAACTAGTCTTCTTAAACATCGGAATGTGAATACAGTTTTCAGTGTTCAAATAGGACGGTAATTAAAATACTAAGAGTGCACGCACATAGATAATTACAGAAAATCTGCATCGCTTAAACATTTTAATTACTAATTTTAAGACGTTTTAATGTAAGATTATATTGCTAAACGAATTCCGTTATTGACTATGAAACTGTTTGATATGGTACATTTAGCTGACCACGGATGGAGGTAATATTTTCGAATGTATGTGTAATTATTTGGCACTTATACAAACTAAGCCTTTTGATGAATTTGTACATATTATGGTTAGTGACTTTTTTTTTTTTTGGCAGGAGGAAATCACCGGACTTGTGGAGCATATCGGAGTTGAACCGACTAAAACCTACTGTCGCTCAACAACCAGCATCCAAACCTCGCATGAGACAGAACTCATGAAAAGACAAAGGAGGGAAGTGAAGCGTTTAGTGCGGAGCACATCTCTCCCATCACCCTCCCCCTCGGGACGCCGGACAGGCGGTCGTCGGCGCCACGACCATCAGCCCGCTCGGTCGGCAGGCTATCCGATAGACTATATTATTTCAAAGAGGTCTTCGAGAAAAATAGAATCGTATAACTATGCACTGTGGATTGTGTGGAAAACAAAAGCTACCAGTTATGTTAAAAATTCCAAAATAATACTATTATAGAAATATTAGCTTATGTGTTTCAGGCGGGGACAAATTAATAAAAAAACACATCTGTGTCCATAGAAGTTTTTCACGTCATTTCGGATCCTCCCGATCCACTAACGGTGCTTTTAGGTACCTCAAGCACCGGTCATCGTTATCGTCGAAGCGTCACTTGCGACGAAGGGCACGGCGAGTAAATTAAACCACAGACACAGCTCACTGAGTTTCTCGCTGGATCTTCTCAGTGGGTCGCGTTTCCGATCCGGTGGTAGATTCTGCGAAGCACTGCTCTTGCTAGGGTAAATGTTAGCCACCTCGTCAGGTCTGAGCCTCGTGAGCTCACTTACTAGTTAAGGTTAAGCTGAAATGGTCTCTCAAGACCATCAGCTTAGGAAAAAAATAAGTTTCTATATAAAAAAAAAAAAAACTGAAATAAAGTGTTAATAATAATAATATATACTTTATTTTCTGATATTGAGATAGCACGATGGACATTGAAATATTATCTCACAAATTGTTTAAGAGTATGTTTTACAATTAAATCTACAAACATTTTCAAATTGTATAATGTACTGGTGTAGCGTACTATAAGTGTCAGTATTGCTGCCACAACAAATTCTCGTAGTCGTTTATGACAGTTTTTACTGGTGGGACGACCGTGATATTGAGATTAAGACAGCCTGTACCAAGGTTAGTGACATTTCACTTCACATGTGATATCTATAGGCTCCGTTGGCCACTTAAGATCAGCTGACCGTAAGCTCGTTCATTTAATTAAGCATCAAAAATAGCATACAACGGAAAACACATACTGCTTCACATCACTTTAGACCAGACTTTAGACCGTTATGCTTATCGCGCTGATGTGTTTATGTGTGTGTAACTTAGATGGCGGATAATTCTAAAGACAGTTCCGGTAGTAGACGGTAGCTGTGCGTGGACATATCGACATGTGGACAGATTTATCGACAAAGGCCGCCATGCGTTAATTAGTGTCCACGCTCGACCTAATATCGATAAAGACTAGATATCGGCTGTCCCGTAACTAGTTTCACACTTGATTACATGCATGGAATTCGTACGTGATAGGCAAATGATCTTACGTGATGGTGTACCGTTTTCATTGGCTGCTTTTTAATAGTAGATGTATGAAGAAGAATATAAGACGAATCCCCATGCGCTGGACTGATCAGGTGAAAGACCTTACTGAAACCCCACTTAACGAGTGTGTGCGCCAGAGCCTCGGTTCGCAAACTATGGAAAACATCGGTCAAGGCTTTAATAAGCAAGAATTGTACATGACCACGACTGCCCTGCCAAGAACAACCGATTATGATGATGATGTATGAAGAAGTTCAGAGTTCACTTGTCACCAAAAATCACAGGCATAATAAAGTGTTAAGACACACAAGTGTCTCGTAGTCGGACATGACGAGACATAAATTGGAAATTTTATTTATTAGCTTAAATAGCAGTAGGTACTTGTTACTCGATTCTCTTGGGAAGGTAGTAATTATTATTCAAGCGAATGTAACGAGTCAAACGACCGTCTGGTGTAGTGGTAAGTGACATGGTCACTACACAAGGGGGTCGCGGGTTCGAATCCCGCCAAGGAAAGATATTTGTATGATAAATATAAATGTCTTTTCCAGGGTTATGGATGTATATTAAATATATGTATGTGTATAATAAAAATCTTACATTTATTTCCGTTATCTGGTACCTGTAACACAAGTTCTTTACGAACTTATCACGGGACCAGTTAACGTGGCGTGATTGTTAGTAAATATTTATTTATTTATTTTATTAAATTCTTTGACATGTCAAAGTTTATATATATTCCTTTTAAGGATTTTCAACATATAGTGTTACCATTTAAATTCGTCTAATTGTGTGAGTGACATAAGACTAAGACGTATTATTTTAATATAGATAGTATCCGTGGTAAAAAAGTAGAATAAAAATTATTCATTGTATTCTGGAACACGGAACATTATTATTTACTTTATTTATAATCAAGTAATTGAAAATTCGATTTAAAATAAATTCTTAACGTATACCAAACTGCGCTATTGACGCACAGAATATTATCTATCAATATCTATCTATAATCGGTTCGGTAGGTAGCGGCTTGCCTCTGCCCCTGGCACTGCTGAAGTCCATGGGCGACGTAACCACTCACCATCAGGTGGGCCGTATGCCCGTCTGCCTTCAAAGGCAATAAAAAAAAATCACATAATTTAACACTATCTTGAGTTTATTTCAAGTTTTTTTAAATACCCCATTAAGTCGTCGTAAAAAATAGCATTATTCAAACCTGTATTGATATGCCAAAATATTTATTTACACTCTTCTTCACATATTAAGACTCTATTGTAATGGCATAAAATCTAAATTAGCACTATCCGATTTGTTTAATGTTATATTCGTATTGATAATCAGATATATCGTGACGACACTAAACTTCAGTCGTCCAGTTTATTTATCGCTTCATGAGGTTAATTAATTTACATTGAGCTATTGTTTATCCTATTGTCTACTTTATTTCCTTCCTTAATTCGTGAAGAAGAAATTCTAATGTTTTTAAGTTAGATTTTTTACTATCATTATAAAGTACGTAGAAGAGGATTGTTTTGTTTTTGTGTTGGAAATATAGACGTCGCATTTTACATATATATTTTTTTTATTGCCCTTGTAGGCAGACGAGCATACGGCCCACCTGATGGTGAGTGGTTACCGTCGCCCATGGACTTCAGCAATGCCAGGGGCAGAGCCAAGCCACTGCCTACCGTTAAATATCCGAAATGGCTGAAACTCGATACTGTTAATATGAAACTTTAACATAAATGGCAAACAAGACATTATCAGTCGTTATACGAACATGTTTCTATGGCTATGAAGAGAAAACACAAAATATTAAATTTACGCAGCTAGGTCCAGGTAGGTTCCGGTTTTTTTTTTTTTGGTTAATTAGTTAGACGAGCTCACGGTCCACCTGATGTTAAGTGGTTATCGGAGCCCATAGACATCTACAACGTAAATGCCGCCGCCCACCTTGAGACATAAATTCTGTCTCACTTTTAACAGTCTAACGGGTGCCCCACCATTCAAACCGAAACGCATTACTGCTTCACGGCAGAAATAGGCAGGGCGGCGGACTCACAAGACGTCCTACCACCAGTATATCTTGTCTATTTTTGCCGTCGAGCTTTAGGCGTTCAATTCTGACGAATGGAACAGCTGTTATGCAACTCAAGTGAGATTTCGACCTTATTGCGCAAGGTGAGTGGAGGTTGTCACGCCGTGATGAGTTCCATAAATATCTTATATAATTAGGTCTACCGTGAGTTTTTTTTTTTTTTTTTTTATTGCTTAGGTGGGTGGACGAGCTCACAGCCCACCTGGTGTTAAGTGGTTACTGGAGCCCATAGACATCCACAACGTAAATGCGCCACCCACCTTGAATACATTGAATTTCACATACATGTCCAAAACTTCGAGAACGGTATTCCATCAGACTCGAATACGCGACATACACTAACGGTCCCTTAAATACTAAAATCAAGATAAAAGCATCCGTATAAATAATCCAATCTATCCACAACTCCGCGCCGGTAACGTGATATACCATTGTTCTGTCTTCGCGAAGAAAACTTCCAGTAATTAAATGCTGAAGGATTTAAGCCTCCCGATAACAAAACAACCGGCCTATAATTTTTGAGGAACCGTAATCTTCAGTGGTCACCTTCGGTTTTATTAATTTCGTTAATATATAATTATAAATATATTTTTTAATACTAGCTGACCCGGCAGACTTCGTAGTGCCACAATCGATAAATAAAAGACACATCAAGGGGACACATCAAAGGAAAATAAAATTGTTTGTTTTTATATAATTCCGAGCTATTTTATATTTTCTCACCTTTTAAACCTTCCCTGGACTTCCACGAATAATTCAAGACCATAATTAGCCGAATCGGTCCAGCCGTTCTCGAGTTTTAGCGAGACTAACGAACAGCAATTCATTTTTATATTATACCTATATAGTGATAATAGTTTTAGATGTATTTCATTGAATTATTAATTTGAGGTATTTAATTGGCCCGACATTCAGGATGCTCCGTGATTATTCTGATGGAGCGTTTCCGATCCGGTGGTAGATTCTGAGAAGCACTGCTCTTGCTAGGGCCAGTGTTAGCGACGCCTCCGGTTTGAGCCCCGAGAGCTCATCTACACGCTAGGGTACAAGGGCGGATCCAGCTTTGGTGCCAGGAGGGGGTCACATAGTCGTGGGCAAATTAAGAACTTATAATTTAATTTTGATAACAATATATAATAAATAAATCATGATATTCTTCAATTAGTCCAAGTTAGTTCAAGTCCTGGAACTAGCTCATGGGGGGGTCATGACCCCCATGACCCCCCCCCTGGATCCGCCGTTGCTAGGGTAACGCTGATATAGCCTCTCAAGACTATCAGCATAGGTTGGAAGAAAAAGATGGAGTCTTTCATCGGTTGATAAATCGATAATATAATGTAAAAAAAAGATCTGTGGTGTCGTGGGACACCGGATTGGAATGAAGTTCCCTATTATAAAAATATAAACTTTAAGTTCTATTCGAGGTATAAAGAAAATAATTATTCGGGTATAAATTTTGTTATTATGATTTTATTAGTGATAAAAAAAAACTACTATACAAAGTTATCAACTTTATTTTATTCTGATTTGATATTTTATGATTTACTAGCGACCAGCCCTCGCTTCGCTTCGGAAACATTAAAACACACATGAAACAAAAAAAAAAAAAGTAGCCTATGTTCATCAGGGACAATGTCGGCTTCTAATGGAAAAATAATTTTTCAAATCGGTCCAGTAGTTTCGGAGCCTATTCGAAACAAACAAACAAACAAATCTTTCCTCTTTATAATATTAGTATAGATAAAAAATGTATAATAATAATATATAAAGAAGCAGCTGTTTATATGAATAATAATAATAACCGTCAACACGTAGACTACACATTAGACACTGCATAGCCATCATACTAAGAATATACATAAATAATAAAAATCTTACGTTACGGACGTTTTTTCCCGGTTAGAGTACCCCTCCGCATCCCATAAGAAACTTCGTTAAAAAATTATGTGTTTTTGGTATTCAAGATAATTATTATGGGAATCATACACGTAATTACAACATGACGTATACGAATATGATTTAGCCCGATAAGTAGTATAGTTGATGTATAAAATAATATGTGCGTATTGTGTTGCTTTTGTTTTTTTATAATTTAAATTTGTAAATTTCTCTTCTTGTTCACTCTCTACTTACCTATATATGTGATTTTGATTGTGGAAACATTTTTGTTTATTGTTTTAGCTATATTTTTTGAAATATTATATGTTTGTATTGTACTGTTTGTTTCCCAAATAAATAAATAAAAAAAATATCTGGAGTTTATTGTTTTGCGACGTCATAAGATAGTAAGTAAATAGGTCATTACTTGCGATGTTCGTACTCAAAATTGTATCTTATTATGAAGCGATGTAATGCTTCGAACCAGAGCTGTTTGACTTGAAAGATAACGTTTTGCTGTTATTTTTAAACGAAAACTTCAAAATATGTGGAGGTTCTCAATTCGACTGTGTTTATTTTCTCTGTGCAACCTTGGAAATTTATTTTAAGTGAACCCATTTTGATGATTTTTTGTTTTGTTTTAAAAGCTGGTGCTTTTCATGTGGTCACATTGAAATTTACCATTTATCAAGATTTGACCAGTAGTTTTTGTGTTATCATTCATAATGCAAATTTAATTGACTTCAATTGCATTGACGGTATTCTCATGTTATTTATTACTTGTCGAAAAACGTGTTTTTTTTGTATAATATGTTTTTAAAGCGCTTCATTCTCTTCTTTTTTTTTGTTAAATTTCAGATTATAATTATTATTATTTTTAGAGTTTCATTGACCCCAACTTGACTCATTAAACCTATTTTAAATAATTTTCATATTATGTATTCGAAACAGTGACCCACGAATTATTTTAACGAATATCACCGCGTAAATTCAAATGCACGTTTTATTTGTATTTATTACATGAGCGTAAGATAGATTGAAACTAAAGTGGAACTATAAATCAAGAGGCCAGTACTCTAATTACGGTAGTGCTGTTATCAAAATCGAACCTCAGTGGCAGCACGTTCGAAGTGAAAGTGTTTGCACATATTTCCAATGCATCTACAACTTAATGATGATGTTTAAGTTATTTATTTAAGGGTCAAAAGCTTTCCTTATTAGATAGTAGTTGATAGCTATCATGAGATTGACCATTCTGCCTATAGCTGTCTATTTGAGTAGTGTGGATGGCCGACAATTAAAAAGAATACAAGCTTTTTATTCCTTTTTTTTTCTAAGCTCTATCAGCTTAGCCTTGAGAGGCTATGTCAATGTAACCTAACAAGTAAGTAAGCTCACGGGGCTTAAACCTGATGGCGTTGCTAACACTAACTCTAGCAAGAGCAGTGCTTCGCAGAATCTACCACCGGATCGGAAACGCGACCACTGAGAAGATTCGGCAAGAAACGCAGTGGTCTGTGTTTGTGAGTTAAATTACTCGCCGAATCCTTCGTCGCAAGCGACGGGTTTGACGAGTACCATGACCGGTGCTATCTAAATGCATCGCTAGTGGAGCAGGAGGATCCGAAATTACGTGTTTAGCCATTTAGACAATTCGGTCCGCAAGATCGGGAATGTAGTTACCGGCGGCCATGATGAGAGGGTTCTCGTGTCGTACCGCTTTTTCGAAATGCTGGTGGACTCCGGGGCTTTTCTAGCATATGCATGGTAGGTGAGCTCACTAGACTTGCTAATACTAACCACGCTAACAAGAGCAGTGCTTCGGTAAATTTACCACCGGATTGGAGTTACGAGCCACCGAGAAAATCCGGCAAGAGACTTAGACTTTTGTCTCTATGGGCTAGGTTGCATGTCGAACGGTGACCGGTGCTTGGAGACCATAAAGAGAGGCTGGATTGGGATGATCTGATAAGACAGGCTTAGGGTGACGGCAGCTTTGCGTTTCCCCTTCACCTGGGTAGTGGGTGTAATTTGAAGCGGTCATGATAACGAGGTCACGCTACTTTTTTCGAAGATATTTGAATTTAAGTAGGTTTTTACAGGATTTGTAAATCGTTATGACTTTACCATCGCTCCGGAATACAGATTCACCACTGAGAAGAATTGGCAATAATCTCAGGGTTTACTCTTTTTTACGCAATATAATATATGTATTATATATTAATTGTTGACTTCGACCTGATGACTTGAGTTTAATGGATTTTTTTGTTGAAATATGGGCTTTGGTAACGTGGCTACTTGGAGCCCGGGTAGATCAGATATTTCAACAGAAAAAATAATAATTTCAGGTAAGCTAAAAAATTTCAGGTCAAGAATAACTCTACTCATATGATATGTATTAGGCTGTGTTTTTTTTTGCCTACCTAAGCTGATAGCCGTGAGATGCTATGTCAGCGTAACCGGGCGAGTAGGTAAGCTCCCGGGGCTGAAACCGGGAGAGTTGCTAACACTGGCCATAGCAAGAGAAGTGCTTCGTAGAATCTACCACCGGATCGAAAAAGCGATCCACTGAGAAGATCCGGCGAGAAACTCAGTGAGCTCTGTCTATGGGTTAATTTACTAGCCGAGCCCTTCGTCGCAAGTGATGGGTTTGACGAGAACGATAACCGGTGCTTGGGGTACCTAAAAGCACCGTTAATGGATCGGGAGGATCCGAAATGACGTGTTTTTGGCGACGTCGACTGTTTACCATTCGGTCCACAGGATCAGGAATGTAGTTACCGGCGGCCACGATGAGAGGGTTCTCGTGCCGTGCCGCTCTGTCGAAATGGCGGGCTGTGTATTATCAATGTTTAGTATAATGTTTATTTTTATCAAACACCGAATGTTTGGTAATTTTTGGTTCGGGCGTTGGTCTTATTTTATTTTCGTATTTCTGGCGTCTAGAACGAAATAAAAAAATGCTTAGGGCTCTTTAAAGTGAAGCTTTTCGAACTGTTTTTGGTTTAATTACATTTAGGATCGTATACAGAAAAAATGAACGTGAATCAAATTGTATATAAATAAATAAATCAATTTAATCTTCATATGCATTACCAATGCTCCATCTCCACACTAGTATTAAAGTGATAACTCTTATTTCAATTACACAAAGGGCTAAATTACTGAGCTCATTGATTCGCAGCATCGTAAAACGTGCAAAATGAATCGATTGAATATAATAGTAATGTAGTGCCGCAGGTAAAATACTTTCCTTTCCTGTATCAACCGTGTAACGATCACAATGCATGCACCTACAATTCATATAGAAAGTGTACTGCAATCGCTCTCCTGGTACGCGATCACTTTGAACTTGCGAAACATTTATAATTTTTTTACTAAAAAAAATTCTAATATTTTTTTGGAACGAAGAAGACGATGCGGAGGGGTATCTTAAATGGGAAAAAACGTCCGTAACGTAAGATTTTTATTAGTAATGCACACAGTGTACGACTTAACTTTGTAATAACGTACAAATTATAACATATTTTTTATTATATACTTTTTATAAATCATTGTGAATAAAATAAAGTTTTTAGCTTTGTAAAGTAGCCTTTTTATTTTTATCAATAAAAAAATCATAATAAAAATATCTACCCGAATAATATTTTTTTTATAGTTCGAATAGAAATTAAAATTAATATTTTTAT
Organism: Bombyx mandarina; assembly: GCF_003987935.1. The sequence continues at coordinate 2,316,742 of NW_021011505.1, read as the reverse complement.
AATAAGGAACTTCGTTCCTACCACGATACCACACACCTTTTTATTTTATTTATAAGGCACACAATACACCTCACAAGCTAAAAATATATATAAAAAAAAGTAACAACAATTAAAATCCAATCATAATTTTTAAGGTCACACATGGCCGTTTGGCTCAAATCTGCGATTCCCTGTACTAATGGAGCTAGGAATATACACACTTATATACGTTTAAATATACACGTATATAGATATTAAGAATCCAGACAAACAGCAAAAACATGCACAAAAAATCATATAAAAAAATTGCCCGATGTGGGAATCGAACCCACGACCTTAGCAGTTAGGAACGCCAACTACTGCACTAGAGAATCAGTCTAGTGAGTGACGTCCACATTCTTCAATATTGAACTTCAAGTAGACATTTTTTTTAAAGTTTAATTCAATTCAATTCAAAATGATTTATTTGCCAGAGACATGGTACATAAATAATGGTATTTATAAAAGTTTAGCATTCCAGCATGTTTTTACTTGAATAAAAAGTTTTTTTTTTTTATTGCTTAGATGGGTGGACGAGCTCACAGCCCACCTGGTGTTAAATGGCTACTGGAGCCCATAGACATCCACAGCGTAAATGCGCCACCCACCTTGAGATATAAGTTCTAAGGTCTCAGGTATAGTTACAAGTATGCAAATATAAAATAAATATTGAACTAATTGAACATTACTAACATGTCAATTTATAATATAACATTCATAAAGAATTTAATTACATTCATAATCCATTAAAATAATACTTCTAGTAAAATTAGCATATTAAGTAAATTAATATGGTATTTTCTGAAATCGCCAGTCTCCGTGGTGTCCCGTAGAAAGCTGGACGTTGCGTATCAGATCGCGCCCGCAGACATCCTGTACAATGTGTTGTGCATCTAATGACTATGAATAGCTCTCGATTTTGCATGTGTTGCTCAATATAATGATATTTTTATTATGTCATATAAATTTTGGTCCACTTATGCCCGGTAAATATATATGACAATATATATTTTGAAGTCGTCGTGGCCTAAAGGATAAGACGTCCGATGCGTTCGTATTTAGCGATGCACCGGTGTTCGAATCCCGCAGGCGGGTACCAATTTTTCTAATGATATACGTACTTAACAAATGCTCACGATTGACTTCCACAGTGAAGGAATAACATCGCGTAATAAAAATGAAACCCGCAAAATTTTATAATTTGCGTAATTACTGGTGGTAGGAATTTGTGAGTCCGCACGGGTAGGTACCACCACCCTGCGTATTTCTGCCGTGAAGCAGTAATGCGTTTCGGTTCGAAGGGTAGGGCAGCCGTTGTAACTATACTGAGACTTTGAAACTTAGTTGTAGATGTCTATGGGCTCCAGTAACCCCTAACACAAGGTGGGCTGTGAGTTCATTTAACAATCTAAGATTATTTTTTTATCACAATGCGTATTGTGCACACACATGTCGTATTATCCTGACTACTTCGGCAGGGAATCATTTATTGGTTGCAATTTGAAGAATGAAGGTATGAAGGCCGCTTCTACAACTAAACTAAAACTTTATCTCTTGTTTTAAGGTCCTATGAAGGTAGCCGATAGGATGGCTTTGGATCCACTCATTTCGGTATCGACATATTTTAATATTATTTTTAGTATGCTTTTATTAGATTGGTATGTATGTTTGTATGAAACAAAATGTCTTTGAACATCATTTGCACTGGCGTCAAGATATCCGTTCGACTTGATACTTTACACACGCATCAAGTACCGAAGACACTAGCACAGTTTCCGAACTTCATTCCAAACTCCTGACCAGTATCGACAGGATAAAAAAATAAATAAACGAATTATCAGTTCGTTTGGCTATTTAAGCGTATTTTTTTAGTTTTTAAACATAAAATAGCAACATGTAATATAGCATGTCTGCTATATCGTCGTTGTCAAACCAAAATCGGTTATGTGCACTTTTGAGATTTTTACTTTTTGACTTTTTCGTATAGTTCACAGCCCTATCAACCGTATAAAAAAAAAAGTTATGTGTCTATAGCTTTAATATTTATCTATAGCTTTCATTTGATATAGATCTTAAAAATTCACTTTCATATAAAATTTTATACGAAAATGTTTTTATTCGTTAATTCAATAGAGATAGAGTTTTTGCACATAGCAGATTTTGGTTTGACAGCGACGATATGCTATCTCTATATATTAATACGTGAAGCAAAAACTTTGTATCCCTTTTTACGAAAATTGCGCGGACGGAGGAGTATGAAATTTTCCACACTTATACAGAATATAGAGAAGAAGTGCACAATGCTAATATTTTTTTTAAATAATTCATAAAAGATACATTAAATCAGTAAAGAAAACATTACACACACTACATACCATGTATTTGACGCACACACGCATGCATACTATTTATTGTCAAACTTTTGTTCTTGACGTCTGTGGTCAAATTGAGAATAGATTAAATTATGTTTGTCTTTATTAATATTTTTTTATAGTGTAGTCTTGGCGAAATTTGTGATTATACAATCATAATAGTGTACAAACTTACAATTCCAATTAATTATAGTCGAATTTCGACTACTGCGGGACCTCTAGTATTTGCTTAATACAAGAAACAGGATTAGCTATAAACAATATCGAAGCGACATTGAGCTCCAATGATAGATACATTTCGCTTTCAAATGTGCATTCGTAACGTGTTATTTACATACGTGGGCAGGAATGTATGGAATAAATTATTGTTGAATGCAACCCGTGTTTCTCAATGTTATTTTGTCATCGGGTGTTATTCGTGTTGTCGAATTCGAAATATGATTAATGTTGTGTTTTGAGAGTGCGAATTTATATTTCTGCTGTCATTATAAAACATAATTCAAACGTTCGTATCTAAGTGCCTTTCTGAGGTTGAACGCGTCTATCTTGCGCGTCTACAAATTATAGACAGAAACATAGATGTCTTAGTGTTCGTGCCCGTCAGGTCCATTATGCACTAGTTCGGTACTGGGCATTTTAGGCATTACATTCTTGAACGATAGAGACTACTCACCACATTTATGTAATAAGCAAAGAAATCATACCAAAATTTATCGCGCGGTTTGTTTTCAATTCACTGTCGTAGTATGAAGATCGATATTCACTATAATCGCGTTTAATATGTACTGTAGGGTTCTTGAGTTTGGTTTCATTCATGCTGTCTGGTCATCGTCCTTGCCGAACCCGTCGCTTGCGATGATGGGCTCGACGAGTAAATGAACTCTACTAACTAATGAAACTATGTGTCTATACACAGCCCACTGAGTTTCTCGCTGGATCTTCTCAGTGGGTCGCGTTTCCGATCCGGTGGTAGATTCTGCGAAGCACTGCTCTTGCAAGGGCCAGTGTTAGCAACACTCCGGTTTGAGCCCCGTGAGCTCTACACGTCAAGGAGAAGCTAAAATAGCCTTTCAAGGCTATCAGCATAGGTAGGGAAACACCCCACCGAATGTAGTTCCGCCTTGTCGTGGCGGTGGGGCTTAAGCGTGCGTCCCTAAAATCGCGTGCAGAGGAATCTGTGTGGGATGCCGCGACAAAGAGAACTGCGCCCAGCTCTCCTCGGTTGCCTCCATATTCAGGGGGTGCTGCCTTGAGAGACAGCGAGGGACCTTCTCCCCACGCCCTTTGCACTGGCAAAGGGTGGCATTCAGGGGATGAGGGGTTGGCTCTCCGGGAGCCTGATGAGCCGGCGGCACTTTTGTGTCTTCCGGCTGCGGGCTGCCATGTCCCCGGCTTTGGCTACAGGGGAAAGCCTTCCAGATATGGGAGGTACCGGCTCGCCGGCGTGGCTCCACACCGCGTTATGGGCGACGGACAGGCTTCGGCCACCGTCGGCCAAACCGTAAACCCCAGTCATGGGGAACGGGGGCTCCTGCCTTTACTGGTCGGAGCCGCGAGGACGCAAACCTCTTCAAAAATACCCCAATCCCAAGCTCGACACCCGGCGATGGGATGAATGGCTGGAGGGATTCCAGTCCCGAGGGTGTCGTAGATCCCAGGGGACCAAACCCCTGGTTAATAAAAAAGGATCTCATGATGATGGCCAATTGTTTAAAGTTAATACCCCAGGAGGGTACCACCCGCGAGTCGGGCGGAGAATCCCTCCGTGCTTCCACCTCGGTGGAAGCACGCTGCCCCACGTACTCTGGGGGGGGCAACAATTGCCACGATGAAGGAGGCTGTGCGACGGGCAGCGGAATTCCCGTCGAACCGAGGCACTCCCCGATCGCCGGCTCGATGCGCTCTGCGCTCGCCAGCGACTCGGGTGTGATCAACCCTATCAGACTATCGATGGGGAAAAAGAGGGGACGAAGGAAGACCCCACTACCAACGTCCGACGACGGCGGCGCGTCATCCTCCAGCACCGAGGTGCCGGAAAAGACGATGACAATCGAGGAGGTGGCTCCAGTGGTTGCGGGGCCTGCCGCAACGAAAGACGCGATGCCCGCTCCCCAGTGGGCACCAGTAAGGAGGAGGGGCGCAGTGTCACCGGCGACGTCAGTGGAGTCGATGTCGACGTCGGCCGCGTCCCTGGCTAGCGGGGACGAGGCATTCCGCGACCTCGACCTTGCGCTGGTCAATCTGGCTAAGCTGCTGTCGACCGTGGCTACCAAGGGCGCCGAGCCAGGCAGCAGCTACCGGAGCCGCTATGGTTAGAACTAAGCTGATTCCCACTATGACCAAACTCGTAGCGCAGCTTGACTTCAGGGAGAGTCGCAGTCTGGGGGACTCCCCGGCTTTGCAAGAGGGAACTCCCCTGTCACCGATGCCTAGGCTGGCACGCTCTGAGCCGCCTGTGAGGAAGATGGACACCAGCGTGCCCTCGCGGACTGTGATGAGTGTGGCGGCGCCCATGCCAGCGCCCACTTCTGTGGCCGCTGTTCCGCGAGTGCCTACTCCCGCGCTCCCTCGCCCCCCTCGCAGGGTTGAGTTAAGGCCTGCGCCGCCTCCCCGGATATCGGAATCCATACAGACAGGACGGTTAAGGCCTGTGCCAGCGCAGGCTGAGGACATTCGTTCGCCACTGGCGAGGATGGTAGANAAAAAAAAAAAAAAAAAAAAAAAAAAAAAAAAAAAAAAAAAAAAAAAAAAAAAAAAGGTAGGGAAACAAAAAAGTAGACATTACAACGCAAATGCTGCAATACACGACCTGGAATATGAGATGGAAGTTTTATTAATACTTAAACTGGTGTTTAGCGATTCTTCGTAAATATCTTTAGTATTATTTATTTTTCGACCTAACTGCCTTAATTTCAAATCTAATTTCATGTCATAAAGCGTATATCTGAAATTGGGGGTTGATGCTTCCCGCTTCCGTAGTTTTAACCCGCGATTCCCTACAAGTGACCCCTGGGTGGTGCTAAACGGGAGCCAAAAACATAACCGGTGGTAGGACCTAGTCCGATTGGCTGGCGACCACCCTCCAACTATTTATTTTTCGACTTAAAAACCTTAATGTCTATTTTAATTTCATGTCAAACACTGGTATGTTGTACGAGTCAACTGGGACTTTTTCGTCAGCGTAATAGACAAGATAGTTGAAGCTTGACCGTGTCCCATAGATATGTCGTCCAATATTCTAATACGCTCTACTGCTAACAATGTAGAAGTTTTGCATGAAGTTTCATTTTGAATACTTTTTTATAGCTAATGCAAGCAACTGAATGTGATTAGTCAATCACCATAGATAATTGTGAGCCATAACAGCGGAATAATGAGTGTGTAAACATAAGCGTGCGACATATCTAAAGCAGGATGACGATGCCGGAAAATGAAAATAAACATTATAAATAAGCATTTCAAATGAATTCTGCAAACCACTTTGTCTACGTCAACACTTATCTGATCACGTGCTGGCTGCTCACATGACCGGCTGCTATCAGATCATTTTAATAATGTATTAGATCAATTTATAGAAATGAAATTAGCTTAACAATTTGTAGTAATAAGCTGGTACAGTTTTTTTTAATTTTTTTATTGCTTAGATGGGTGGACGAGCTCACAGCCCACCTTTTGTTAAGTGGTTACTGGAGCCCATAGACATCTACAAAGTAAATGCGCCATCCACCTTGAGATATAAGTTCTAAGATTACAATGGCTGCCCCACCCTTCAAACCGAAACGCATTACTGCTTCACGGCAGAAATAGGCGGGGTGGTGGTACCTACCCGTACGGACTCACAAGAGGTCCTACCACGGGTAATTACGCAAAGCATAACTTTTTTTTTTTTTTTTATGATTGAAAGTTTACTGGTGGCCCGAAGGCCTTTCCAGTTTCACCAGGACAGGTGGGCGAGCAAAGGCTCAGCCAAGAGGGGTGGGATTTGCTAACAACTGCCCGAGCGCCTCCGAAGGAGACCTAACAACTCAAGAGCAATTGTTTCGCGAATGAATCTACTACCGGATCGGAATCGCGACCCGCNGTACCACGAACACAGAAACAACAAAAGGAAACAAAACAAATAAAAACTTCCAGAAAGAGCACTTAGTCGGCAGATGTACCACAAACACAGGCCGCGCGAACAATGGCCGGGCTAACAAAAGCCGGGCGAACAAAGACCGGGCGATCGAGTGGACGATGAGCACGTCCGCACGTGACGGGTGCCTCTATCGGAATGACGCAAAGCATAACTTTTGCGGGTTTGATTTTTATAGAGAGAGAGAGAGAGAGAGAGAGAGAGAGAGAGAGAGAGAGAGAGAGAGAGAGAGAGAAGATATAGGTGTAATTTGTACAATAGGCGGTCTTGTCGCTATAAGAGATCTCTTACAGGCAACTGTTTATAGGATTTTTTTTTTTTTTTTGAAAAAAGTACCTTGGACATAATGGAAACAAATTTCGCCATTTAATCTGGCGTTTCAATTTAAAGCAGTCGACCTCGTATTTTGGCCTCAAATGACGTCACGTACAATGAAATAGCGTGTAAGTGAATTGCGGCGACTTGAATAACTTTCTCTGTGTGAATCTTTCAATGCATAGCCCGACGTGTTAGCCCAAATGCGTTTTGTATGTCAATGCCAGTCCAAGACCCGCTGAGTTTCTCGGCGGATCTCCTCAAAGGGACGCGATTCCGATCCGGTAGTAGATTCTGTGAAGCACTGCTCTTACTGAGACTAATGTTGGCAAACTCATTAAGGTGGAGCTCAACTACCAAACGTGGCAAGACACGACCTGGAATATGAAGTGGAGGTTTTATTAATTCTTAGACTGGTGTTTAGCGATTCTTCGCAAATACCTTTAGTATTATTTATTTTTCGACCTAACTGCCTTAATTTCAAATCTAATTTCATGTCATAAAGCGTATCTGAAATAGCTCCTTATGCTAACAGCGAATAGGTTGGGCAAAAAATAGGCAGCCCAGCAAATCTCGTTCGTACGTAAAAATATTTACTAGACTTCGTAAGCCCTTTCCTTTATTTTTACGGAGAATAATTGACTGAAACTGAATTCATATTTAAATTTTGCTACACGTGAGTGCGTTTGTAGTGTGCGATTTTTTTTTGTGGAACTAGGCTTTTTACTATTAAATTGATATTTTTATTTCCATAGTTGAGCTGACAATTTCAAGATTCCTCTTGGTTTTTTTTTTTATTGCTAGTTGGTTGAACGAGCTCACAGCCCACCTGATGTTAAGTGGTTACTGGAGCCCATAGACACCTATGACGTAAATGCGCCATCCACCTTGAGATATAAGTTCTAAGGTATCGAGTATAGTTACAACGGCTGCCCCACCCTTCAAACCGAAACGCATTACTGCTTCACGGTAGAAATAGGCAGGGCGGTGGTACCTACCCGCGCGGACTCACAAGAGGTCCTACCACCAGTAGTAGGATTCAGTGTTAACCAATCAATCTAATACCGACCATGTTTCGATTGTGTTCGAGCACTAGTTCTTCTACCTTTCAGAATTAAAGACACAGTTACGACAATAATCAACATGCCGGCAGCTTTTTTTTCTATTTTTAAAAAACACAGGCTAAATAACGTAGTAATAATAATTAACAGAAATGTCAGTTCCAGCTAGCGCTAAAGTTAATTATCAATAAGGGAACATTCATAATGTATGACTTGATTTTCTCTGTAATGGCTTCATTTACTTCACGTCTAAATAATGCGTGTATTAATTTGGCCTCGAGTGTACACATTTATCTGCGTGTACTGTTAGACAGATAATGGACTAGCAGTTACCCGTGGCTTCGTCCGCGTGGTCAAGAAAAAGTGTCAGTGCAATTTGTCGTGGAAATTAGATGTTTTTTCTAGATAAAAAGTATCGACACTCTCGTGAAATAATAATAACGTCATTTTGAAAAAAAATATGTCAATACGCTGATTCATTTCGACGTGAAAGTAGGACAAACAAACATATTTTCAAATTATTATTTTTTATTTTTTATTGTTTAGATGGGTGGACGAGCTTACAGCCCACCTGGTGTTAAGTGGTTACTGGAACCCATAGACATCTACAACTTAATGCGCCACCCACCTTGAGATATAAGTTCTAAGGTCTCAAGTATAGTTACAACGGCTGCTCCACCCTTCAAACCGAAACGCATTATTGCTTCACGACAGAAACAGGCAGGGTGGTGGTACCTACCCGCGCGGACTCACACAAGGTCCTACCACCAGTAAAAAATTAATAAGCTAAATAAAAACATGATGTAATAACATTGCAGTTATATAGAGCGTGTCTGTATATCTATCCCGGAAGCTTTATCAATGAGTCGTTGGTTGAATTTCGACTTATCTATATTTATTAATCCATTAAATTATATACCTACTTAAATAATATGCATGTTTCTAGAATATATAAAATCAATTTCTTTTTTATTATCAGATACTAGGTAAATAGCCAAGACTCTACCCCATCAATTGTTAAAATCAAATTTAATTAATTAATAGATTGTAAACTATTCTTAATTCAATTTGACAAACATACTTTAATATATATATATTTATTTACTCGTATATATTTAGAGAGTACTTCAAGGAAAACTGAATGAAATCTCAGAAAACGTTACATTGTCGGACAAAGTACTAGGCGATCATGAGTTGTGTGGAGATTAAACACGGGGCATTAAAGAACGCCACAGGACTCCCGGAGAACGGACGCCGACTTAAGGTAGATATACACTCGACAGAACATGAACACGCTAGTCGTGTGTGCGATACTTATACAAAGACTTTAGAACATATATATAGAAACAGAAAGATTTTAGTGAGCTACTTTTAATTTGAAATTAAATCTATACTAATATTATAAAGAGGAAAGATTTGTTTGTTTGTTTGTTTCGAATAGGCTCCGAAACTACTGGACCGATTTGAAAAATTCTTTTTCCATTAGAAGCCGACATTGTCCCTGATGAACATAGGCTACTTTTTTTTATTTTTTTTTATTTTATTTTTTTTGTTTCATGTGTGTTTTAATGTTTCCGAAGCGAAGCGAGGGCGGGTCGCTAGTATAGTATATTCTTCATCTATACTATATAATATTATAATATTATTATATATTATATTATATATAATTATAAAGAGGAAAGATTTGTTTGTTTGTTTGTATTGAATAGGCTCCGAAACTACTGAACCGATTTGAAAAATTCTTTCACTGTTTGGAAGCTACACTATTCCCGAGTAACATAGGCTATAATTTATTTAAAAAAATTAGGGATCCTTACTAAAACTCCAATACTATAACCCAAAAAAAATAACCTAAAATATTCTTTACATCGCGTGCCCTGCGAAAACTATTGATGATAGAATAAAATAATGTACTACGACTTTGTAGAACATATTATTATTTACAAAAAGTGTTGCGACAGCATCTGTCTAACTATTATACGTAGCTATAAGTGTTCTTTTATAAAAAAAAAACAACGTCAAATATCGTTGAAATTTTTGTTAAAGTCCCGAGCGGAGCCGGAGCGGGCCGCTAGTTTTAATATGGAGTTAATAAAAAGTGTATTTATTAGTTTAGGAATGAGAAATAGCTGTATCATTTGATGAAAGCGGTTCAGAGCTTTACTAGTCGATTCTAGAACTTTCCGTCACAACGGAGACAAACCTCTCGATCTTCTAACGGAGCTACGGTATTAGAGAACAATTCTAGGCACGCTAAAGTCCCGCGTGTGGAATGCGGTAGCAGCAATCAGACAATGGTTGATTTAGCTACCGGCGCGTCCGCTACGCCTGCCTACGCACCTGGCTTGTAGCTGTCCAGCGCGACGATATACCCGGCGTGAGATGCTTTCTTCCACTTAGAACCCGATTTTACATTTAATACCTATTTTTTTTAATACGCTTTTATCATTAGCTTCAGACGTATGTATGTTTGTAACGGAATCTTTGAAAATGATTTTGACCTTCTTCAAAACGTCGGATTCGAACTCGAAATTTAGTATACTTATTAAGGACCGATGACAATTCAATATTAAAAATAAATAAATTGAAATTCAACCAAAAACCGAAAATATAAATAATAGTTTAAAAAAACTAACAAAATACGCTTTTATAGAAAATCCAAATAGCATGGGTGCTTTTCAGGATATTATCAAAATATCTGTTCATAAAATATTTATGACTACTTATACCATGCACCCCACGCTTATTTTACAATAAAATCATTTTTAAACTATTATTTATTTTAGTACGATATATAATACGAATAATATCAGAGCAGCGCGAATAAATAAATAGTGATTACCTGAACTATGAGAATCAGGGGCTGATATACACCCTTATATACGTTTAAATATATACAGATATTAAGCTCCAGGCAAACAGCAAACAGCTTGTTCATCATATTTATATTTGGTTGGAGAATCGAACCCACGAACCTTGGCCCAGCAGTCAGAAGCGCTAATTACTGCACCACGAATCAATCATTAGGTAATTAAATGTAAGTAATTTGATACTATTTTTACGGTTTATTCTCGCTTTTTTATTATCGTCCGTCACTACGAAAACTTTAAAGAATTTGAAACTTCGGAAATAAACGTTTCTATTTTTTTTCTAAGTGAAGACTTGCGTCTTTCTAAGTGAAGACTTTCTAAGCGAAGGCTGGTAGCCTAACCTTCTACGCCCATACGGGTAGGTAAGCTCACGGGCTCAACCTGAGAGAAAGTGCTTCGCAGAATCTACCACTGGATCGGAATCGCGACTCACTGAGAAGAACAAATAAGAAACTCTATGGCCTAAACGTTTATTTTTAATTGGATCTACAACTCTCCAAAAACGGGAATAAATAATAGTTATAATATTAATAAATAAAAAAACTAAAAAACACTCTTTATATAAAATTCAACTAAAAAATTGAAAATTTTATATAAAGCGTGTTTTTTAGTTATTTTAAACTATTGTGTATTTTTCATTTTTTAGAATTTTTTTTTTTGCAAATTGTTTAATGGAATAATCTTATCAAATTAGTGTATTGTCATCGGTCCTCGATAAATTTACAAGGTTTGAATGATATCGGGCCGTTTAAAGTGGGTCAAAATCGTGTCTAAAGGAGTCAGTTACAAACATACATATACAAGTGAAGCGAATATAAAGCGTGAAAAAATCTATATATTAATACGTGAAGCAAAAACTTTGTATCCTTTTTACGAAAATTGCGCGGACAGAGGAGTATGAAATTTTGCACACTTATAGAGAATATAGAAAAGAAGTGCACAATGCTAATACTTTATTTAAATAATGCATAAAAGATACATTAAATCAATAAAGAAAACATTACACACACTACATACCATGTATTTGACGCACACATGCATGCATACTATTTACTGTCAAACTTTTGTTCTTGACGTCTGTGGTCAAATTGAGAATAGATTAAGTATTGCTTGTCTTTGTTAATATTTTTATAGTGTAGTCTTGGCGAAATTTGTGATTATAGAAGTAAAAAAATACAATCATAATAGTTTACAAACTTACAATTCCAATTAATTATAGTCGAATTTCGACTACTGCGGGCCCTCTAGTACAATATAATTTGATTAGTATTTAATTTGCGTACTGTTATTTATTTCGGTACTTTCTCTCGACATTTATGTTACGTCTCCAACATTCAAACCAAATTGTTTCGAATCGGACCTTCATGAGGTGTGATTAAGTAAATAATTAAATGCATAGAGATTTAAGGCGCGGCGCACACTAGCGTGTTCCGAGATAATATCTCGTTTATGAAATCTCTCGTATTAACAGTCGACAGCGTGTCCGCGTCCCGAGACACGTCCGTATCTTGTATCTCGTTTGGGCCGCACCTCCGTTAATTCCTTAATTAAGTGTAAACTAAAGGAAATCGGTCGTGCGTGGGGTACTTGAACTAAATCGATATTGTTCTGTTATTTCGATTTTAGTGCGCAGAATTATTTATTGTGATCGCGTACAGGTTTGCGGTCGTGATGTGCGCCTTTTTTTTGTTTTTTTTTTGTTTTTGTCAAGAGGAAATCGCCGGACTTCCGCCCTCCCCTGGGGATGGAGGGCGAGGCATGTTGAAGTCGAATAAAACTTAAAAACCTCCTGTCGCTCAACAACCGATGTCCGAATCTCGCATGAGAGAGAACGAACAGTCGAGCATACGGCCCAGCTGATGGAAAGTGGTTACCGTCGCTCGTAGACATCAGCAATGCCAGGGGCAGAGTCAAGCCGCTGCCTTCCATTAAGTACTCTCCGCAAGCCTCGTTTGAAGAACGACATGTCATAGCCCTCGGAAAACACCATAGAGGGGAGCTCATTCCAAAGCCAGATGGTACGTGGCAAAAAAGATCTTTGGAAACGCACTGTCGATGAACGTAGCGGTTCCGGATAATATGGATGAACTCTGCTCCGATGGCGGGAGGTGCAAAATGAAATTAATGTAAAAATTTTGATTCGCCCAGATGTCTCAAATGCTATTACATAATTAAGTACAAAAATATTGTAGACAGAGAAGCAAAATTAAAAATAATTGCACCAAATAATCGTAATTTAGTTCAAGATTTCTATTCCCTCTTTAGTTTAATACTTAAACTAAATTAATAATTTAGTACTTAAACTAAAGAAAAGAGTCTTCGATAGCACTAAAGCTCGCAATAGGCGTTAACCAAAAAAAAAACATTTGTCAAACATAAAAGAAAATGGTGCTACACTGTTTTATCTTGAGTTTACTATTTTATTTGTACAATTATATTTATTAGAGGTCCCGCAGTAGTCGAAATTCGACTATAATTAATTGGAATTTTAAGTTTGTACACTACTATGATTGTATTTTATTCTTCTATAATCACAAATTTCGCCAAGGCTACACTATAAAAATATATTAATAAAGATAAACAATATTTAATCTATTCTCAATTTGACCACAGATGTCAAGAACAAAAGTTTGACAATAAATAGTATGCCTGCGTGTGTGCGTCAAATACATGGTATGTAGTGTGTATAATGTTTTCTTTATTGATTTACTGTATCTTTTATGCATTATTAAAAAAAATATTAGCATTTTGCACTTCTTCTCTATATTCTGTATAAGTGTGGAAAATTTCATACTCCTCCGACCGCGCAATATTCGTAAAAAGGGATACAAAGTTTTTGCTTCACGTATTAATATATAGATGTAAATATAAGTCTGATAAAATAACAAGACGTGTTTTGTTTTCGAAACAAAAAAGAAAAATTCAGTAAAGAACGAAAGGATAATTTTATAAGAATGGGTCTAGCTATAATTTAATTTTAGTTTTTAATTTTTATATTATTATATAATATTTATATAATTTAATTTATTATGCGAATTTCAACTTTAAGTTAAGGCCGATCGGTGGTTTATCATGGAATGTCATCGCGAGTGCTATGTTTACAATGCATTGTTAATACTCCATAGAAAAGGGCTGTACGCATCTATCTTCCTCTTACGAGGGATAAAAATAGCTCAAACAGTTTCGTTATGCCCAAACATAAGATTTAAAAAATGATGGAAATAAAACAGGCTGTCTGGAAGAGATCGCTTTTAGTGATAAGACCGCCTATTGTACAAATGTATCTGCTTTTTGAGTGTTTTTTTAATGTAAATTGTGTTTTGGTGTGCGATAAACTGTATTCTCTCTCTCTCTCTCTCTCTCTTTTTCTCTCGCTCTCTTTTCACCACTGAGTTCCTGCGTTGAGACCGAAAAACTTAAAAAAGGAATAAATTTAAATGTTCCTAGCTACTTTACCGTTGATAGCTCCACGTGGTGAGCCATAAAAAAAAATCGAAATGAAATTAAATCGATTCCGGTAATTCAAATAATTCAAATTAGCGTTAGGAATCTTCATACCCAAATGGGTTTTATGATTTTTCCAATAAGATTTTTCCAAAATGGATTACTGATTATAAATTATTGTTTGTAATTTCGCTGTCTTGATGGATCAACTTAAACCACATGCGGGCGTATTGCGAGTTCGCGTGAACACGGATTGAACGCAACCACCGCGTGATGCGAAACACCTTTATTGTGGTGATTTCGTAATTAAGATCTTTATATAAATACTTGTTTGTGTGACGCGAATTCTGTTTGTGTTGCTACTTAGCGTATTTATATACTTACAGTGTTATTAGTCTTGAGATTATAACTAAATTTCAGAGTTTCTTCTATTTGACTTCGTTCTAAATTAGTTAACAGAATTATACGTAACACTTTCATTTTGTATTCATTATCCATAAAACATTTAACAATAAATAAATAAATAAAAAAATCTAATATTTAAAAAAAAAAAAAAAGACATGCCCGCTGAGTTTCATGCCAATTCTTCTCAGGACGGAGGCTAATTCTTGTGAATTGGCGGTAGTTCTTTTGACGTTCAACAAGTATGTACTTTCATTTATGTTGAATAAAACTTTTTTGATTTGATTTGATTTGATTTGATTTAAGTTAATAGTGTTTCTGTCTTAATGCGATATTATAGTCATCACGAAAATCTATAATTTTTCCGGTCACCGTCCTCGTCGAACCCGTCGCTTGCGACGAAGGGCTCGACGAGCGAATCAACCCATAGACACAGCCCACTGAGTTTCTCGCCGGATCTTCTCAGTGGGTCGCGTTTCTGATCCGATGGTATATTCTGCGAAGCACTGCTCTTGCTAGGGTCAGTATTAGCAACACTCCGGTTTGAACCCCGTGAGCTCACCTACACACGTTACGGTGAAGCTGAAATAGCCTCTCAAGGCTATCAGCATAGGTAGAAAAAGATTTTTTTTTTTGTGTATTGTACACATTAATGTCTTAACGCATTATCAAAACTTTTGAGTGATGCTGTAATTGGTTCGGTAACACCTAAAAGTAAGATGAATCGTGAGTTTGATTACAAATTATAATCTAATTAAAACTTTACTGGTGGTAGGACCTCTTGTGAGTCCGCGCGGGTAGGTACCACCATCGCTCTGCCTATTTCTGCCGTGAAGCAGTAATGCGTTTCGGTTTGAAGGGTGGGACAACCGTTGTACTGTTAAAAGTGAGACCTTATAACACATGTCTCAAAGGAAGGTTGCGGCATTTACGTTGCCGATGTCTATGGGCTCCGGTAACCATTTAACACCAGGTGGGCGGTGGGCTCGTCCACCCATCTAAGCAATAAAAAATAAAAAGTAAAGAAATTTCTAGACAGCATTTAGATTAGTGTTAAAACGGAATCTACTTTTAATACATTTGATATTTTAACGAAATAAAAAATAAACCGCAGATGTTTACGTAAAGTTGAATATTAAGTTTGTTTATTATCCAAACCCACTTTTTAATTCAGCACGCCCGACATTCGCTCCACGAGTCCACAACTTATAGATAAAGTCAGCTCAGAGAACACGGATTTGTGGCTTCATTCCACGCGAAGTTATGTATGCGGACATGACAGTTGAGATGTGACGCATACTATACGGTAGCTAAGGGGACTGCATGTTGTTAGTAAGTGATATTTTTATCTTTTTTTTTGTTTATTGCTTAGATGGGTGGACGAGCTCACAGCCCACCTGCTGTTAAGTGTTACTGGAGCCCACTGGACATCTACAACGTTAATGCGCCACCCACCTTGAGATACAAGTTCTAAAGTCTCAGTATACAGTCTCAGTTACAACGGCTGCCCCACCCTTCAAACCGAAACGCATTGGTGGTCCTATCCGCGCGGACTCACAAGTGGTCCTACCACCAGTAATTACGCAAATTATAATTTTGCGGGTTTGATTTTTATTACACGATGTTATTCCTTCACCGTGGAAGTCAATCGTGAACATTTGTTGAGTACGTATTTCATTAGAAAAATTGGTACCCGCCTGCGGGATTCGAATACCGGTGCATCGCTTCAACACGAATGCACCAGACGTGTTATCCTTTAGGCCACGACGACTTCACTTATCTTAGACTAGTGGTCCCGCAGTAGTCGAAATTCGACTATAATTGGGGCCGGTGTTAATAACACTCTTGTTTGAGCCCCGAGAACTCAAATAAATAGCCTCTCAGGGCTATCAGCAGAGGGAAAAAATATTCACTTTGATTATTATAATTATTGATTATTATTGATCATGTATAATTTTGTTCAACAGAAATATATTCATAACACATACACATACGAAAGTAACACAATTTTTTTTGGGTTAATTTTTACGGTTTAGTCTCTCTTAGGTTTGTTTAATATTATAATTAGTTCGAAGTTACTGTTTCCGATGTAATCATTTAAAAATAGAGCTGTGGTCACGTTTTTATTTTTATTTAAGAAAAATCCTGAACGGAGTCTTGATGTATATATAGTTTGTTTTTATTGTTGGTAACTGTATACACTGTGATATATATATTTAAAAAAAAAAAAACGAAAATCTTCGTTATTTTTGCTTGATCAAAGGTTATGGTCAAAGCTATCTTTGTATAGTATAAGTAAAATAAGAAATTTGATATTGTTCTCATACTAATGTAATAAACTCTAAAACGAGTTTGTTTTGTTTGGTCTGTACAATTTCACGTAATCGTCATTCATTAAATCTTCTTTATGCGTTTTCAGCAGTCTAAAGAAGGACATTCATTATATTTGATGTAGAAAAATTCTACACACAGATAAATGGCGAGGCTTTTTTTTATTTATTGCTTTGATGGGTGGACGAGCTCACAGCCCACCTGGTGTTAAGTGGTTACTGGAGCCCATAGACATCCGCAACGTAAATGCGCCACCCACCTTGAGATACAAGTTCTAAAGTCTCAGTATAGTTACAACGGCTGCCCCACCCTTCAAACCGAAGCGCTTTACTGCTTCACGGCAGAAATAAGCAGGGCGGTGGTACCTATCCATGCTGACTCACAAGTGGTCCTACCACCAGTATTTCAGCAGTCTAAAGAAGGACTTTGGGATATTAACACGAACTTTCCAGAATATTTACTTAAATCTTTAGTTATAGTGATAACACTCATACAATTCATACAAATGCGTTATAATTTGTATCACCATCTTATTTTTTAAAATCGTAACTGTAATTAATGGGCTATTTCGAAACTAGATCTCGCAGGCCCTGTGGCGCAACGGATAACGCGTCTGACTACGGATCAGAAGATTCCAGGTTCGAATCCTGGCAGGGTCGATACTGTTACTTTTAAATTCATTTTGTTCTAATAATGCAAATTATGTTATTTTTTGTAACGTAATAATAATTTAATTTCCAGTGTAGACTGTAATCAATATAAATTTTTTGGAAAAAAATATATCTGTAACGAATTTTATTGCGATTAGCTAGCTAGCTTTTTTTGCCTACATTTGATAATTCGTTCTATATGAGACGTTAATTTCTAGACCGCAAATACCGCCCATCACATTTAGGTCTTACTAGTAGTTAAATTGAAACTAATTATGACTTTTAAAATTGCTGAAATTTTATGGGATAACAAGTTGACTTTCGAAACAACCACACAATTTTATTACTTTATCGTGTGAGGAGTCGTCACTGAACTTAAACAATGACTTATTACGCTTTTATTAGCTTCATATGTATGTTAGTATGTAACGGAATCTTTGAACATGATTTTGACCCCCTTCAAAACGTCGGATTAACTCGAAATTTGGCATACTTATTAAGGACCGATGACAATTCCTTATTTTAAACAGTTTGATCCGTTATCCTTACTAGGATAATCAAGATTAGCGATTTTTTGTTTTCCTGAGACCCGGAGTGTCTGCGTCATGACTAAGAAGGGAAACTACCAGCCGCACCGATCACCTATTTCTCGGATAAGTTAACGACTTAGAATAAACATCAATGACGGCTCAATTTTATTAAAAATCATTGATTTTAATAATAGTTTAATAAATAATAGTTAAAAAAATAAAAAAATACGCTTTTATAGAAAATTCAACTAAAAAATGAAAAATAAATAATAGTTTAAAAAAACTAAAACACTCTTTTTTTTTCGATAAAACCATTTTGTCTTACATTATTTTTAGTTTAAAAAAAAGTAAAATACCCCTTTTTTGGCAATAAAATCCTTTGTTCTTACATTATTTTTAATTCAAATTTATTAAAATTTATTTTAAATTTTTTAGATGAATTTTTTATAGAAGTTTATTTTTTTTAGTTTTTTTATACGATTTTTTTTTAATGTTTCTTCAGCATATTAAAAAAATATATTGCTTTGTTGGCAAAAGAGCATACTGAATAGCTGTCGGCGCTCATGGATGTCGTAAATGTTAGGAGGTTCGGCCCGGAAAAAAAAAAGGGGGTACAGCCAGGCCGCTGTCTGTCGGTAGTAATTGAATAATAGCTTTAATAATAACTTGCATTGGATAGGAGTGTCAGAAAAGTCAGTTGCAAAAAGCGGACAAACTCATCCCCGGCGCGTGTGAAATTTATTGCAGTAATCTTGGACTGCCTCCGGTCTGTGACAATTAATAAAAAGGAATAATTTGAAGTTTAAAAACAATCAAAACACCGCTTTATTGCAAACATAACTTAATAATTAAATCTTTAGGTTATTTACATTATTCTAGTACAATGTTTCTTAATTTTTTCTTAACGATTTTTTTTTAAATTACATGTTTTTGCTTTTTTCTATAATACCTTTTAGCATGCATGTTTTTCGTGTTTAAGGATGCGACGGTCCTTACGTAATATAGTTGGGACTCATCTCAAGCTGGGTGACGACATTCAGACTCTGATGTCTATGAACTGTCACTAAGCTTAGTAAAAGCTTTGGCTCAGTGCTCGCTGTATGCACATTCTTTATATAAAGTTTCTATTTTTTGCTGTTTTCGGTATGAGGTTTATGACATTTCTACGCGAAGTTGCACTATCCGATTGAACTGAGACCTACATTTTCTTACTTTCTTAGCTTCTCTTAACTTAACCACTAGTGACGTCACAGCAGTTGAGATCCTAGTCCAGTGATGTTTTTAGACTCTACGTAACAGGTTGTGGCTTCAGTTGTGGCTTTCGCCGTTTATGTAATGGACATAAAATCCATTTTATTCCCTTTATTTGCTGTTTTCAAATATTAATAGGTATCCTGATATGATACTTTCTAAATAGAATTAATTTAAATTATATTTGTTCGAAACAATTTATTTAAGTATTAACTCATTTTACTATCGCACGTTATCCAAGGGCATCGTGTTCGCTCCTTAGCAACGAATACAAAATTCAATACGCAAATATAGTTCTTAACGTCCTCGATTTAAAATCTACTCCAGTTTAAGTTTAGGAACTTTAAAACGTTGCTACAGGAATAGAGAGCTTAAAACGTAAGTGTAAAGTCGTGTTTTATTTGTTTTATGTAGCGTTGATGTGTGACTAGTGCGTGTTGTTGAGCCTATTAAAGACGCGAATTATGGTTGCTGTCGCTTTAGGCTGTGCTTAGCGAACGTAGTGCCGATCGCCAAGCATTTTTTACTAATATCGTATTCAAATTACATATGTTTTGTATGCCATGAGTATTTTCAATAAGCCGAGAGGGTTTGTTCAGTGAAAAGTTTGTTACGAATAACCGACATTTGCATTTGGTATTTAAGGTTTATTTTATAAGACAAGAAAGGTGTAAGAAATTAATCACTTATGAGCAAAAACGATGTTTTTCACCAGCAAAGCAGTGTACAATGCAGTGTAAGCATGTGTGGGTTTGTAGGGCGATATCTGGTGGATTTAAATTTTAACACTAAATTTTCTTTAAAAAAACCCTTCGTAGCTTCGTCATGACAACTGACATGACTTTAACATTCATTTTCTTTTAAAACAAAGCTGAGAGTGTGGACCAACTAAAAAATAAGATAAATAAGAGCTGCCAGTGTGGAGCAACTAAAAAATACCGATTTTCCAACATACAAATTTTTTGTTTTTTTTTTTTGGTTATATTGGTGGACGAGCTCACAGACCACGTGGTGTTAAGTGGTTACTGGAGCCCATAGACATCTACAAAGCAAATGCGCCACCCACTTTGAGACATAAGTTCTAGGGTCTCAGTATAGTTACAACGACTGCCCCACCCTTCAAACCGAAACGCATCACTTCTTCACGGCAGAAATAGGCAGGGCGGTGGTACCTACCCGTGCGGACTCACAAGAGTTCCTACCACCAGTAATTACGCAAATAATAATTTTGCGGGTTTGATTTTTATTACACGATGTTATTCCTTCACCGTGGAAGTCAATCGTGAACAGTTGTTGAGTACGTATTTCATTAGAAAAGTTGGTACCCGCCTGGGATTCGAACACCGGTGCATCGCTCAACACGAGTGCACCGGATGTCTTATCCCTTAGGCCACGACGACTTCAAAATATGTGTATAAATATAATAAAGTCAGATTGACTGAACAAAATCCTCCGAAATAATAAATTAAAACGGATGAATAATGTATGTAATGATTTTTTGGAAATTCGGGTGTTCTGGGGAAAGCTTGACAGCTATAGACACAAGCGGCTTCTGTCGCAGGTATGGCCACTCAGTGGGCGGTCAACACAAACGTACAAAAAATTCAAAAATATCTCTATTGATCTTGAAGAGGTTTTGTAGGAATTATCCCGCTAAAACAGACGTGAAAATTCAATTAAATCAACATAAAATCAAATTATAGAAAAATAAAAAACAAAAAATCAAATTATATTTGTTTTTGAGTGTACATCCGTCTTATTATGTTACTTTTTGTATTGTTGCTTGCTGCTCCGATACTGGTAAGTGACTCCACACGGCCAGTGTCAGCCGCGGTTTGAATAGTAAGCCAATGAAGACTTTCCAGTACCCATGAGCTTTATAACCACTTAACACCAGATGCACCGAGAATTTTGCCATTACACAATCAATAAATATTTCGCCAACCAAACAATGAAACAATAAAAAAGTAACTCAAGTGACTCTTCACCGAGTTATAATTTCGTAACACGATTGAGACGTTTAACAAAAACAACAAAGCATTTCAAATCTAATTATGAGTCGACCTTGTGGAATAAATGAGTTTTACAAATAACATGAGACAAGGCAACGAAAAACTCCACTACACAATAGCTGTGTTGCAAGTCCTCCCAAATTATAATGCGCTATGATGTGCCTAATTCTAGGGAGTGCAACGCGCGGTAGTTTTCTATTAGCTAATGCGGTTTCAAGGTGCGTCGTCCGTGGTAAGCGGAGCGGGATGAATGGACTGACATCCTGTACACTTTAGGAGTTTTCATTTATTTAATATAATTTATGATTACTGACGTCAAGTTCTGCGGGATCTTGGAAAATAAATCAGTATATTAAAAGCGTTTGTCTTATTAGTAACTCAGACCATTTGCAATGTTGATCTTTCGCTTGGAGTTAGTGCTATTGTGATATGCTGATAGATATTTTGTATTCAGGCTATATTTTTCTTTGTCTTGGATCGTCGAATGTTTTTTTTTAACCTATCTATTCGCTGGTAGCCTAAGGAACGAGCAGGTGAGTACACACGCTCAACTTTAGCCAATTTGTTAATAATAGTCCCAGCCAGACCAGTGTTCTACAGAACTCGCAGAATCTACTACCGGATCGGTATGGCGAACCACTGAGAAGATCCGGTGAGAAACTCAGTGGGCTGTATCTATGAGATCGTCGAATACGGAACGGTTATTGTAGTAATAAAAATAAAATAAATAAATAAAATCAGCATTGTTTTGATCTGAAACTCGATGAAAATAAAAAATGACAATATGCAGCAAAAAGTACAATACAATAGCTTGCAAGAGAATCAGACAAAATATTCTTGAAGGCTTCCATTGCATATAAGTTTTACATCTCGTTTTTTTAAATATTGTTGTTTTCATCATAAATTTTTTGACAATTATCTTGGATAAGATTTTATGCTCAGTCAACGTAGTACATAAATTAATAAAAATAAAAAAATACCTACACACTAATATTCGTCTAGAATCGCTGGCTTGTATCGAGTTGAAAATGAAAATTCTAGGAGGCCCCGTGATTACTCACAAATTGAGTTTAAAAATTGATAATCTCTCACTCGTTGTTCCTATACCGCCGGATTACTTTTGAAACAATCTGAAACGGCGTCTTCGCTCGCTAACCGCGTCACTCATGTCTCTATCGCACGACAACAGTAACGTTCGTTGGGACAACATTCCTAAGGTGACCGCAGCACACGCGCTCGCGAAATTAATCACAATTATGTGACAGCTCCAAGCTGAGACGTAGTCTGGTAATACGACGACATTCGCACTCAGTTCGTATGAGCGCAATGACATTCGTGCTTAATAAATGTATTTCTTGAGGTGTACGAATCGACAATGAGGTGACAATTGTGTAGGGTTTATTGTGTTTAAAAAAAAAAAAAATTCAAATTTTGTTAATCTTACATATCAATTATAGTATTTATTTATTGAAAAAAAAAATCGGTTGTCTGTAAAGTTGGTTTACTGACGACAGTTGAACGTGACAACGTCATAAGAAAATACTGATGGAATGGTTTCATTTTTCAAAAGAAAATTTTAATTTTATTTGTTTGATAGATATTTTGTATGGACAATTGACACCACATTCACTTTTCACTGAACTTCATACTTGACGAAAACATGTAAATGTATTATTGTATAGCAGCTGTCCAAGCGGATGCATCGCTCACTCAAGTAGGAGAGAGACAGATGTCGAACGCTGCCGAACGCGGAGGCCTATTGTGCCTCTTTGTCGCTCGTTGCGCGCTCTCGCTTGCACTTCAAGCCTTAAATGGAACGCCTCAATGAGTCATGTTTTTTCGTGCGTGCAGCCGGCTCCATCGAATTATAAGACGTTGTCACGTCAAAAATGGAGTACACATAACTGTCATACATCATAACAAGAACTCAATATACAGTGCGACCCAGAATTTCATTCAATTTTTACTGGTTGTAGGACCTCTTGTGAGTCAGCGCGGTGAGATACCGCCACCCTGCCTATTTCTGCCGTGAAGCAGTAATGCGTTTCGGTTTGAAGGGTGGGGCAGCCGTTGTAACTATACTTGAGACCTTAGAACTTATATCTCAAGGTGGGTGGCTCGTTTACGTTGTAGATGTCTATGGGCTTCAGTAATCACTTAACACCAGGTGGGCTGTGAGTTCGTCCACCCATCTAAGCAAAAAAAAATGCTTCAATAATCATAAAAATACTGTTGTAATAATAGCTTATTTTGTTATTAATCTTATTATATCGACGGGTGAAAAGCTATTTGACTTATGCGACATTATTGCGACTTTACAGTAGAGCCGGTTAAAGCTCTGAATAAATAACATGTCAAAAAAACTTATTCAGCTATTTAAACGTAGTAAACATAATTGATACTGATACCTTATAAAACAAACCTTTAATAACAAAGAAACCTAAAAACGATGTCGCAATCATAGTTGGTAGAAAAGTGGTAAAATTCTGTGCAAACTTAATCACAAACACGTGCCAAATGGGGTTTATTTCCCTTCTGTGTCCCGTTCATAGCATCACTACATAGTATGAAACAAAGTCGCTTTCTCTGTCCCTATATCCCCTATGTATGCTTAAATCTTTAAAACTACACAACGGATTTTGATGCGTTTTTTTTTAATAGATACAGTGATTGAAGAGGAAGGTTTATATGTATAATAACATCCATTAAATAGTGGAGAAATCAATAATAAATTACAGTTTCCGAAGCGAAGCGAGGGCGGGTCGCTAGTATGTTAATAATAAGCAGTAATGGTCGCAGGAAACGGCTGACCTGCTGACAAGTACACATGGCTACTGCCTCACAAAACTATCTGATGTTCTGAGCTGAGTCGTAAGCTGGGACGCACATTGTTCAAGGTCTGATATCATCTCCAATAACGAATGTGGCATCTATGTTTGCACTCGTTATTTATGGGGACATTACAAAAAAAAGTGCTCTAACGTAAATTTTGTTGTATATTTTGGTTTTGAACTTATATACCTACTGTTAGGTAATTTTACTTAGAAAAAATAAAACACCCTGTATCAAACATTGATTTTAGAAGAATTGGTTCAGAACGGAATCTTCTAATAAATTAAATACATAATAGTTTAAAAAAAACTAACAAAATACGCTTTTATAGAAAATCCAACTAAAAAATAGAAAATAAATTTTAATAAATTTGAATTAAAAATAGTGTAAGAAAAAATGATTTTATTGTAAAAAAGCATGGGGTGCATGGTATTAGTAGTTATAAATATTTGATGAATCCGACGGGGGTCAAAATCATGTTCAAAGATTCCATTACATACTAACATACGTCTGAAGCTAATAACAGCGTATTAAAATTACTTACTAATTTAAAAAAAAACGCTTGTGCAAAATTTGTCTAAAAACGGATGTTACCTACCTATCAGGTTCATCGACAAATGCTTCTAAATCAAAGTTATCTTTTTAAAGTGCCCAAAAACTAGCCAGAACGTTTGTGATGCATGAATTATTGAACTTTATCATTGTTTTGTCAACAATTTTGAGAAATTAATACAGAATAATAGATTATTTTTTTTAGTGAATTTCGCATTAGAACAGTTTCAAGAATAAAAGTAGTGATTATTTGGGGGCTATGACAAAGTGAAGATCTTCCACCGAGCCAGTCAAATAGCTTGGTAGACTACCAGTCCAAATGTTATTGTTCGGAACTTGTACAACTCGTCGTGGCCTAAAGGATAAGACGTCCAGTGCATTCGTTTTGAGCGAGCACCGATGTTCGAATCCCAGGCGGGTGGGTACCAATTTTTCTAATGAAATACGTACTCAAGAAATGTTCACGATTGACTTTCACAGTTGACAGTGTTCAAACCCGCAAAATTATAATTTGCGTAATTACTGGTGGCAGGACCTCTTGTGAGTCCGCATGGGTAGGTACCACTACCGTGCCTATTTCTGCCGCGAAACAGTAATGCGTTTCGGTTTGAAGGATGGGGCAGCCGTTGTAACAATACTTGAGATCCTTGAACTAGACCCTTGAACTTATATCTGGCGTGGGTGTCGCATTTACGTTGTAGACGTTTATGGGCTTCAGTAACCACTTAACACCAGGTGGGCTGTGAGCTCGTGCACCCATACAAGCAACAATAAAAATAAAAAAGAACAAAAAACAAATGCAAAGCTATCATGAAAATATCGTAAGCGCGATTCAGGCATCTATCAAGTATCTTGTGTTCTATGATACCACTACAGTTACACGATCTTCTTTGTTGCCGGGGATCGAGCTCTCGGTTCACGCGAAGTATTAAATTATTGCACTCAGTCATAACTTTTCTTCGAGGCGTGTACTCGAAAATTCTGCTGTATCCGATAGTATCAGCTGTCTCCGTGCTACAAAGACCTCGTCGGGTGGTCTAGCTTATAGACTCATATAGAAGTCTACAATAGTGTTCACGTTTTTCTTGATAATGTCGTGAGTTTGTTACTAAGCCGTAGTAACTAGTGGGATCTAAACGTAGCCTCTATAGATCATGTGACGTCATAGAGAATACAAAAAAATGGTTTTTATTTTTCAGAACCAAACACAGACTTTTCATAAATCGCTGTTCCGTGACTCAATGGTTGCCGAAAACGATTTGTTACACCTAGCGGCTCGTTTGCTCTTCAACATAAAACGACATGTTTGGTTTCATGATAAAAAAGAGGGTGCGTGTACTTATGTACGCGCGTAAGAAGTTATACATTATTTTTATTAAATTTTTTGTTTTTTTTTAATTTAAATTTTAATCAATTTCAAAAAAAATATCGATTAAACAACATCCTCAAACACGCTTAGTGGACATCCCTTTTCTTGACATCGTATAAATTCGGTAATTCTCGATACGGTTCGGAAAGTTCACCTGCGGCTATATTCAGACTCGCCAAGCTACGTCGGTCGTATTGTAATGAGCGATTTAGTAGGCAACTTCATTCTGTTAATTTTGTGTCACGGTGCGCGCGTATCGTAAAATTTCACTCTCATCAGTTTTTCATAACGCGCCTAAAGAAGTATAACTTCAAAAATATTGGTTGTCTGTAAAGTCGATTTACGGACGATAGTTTTACGTGATAACGTCAGTAGCAGATCTATTCGAACTGCTAGCTGACGTCACGTGAGAAGAGACATAAATGTGTCACAAGCCAACGCTTGGACTGATCGTGCCTCTCTATCTTTTGTGCCAGGCTCTCGCTTGCGCGCTCAGGCTCAGGCGAAACGTGACACTTTTTCGTGCGTGCAGCCGGTATTCATTTTATAAGACGTTATCACGGCAAAAGCTGCTTTAAATAATTCCAGATCAAACCTTTCGATGCTTCAATTAAGTGTCTATCCGACCAAAGCATAAGGTGTATATTTGAATACAAGTGTTCTAACTGTAAATTCGTGTGTTAGACGCATGTAGCCGGTGACGTTTGTATTTATAGGCGTCGGCTCAGCGCGTCCAGATACAGACTTCGCGTAAATGTGACCTATTTGTTTCGAGTGCCGTTCGTATAAGACGAACACGATCAAAATATTACATCGATCGGCATCTCTTCTAACAGCTTCAAATAAATTAAATAATTAAAGCCACATAATTGGAGCGTTAACGTGAAACCGTGTTAGTTTATTGATACGCTTTTATTAGCTTCAGACGAATGTATGTAACGGAATCTTTGAACATGATTTTGACCCCCTTCAAAACGTCGGATTAACCCGAAATTTGGCATACTTATTAAAGACCACGCTTTTTTTTACAATAAAATCATATTTTATTACACTATTTTTAATTCAAATTTATTAAAATTTATTTTATATTTTTTAGTTGAATTTTCTATAAAAGCGTATTTTTTTAGTTTTTTTTAAGCTATTATTTATTTTATATTTCTTTATATATTTGCGGAGAGTGGAGAAAATAGCTGTCCCCCAAAATTCAATTTAACCTCTTCGACTTTGCCGGGCTCCTCTTACAAAGCCACTAAAGACGATGCCGTAAACGAATGCTGAAACAATAAAAAAATGCATTATAGCATGAAATAAATTCGTCGTACCTAGACGGCTGAGTGGCTATCGGCGATCACGAGTCCTATGTTCGCTTATTAACGCTACAGGGGCGATATATCACGCCCGCCCTCATACGGACGTCGCGATAACTACACTCTGTATAGCCTCGTCATAGAACCAAGAACTATATGATGGAACATTATATGATTTTTAATGGATTAAATAGTGCAAGGTAGGGGGGGAAGAGGTCGACCGAAGAAGATATGGATGGAGCATATGAATGACGATATGACAGAGTGAGTGTTGAGCTGACGGCTGATAGAAGAGAATGGAAGAGTAAAATTAGCCATACTCACCCCACCTAGTGGGATAAGGTAGAGAAAAAGAAGATGAAGGACTCCCATGTCAATCCAATTTGAATGTACAATCAGGTCTGAAGCTAGGTGAATATGAATAAAAATTTATAAAGTTATGATTTAATGCAGGCATACTTACATCGGTAGATCATACTAGCTCGCGCATTCCGGACGTGAAGCATGCATTACTGTCACAACCCTTAATTGTGATTTCGACTTTACTGTAACAAATCTCGGGTTGTCAATAAAAATCCCGACTGCTGCGAGCTCTTCTGCTGATCTAAAGATAAGATTTGTGGTAATTTTGTAATATGATTATCATATGCAATTTTGTTAATCAAATCAACATTCTACAAATATTGTTTTTTTAGACGAAACTGCCGGAACTACTCGCGCAACTCAAGTGCCAAACAGATCTGCAAATTAAAATACCTTTAAAAAAAGACATTGAAACCGACCTATGCATGTATGGTAATAAGCATCACTAATAACTAGATTAAAGTAGTGATGTTTAATCGCGAATTCAAACGTTGATATTAGTGAGCATAGAGAAATAAAGCCAGACGAGCTTCGTAATTGCCCTCCTGGTGTGTAATGCATTCATTGAACAACGTGAACGGACCCGGGAAACATCTTGGGTGGACGAGCTCACAGCCCACCTAATGTTAAGTGGTTACTGGAGTCCATAGACATCTACAACGTAAATGCGCCACCCGCCTTGAGATATAAGTTCTAAGGTCTCAGTATAGTTGCAACGGCTGCCCCACCCTTCAAACCGAAACGCATTACTGTTTCACGGCAGAAATAGGCGGGGTGGTGGTACCTACCCGGGTAGGTACCCGTGCGGACTCACAAGAGGTCCTGCCACCAGTAAGAAATCTTCCCTCAGACATGTAATTTTAATTTAAAAAACGAAGACTTGCATTGGTATTTAAACAGTTTAGTAGAGTGAAGCGGTCTCGATTTTGTTATAGTTTAGTGCAAAAGCCTTTGAATTTCTTTCTTAAGATGTTGATCGAAACTTTTCGCCATCAAGCCGTGTACCGACACAACTATTGGAACAATGATGGTTGAATCAACATGCCACATGGCGGTAGTCTCGTGGGCCAGGTCTATTATTGTCTTTATTATTAGGGAGTCCAACGATCATACAAATATTAGCCTATCCATTAAGTACATGTATTTTCTACATGGATGCCGAGTTTTAAGTCATTCGGATGTATGGTCCAGTAGTTATAACGGAACATCCGTAAAAACTACTGTAGATTTATATATTAGTATAGATTAAACGTTAAAACAATAGACGCCACTTCTAAGCGTTATAATGGTCGCTGAAAATCTTTTCCTCGCCATTATATCGCAAGTAGGAAGTGATTTATTTAGAGCGAGTGTTGTCCGAGTATCGGCGGATCGTGGCTGCGTTGCTGTCCGCAAACTAGTCTGTACGACCTCATTTGACCACACTATAGGTATTGTCTTTAAAATAAAACAATAACAATCGATTAGTTTTTAGTGGGTACAATTTTTGTGGAAAGAAGTGTACCGGGTAGCGTGTAACCTTTTTTTATTGCTTAGATGGGTGGATGAGCTTACAGCCCACCTGGTGTTAAGTGTCAGTATAGTTAGTTACAACGGTTGCCACACCGTTCAAACCGAAACACATTACTGCTTCACGGCAGAAATAGGCAGGGTGGTGGTACCTATCCGTGCGGACTCACAAGAGATCCTACCACCAGTTCCTTATAAACAGTCGCTTTAGGCAATGCATTAGAAACGATTATCATTTTAATGATTGATCGCTGATACTAGATGCTTACAACTTTAGTGTCAAAATCTATTAGTAGTTGCAAAAATATGAATATTGAACTTTAATATAAACTAGAAGTCCCGCAGTAGTCGAAATTCGACTATAATTAATTGGAATTTTAAGTTTGTACACATACTACAATCACAAATTTCGCCAAGGCTACACTATAAAAAAACATTAATAAAGACAAACAATATTTAATCTATTCTCAATTTGACAACAGACGTCAAGAACAAAAGTTTGACAATAAATAGTATGCATGCGTGTGTGCGTCAAATACATGGTATGTAGTGTGTGTAATGTTTTCTTTATTGATTTAATGTATCTTTCATGCATTATTTAAAAAAAATATTAGCATTGTGCACTTCTTCTCTATATTCTCTATAAGTGTGGAAAATTTCATACTCCTCCGTCCCCGCAATTTTCGTAAAAAGGGATACAAAGTTTTTGCTTCACGTATTAATATATAGATAGTTCATTTCGTAGTTGTAGGTTCGAGGAACTTACGGAGTAATTGGTTTAAAATGATACATAAATATTAAAAACAGCTTCATTTAAAAGACATATTAAAAATAAAAAGTTTTTTAAAAATATTTTGGTTTATTATTTACTTTCAAATTAATGGGAAACTGAGACTCAGAAATAAAAAAGTCAATCACACTATTTTATAAACACTTATAATGTTTTGGTAGTGTCGAATGAACGAAAGTGTAGTGTAGTAAGAAACGGCGGAAGGGAAGCTAGGCATTAGGAGATAGTAATTATATTATATTCCGAAAATGTTATTTTTATGATAAACATTAAATCGGCGCGCGAATCTTGTCATCTAGTGACACCTGAGCGTTCGGGAATTCCGATTGTGCCCGAAGTGACCCGATGGACCCGAGTGTGACTTGATGTGTCACTGCTCCACGCTACAATATGTTGCATTTGGACACGATAATCGAATGCGCATCTATTGTAAGTGGGCCGAAATAACTCGTCAAATATTGGTTCACTTCGGATTGTGTGTGACAGAGCTGAGTTGATATACCCACTGAGTTTCTCGCCGGATCTTCTCAGTGAGTCGCGTTTCCGATCCGGCTGTGGATTCTGCGAAGCACTGCTCTTGCTAGGGTCAGTGTTAGCAACACTCCCGATTTGAGCCCCGTGAGCTCAACTACACGTCAAGGAGAAGCTGAAATAGCCTTTATAGGCCTTTAAAGCATAGGTAGGAAGAAAAAGAGGTGATGTGCCTAGATTGTGTCGAAGGTCATTCGTTGCCTGACTTGCGAAGAGTGAGGACGTTTCGTATGTAACTGTCAAACTGCTTGGCGCTGCGCGTTGTTATATTTTGATTTTGAACAGTACATTAAAGTGTTTCTTCATACCAAATCAAATTATACTTTTGTTATTGAAACACAATCTCATTGCATGACTACCCACTATACGCCCACCTATGCCGAAAGATAAATAAGATGTTGCCATTCTGTGACAAATATATAAATTTGGTCAACGTCAATTGTATAATATTTCTAGTCTTTAAATCAGAAAACATTGCTGCTTCTTGGCGGGAATAGGCAGGATGCTGGTACCCACCAATATGCACTATCGTAGTATGTTGGTTCTCTTCCTTGCTTCTATAATCCTGAATGCTGAGGATCGTAGCCTCCCTTACAACTTTCTCCTCCTACTCCTATCATGCGCCAACCTATCTTTGGTTGCGCGGATGGCATCGTGGACCGAGGTGTTGAGGGTAGAGCGTATCTGGTCCGACCAACGCTTTGGATTACTGCCTCTGGACTTTCTTTCCCATACCTTGCCTGATACTAGTGGTTTTTCAAAATTATACTCAAAAAGCGGTGCTGTGCATTTTCCAGTGAATCTCCTAGCAGCTTTGCAGACTGTTTCTGAAAGAAGTAGACGAAATAGAAAACATCACGAGAACTTTGGAAAAAAAATAGAAAATTACATTCAAAATACCAAATTCTTAATTCAATTCATGCTCATTACTGATAATAATGCAAACACAATGAAAACGTTTACGAAATAAGGAGCTTTGCTTTAATAATATTCACAAAACTAATTAATTTAATAAGTTTGCAATACAATGTACCGTATGAGTTCAATAACCGGTTCAGTTAGGGAGCGCACGCGCAGAATTAGGGCTGCCACGATTATTTTGAAAATAAAACAAAAACGAAATTAAAGATACTTATGATTTTTTTGTATTGCTTAAATTAGGACGTCAACCATAATCGGGTGTTAAGTGGTTATTGGAGCAAATAGACATCAACAATGTAAATGCCATTATCCGCCTTGAGACATGAGTTCTAAGTCTCGGTTTTATAGTACAATGGCTTCATCCCCATCTTTCAAATTGAAACACGTTACTGCTTCACACACACACCGACTTTCGTCAACAGTGCAACTGAGGGTTTTAAAATTCTTTGGTCACATTTCCAGAAAAGAGCACTCGATGGAGAGACTGGTAGTCCAGGGCCGGGTGGAAGGCAGAAGATCACGCGGCCGCTCACCGACCCGCTGGATTGACCTAATAAAGAAGGCAACTGAGTCCACTATGGTCGAATGTACTCGTAACGCTTCGAACCGCCAGACCTGGAAGCGCATTGGCTGGAGGGCGGTTGTCGGGAGCATGGGCGACCTAACAGGTCCTACTGCACATACAGCGTCAACGCAACCACGACCACTCTGACAAGAGTGTCCGACTGAGAAGAAGACTGCTTCACAACAGACAGGGTTGTGGTACCTACCCAGCGGGCTTACAAAACTCTCTGCGACCAGTATAAAAACAGTATGTTAATATGCTATAAGTAAGTGCGGAAAGGTGTCGCTATCTTTTTTTTAACACTGTCAAAGAGTGACAGCTCTTCCTGGTCATTCCTTCCTGTAAAACAGGTTAAGAATTTGGTCTTATTGCGCGTTCCTGTTTCCATGTTTTTGAGTTAAGGAAACCATATTTTATCACTGTTCGTACGTAAATGACAAAAAACATAATTACAACCCAAGCGATTGTGAATGAGTTTTTGAATGGTAAAAATTTGGTATTCAGTTGTAATGTTTCTGGGTTCCAACATTCGGCCCACAACAGACAGTCGGTGAGCTCACACTACGAAAAAACAGTTAATTAAAGAATTAAAAAGAAGAAAGTAAAACTGGCGTTAAAAGAAAACAGTGAACAGTAGAAAACAGCAGTGAAATATAAAATAGTACATTTCTTATCATGGCTGCGATATTAATCCCGATTAGGATATTAAGAGACAGTAATTATATTGTTATTGATCCTAGATATTTGTATTAATAATTCAAGTTAAACGGACGTCTTGATATTAATGAAAATTCCATTGAAAGATACATAGATGAGTAGATAATTCTAGCTAATATTAAGTTTTTGTAATGCATTAATTAATAGCTAGACGTGCCTCGCGTTTTCGATAAATTTGTAGCTCAGAAATGACGAAAAACATTGCATTTTCACGGGATAAATACTGTTTTTTTGTTTGTTATTTAATCAGTGAACACAGAGTCACGTACTTATTGTAGCAGCACAAGTCATTACCAAGATAAAAAGTTTCTTATGTTGATTCAGTTTCCAAGCAATCTTTGTGCGAAATGGTATATACAAATCCGATCAACCTGTTTAGCGTGATCGAACAATAAACATATAAACCATAAATTTTCTATAACTCTATCCGGTCAATTATTATTCAAATCATTTTTACAGAAGAAAAGCTAGAACTCACTACAACTGTTTAATAAACCATAGTGAGTAGAGGCCGGTCACTGTCGCTTGCGACCCATAGACACAGCCCACTGAGTTTCTCGCCGGATCTTCTCAGTGGGTCGCGTTTCCGATCCGGTGGTAGATTCTGCGAAGCACTGCTCTTGCTAGGGTCAGTGTTAGCATCACTCCGGCTTGAGCCCCGTGAGCTCACCTACTAGTTAATGTTATGCTGAAATAGCCTCTCAAGGCTACCAGCTTAGGTAGGAAAAAAATAATAGAAGAGGTTGATAGCATTATGGATGTTTTGCAGAACAGGAGTACTGCAGTGTCACTAGGATTGCGTTTTTATGACGTGTACAATATGAAGTTGGTAAGGGTCCAGAAGCACTTTCTATGGCACCTGGCTTTCTCCTGCAATGTTGCTAAAATTATTCAGAGTTGCTCGGCGAGATTGAAGCTTTTTACCACACGAGCCCCTCTAGGAGCGGAGACGCACGCTCCTGTACA
Source organism: Bombyx mandarina (assembly GCF_003987935.1). The sequence goes on along the minus strand of NW_021011505.1, from coordinate 2,282,929 downwards.
AACTTGCTAATGGAGAATACGATTCACTGGGTGTAGGACCTCTTGGGAGTCCGCCCGGGTAGGTACCACCACCCTGCCTATTTCTGCCGTGAAGCAGTAATGCGTTTCGGTTCAAAGGGTGGGGTAACCGTTGTAAGTATACTGAGACCTTAGAACTCATATCTCAAGGTGGGTGGCGCATTTACGTTGTTGATGACTATGGGCTCCAGTAACCACTTAACACCAGATGGGCTGTGAGCTCGTCCACCAATCTAAGCAATAAAAAAAAGAACTATGCTCTCAATCTTCTTTCGATCCTTCTCGAACCTCTTCTGAACTTTAATGCGCCATTGCTCTCGGTAAGGGCTCCGAGGATGTTCAGGGGTACTGGACACTTCATCAAGGTCAGTAAGAATGAACTCCTCAACAGACTAGTTGGGGAATTAAATAATTTGCACAGCAGATATTCTTTGGACGCTTTCGCTGGCACTGTTGATAGTTGTGGACGAGACGACTGCAACTTTAACCTTACTATTAATTAATAACTCTCCCGCCCTTCTCCCAGTCTCCTAGGGTCGGCGCGACATGTTTTCTCCTACCATACTCCTCTATCATATCCCATTTCTTCGCTCACTCCCCTCTTACACATATCGTCTTTCACGCAATCCATTCATTTCTTCTTAGGTCTAACTCTTCCTCTATACCCTTCCACATTCATAACACTCTCTTACCAATCTCATTTTCATTTCGTCTCATCACATGTCCATACCATCCCAAACGCGCACTTCTCAACTTTTCTGTAGCAATGCCACTTTCAGACCTCCTCTAACTTTTACCTTACTGAATGAGCTTATTTATAATTTGTAATAATGTACGTACTGTTAAATGTATAACAGTAACGTGTCATAATGTTAAATGTTGTAATGTTATATTTTTAGAACAGTAAGATAAACCACTGCACTAATTTCTCACGAGAGTCATGAGCAGGTCGTAACCGGCTGATGCATGACCACGACCACTCTGTCAGGAGTGTACGAATAGGAAGAAGAAGAAGAAGATAAACCATAAATTTCACCAATTCATGCCATTGGTACTTGTAATTATGTTAGCATTTAGTGCGATATTAATGTTCGTGTTACTTGTGATGTTTTGTGCTGATGTAAGATGTTGGTATCTAATAAAAAATAAAATAAGGCACAGTTAGCGTGTGGCGGTTACTAGAGTCTATATAGAGCTTTCAAAAATCTATTCTGAAAGCCCTAACCGTGCGCAATATGGTCGACTCGCAACGTGACTCGCTGCCGATCCTATTAAAATACCTGCTGCCTCAAGATGTTTTAATACCACACTAAAATATATAATATGATATTCAACGTATTGACGATCTAAGCTCGGCCTACGTAAGCTGTGCTCAGTTACCTTATACAACAGGTTTGTTTGACTTATATGAGGTGTAGCTGGAATAGATTTTAATGTGTTTGCATAAAGATCTGGAGCTACTATATTCTTTATTGTTACACAAAAAACATAAAGTTCCTTTGCGATTTTCAGTCTCTAATGACGATTTATAGTCGATAATCGACTATGAAGCTTACTCAGAAAAGCCCATTCTACATGCAATTGAGCTTCAACTTATAATTGAGTTAAGATTTTCGGCGATTATGTATATCGGTAGCACATTGAGACAAAAACAGTCAGACAATGCCAAACATTTTTCATAAGAAAGACTTCGACTTCAAATCGATACTGCCATTTTGTTGGCGATTGAAGACATAATACTGTCATTTAATTTTAAATCATTAATCATTCAGGTATACAGCACGGGCTTATGAATATCCTATAAATAATAATTATTTAATATCTTAGAAAAAATTTACAAAGTTGTTCCAAAATACAATTGCTACAAGAGAATGGACTGGTGGTAGATCTTCAAGTGACCTTTCGGCCGTGAAGCAGTAATGCGTTTCGGTTTGAAGGCTGGGGTAGCCGTTTTTACTATACTGAGACCTAAGAACTTATATCTCAAGGCGGGTGGCGCATTTACGTTGTAGATGTCTATGGGCTCCAGTGACCACTTAACACCAGATGGGCTGTGAACTCCACCCTTCTAACCAAAAAAAAAAAAAGAAGAGACATTATAATGCTCTGTTCATTTTAAATATAACAAAACGTTGCCCACTTCAGCCTATAATATTATAAAGCAAAGCTAATCTGTATTGGCTATCTAACTACAACAAACCAGATCGCGTGACAAGTTAATTGCGTATTAATTCCCGTCGGAATCCGGCCCTGTTTAGCTGTAATTACGAACACACTTATATAGCGGGCCGAATGAGCCGGTCCTGTCCCACACGTACCCTAGAATTGGGACAAGTGATATTATTTAATCAGAAACTTTCTTCATAATCGGAATGCCTTTTTCATTTGTTTGAAGGTTCTGCTCGTCTGCTTTTCATACAAATATGTAAATTAGGTCAAGATGTTATGTCCAGTGCAAGTATATCAATGTCGCCACTTTTTTTAAGCTATTGCATAGCTTTTATCGCGGGCCTTGAGCGCGGCGATCGAATCATGTAATTCCATAACGAAAAAAACCTTACACCCCTCACTCCGCCTACCATGTAGCTCGCGTTCAACACATTCACACGTTGGGCTTGTGTAGTGTTTGTGAATAAGCGCGTGGCGTGACGTCACACTGCAATGCGCATCATGAAAAGTCTGCCCATCTCTCTCTCGCGCGGTCTAGTTTATGAGTGTGAAGGGGACAGTTAAGGTTATGCTTTTATTAATGTTTAATATAGCATAGTCTTGGTTTATTATTGTTTTAATATTAAATTATCATTGTCTAATTATAATTGCATAAGTTGATAAAAAATTCTATGCAATAACTTTACCGCGGCGGTTCCCGAGTGCCACACGTTTTTTTTTTACTTAGATGGGTGGACGAGCTCAGAGCTACCTGGTGTAAATGGGTTCTGGAGCCCATAGACATCTACAAAGTAAATGCGCCACCCACCTTGAGATATAAGTTCTAAGGTCTCAGTATAGTTACAACAGCTGTCCCAGCCTTCAAACCGAAACGCATTACTGTTTCACGGCAGAAAAAGGCAGGGTGGTGGTAACTAATCGTGCAAACTTCGACTTCGCAGAATAAGCGTAATTACTGATTACGAGGCTATTTATTGTGTGTTATATTTATTGCTTAAGCTGCTTAAAGTATGCTGCCTTTTTATTCCGGCAGAATCTGCTGTCGTTGGGTCATCGGCTTTTTCTACTACGACGTAATCATGTACATATTAAAGAATACTCATCCTTAGTCATTATAAAATACAACACAAAATTTAATGTACTTGTTAACGTAAAGTTCACGATAACGCTACATTTCTAATTCTTCATTTCTATTTCTGCTGTGAAGCAGTAATGCGTTTCGGCTTGAAGGGTGGGGCAGCCGTTGTAACTATACTGAGACCTTAGAACTTATATCTCAAGATGGGTGGCACGTTTACGCTGTAGATGTCTATGGGCTCCAGTAACCACTTAGCACCAGATGGGCTGTGAGATCGTCGACACATTTGAGTAATAAAAAAAAAAGGCATATCCGTAAATATAATAATAATAATAATAAGCCCATTTTATTTCCAAAACACAAATAGAATAAAGAAAAAAAAGAAAAAACACCTTATCAAATAAAAATTACAAATTTAAATATAAACTTGTGCTTGAAACCCCATTCGGGTATAGGCCTCCTCCAGCTTGCTCCACTCTTCCCTATCCTTGGCTTTGTTTCTCCATTCTTTTCCAGTTGCTGCTGTTATTTCGTCGATCCATCTGCTTCTTGGTCGTCCTCTTCTTCTTTTGCCCGCTGGTCCTTCCCATGTTGTAATTTCTAATGTCCATCTTTTATCCGTATATCTCGCAAGATGTCCTGCCCAGCGCCACTTTTGTGTCAGAGCGTACCTGAGATCGTAATATAAATCCGTAAATATAAATTATTGAAAAAAATATATTCAAAGTAAACGTATGATTTCATTTTACTTATTAAAATGAAATCATACAGATGGCTTAGTAAAATATTTGTAATGAAAATATCAAAATAGCTCATGTTTAAATGAGGTTAATGCTTAAAAAAAAACTTACAAAAAAAACTAGCCTGAAAATTATTTAAGTTTGGCTCATAATAAAAAAACATACAATATCATTATGATATAATAGAGAAACATTCTCCAGTTAGATATTTCAAACAACTCGAAGGCTATAAAGCTAAGTGTACACGAAGAACAAAAGGCCTGCAATCTAAAACCTGCTACTCCGAGATCGGTGTCCGTCGAACATCCGATTTATAGACGGTATTACCTGCAGCGGCCCCCGGGCGCGACTTGAGTTAGTGCCCGAACCTTGATGCTTGCGCTTGTCCGCCGTGTGCGCTATGCTTCATGTGACCATGATTTTGAGACTTGTTAAACTTGTTTTTTACAGTTGAAATAAAATAATTAAGTCACCACGAATTTATTTTCTACTAGCTGACCCGGCAGACTTCGTAGTGCCTAAATCGACAAATAAAAGACCTAAACTTTTGTATAAAATAAACATGAAACAAACAAAAGGAATCTGTCCGATGAGGGACACATCATAGGGAAAACAAAATTGTTATTTTTATTTAAATCCGAGCATTTTCATATTTATCTATCTCATAAACCTTCTCTGGTCTTCCACAAATAGTTCAAGACCAAAATTAGCCAAATCGGTCCAGCCGTTCTCGAGTTTTAGCGAGACTAACGAACAGCAATTCATTTTTATATGTAAAAAATATTATTATTTACATGTCGGAGAAACCACAATTATTAACACTATTGTCAGACATCGTAGGGGCGAATAGGGTGATCAATCTAAGAGAAATATTGAGTACACCAATCACGTTTGTTGTCTTAGAACAATTTTGAAATCTTCTCTTGACGTTAGCAAACGAAAACGAATGGCAGTTCTTAGAACGCAGGCACCGCTCTTCAAGAAGGTTGGTTCGTAAGTCTGATCGCGTATACGCGCCTCCATGGGCTAGGCTCTGTCGTAGCACGAAGTTAGCCGAGCTCCGACGATACTGCAATCGTTTAGCTACCAAACTAATGACCGATAAGATATTGCATTTGTTACAAATGGCTCACGTTTTTATTTATTTATTGCTTAAATGGGTAGACGAGCTCACACCCACCTGGTATTAAGTGATTACTGGAACACATAGACATCTACAGCGTAAATGCTGCCACCCATCTTGAGATATGAGTTCTAAGGTCTCAGTATAGTTACAACGACTGCCCCACCCTTCATACCGAAACACATTACTGCTTCACGGCAGAAATAGGCGGGGTGGTGGTACTTACCCGTGCGGACTCACAAGAGGTCCTACCACCAGAAGTCACAAATATTGGACCGATGTTTTAAGCTCAAAAATATAAAACAATCGATTAACTATAATCTTACTTTAGTGAAAATTTTGTTGACAATTTGTTGTCACTCTACAAAATATCTAATGAGAGCAGATACGTCAAAGGTGTGGCCGGCGTAACGGCAGTTGTAATTACACCGATGCAGAGCTACTTGCTCATTTCGTTTATTAATTTTAATAGCCCGTTTATTCTGCTGACAGTATACAATGTCTTCTTGTATGATAATATTAAGATGTTCCTATTCTTCTATGGATACCTGATACTTCTGTTCAGTTCTGTGTATATTAGCCATGAAAGTTGAACAATTGCTTTAAGATTTCGGGGGTGAATCCGCGAATAGTGAAAAAGTTCGAGATCAATTCACGATTCGTTCCTGACCTCAACCATTTTACAGTTCCGATATTAATTTCATATTGACAATGTCGGTAATGAGCTATCGGTTTTTTACAGTTTGAACTTTTGGTGATGCTTTTAGTCAGCTTATTCTTGCAGTGTGCGTGTCAGCAACTTTGTAAACTTTAGAACCCAAGGTTAATTTTTTACAAATATTCCAGGAAAAGCCATTCTTTTCTATTCTGATCATCCACTTAATTAAGATGTCTACTCTTTTCTGGTATTGAGTTACGTTACGTGCTCTGAGGAATTATTCGAGATGATACCATCATCTCGTTTTTACCATCGCACCGCCCGCCACCGGAGTAGATTTCATCCGTACTACCTGGAGCCACTGCGGTCATCCACAGTGCGTTTCTTGCCACGTACCATCCGGCTATGGAATGAGCTCCCCTCCACGGTGTTTGCCGAGCGCTATGACATGTCCCAGGCTTGTGGAGAGTATTAAGCGCTAGGCAGCGGCTTGGCTCTGCCCCTGGCATTGCTGGAGTCCATGAGCGGCGGTAACCACTCACCATCAGGTGGGCCGTATGCTCGTCTGCCTACTAGGGCAATAAAAAAACGTTATTTTAAACAGATGTATATTGTTATTTGGTAGAAAGCTAATCGCATACGGATCACGGATTGTCACTTTATAACAGACCAACCAGTAGTGAAGTTTTGAGGAAAGATCTTTTTCGAAAAACGCCTATCTACAATCAGCTCACAATCCACTTTTTATTATACTGAAGCAAACTCTCGCCAACTAAGTAAGCATTCTTATCTCGCGGAATCATCGTCTTAGATTATTTTAATGCCAGGGGCAGAGCCAAGCCGCTGCCTACCGGGTGCTTAGATGGGTGGACGAGCTCACAGCCCACCTGGTGTTAAGTGGTTACTATTACCCATAGACATCCACAACGTAAATGCGCCACCCACCTTGAGATATAAGTTCTAAGGTCTCAAGTATAGTTACAACGGCTGCCCCTCCCTTCAAACCGAAATGCATTACTGCTTCACGGCAGAAATAGGCAGGGTGGTGGTACCCACCCGCGTGGACTCACAACAGGTCCTACCACCAGTAATTACGCAAATTATATTTTTTATTATATTTCGTTATTTATAGATTTCGTATGCTCAACAATATTAGTTCCTAGAAGATCTTCCAGTCCCCCCATTGGGATCTCTGGTAGAACAGCGGTTTGAATGTCGTTCCATGCCGATTCTCGCTCGTGTAATGGAATGAAGTATTAAAAGATACGTCACTTAAATCTCTGGAAACCTCTGCGTGACAGTTACGGCACGCGTGAAACCATCCATCACGACGCGCGCTAACAGAAATACCGCTTTCCAATTGTACTTTATATCACCTTTGTTGCCTTAACATAGAGTCGTAATTCAGGTTACGAAACTGCATTTTTAGATATGTGCGCGGGTATGTTACAAAATTAGAAATGCAGCTGAAAAAGCCGTTACTGTCAACAAATTCTGTGGAGTATGTTTATCTTGATATGTCTTAATAAAATTGTGGTTGTGGTCGAGAACTCTGCGTCGCAAGTATGGGGGGTTTGTTGATACGGAAAATTGCGATATGACTTTATTTTTTTTGAGGATAAGATTGACGATCTAAATAGGTGGTGTATAGGGTGAGTATTTATCTTGTTAGGTAGGCGAAATTTTGTGTTAGTTAATTTAATCTTAGAGATTGAATTGGTGTTTATGTTGATTTACTGGTGGTAGGACCTCTTTTGAGTCCGCACGGGTAGGTACCACCTCCCCACCACCCTGCCTATTTCTGCCGTGAAGCAGTAATGCGTTTCGGTTTGAAGGGTGGGGCAGCCGTTGTAAGTATACTTGAGACCTTAGAGCGCATTTACGTTGTAGATGTCTGTGGGCTCCAGTAACCACTTAACATCAGGTGGGCTGTGAGCTCGTCCATTCATCCAAGCAATAAAAAAAAATGTTTAAATTTGATTTGAGAACTGTAAGCTTCTGAACTATTTGCTGTTTAAAGACCATTGCGCGGTTAGTTAGCATTGACAGACATCCAGAATCCAAACACTTCGATGCTTTAATAGAAACCTTTGAAATTGATATTGTGACGGAAAATGTAAATTTAAGATTATGAACTTTTGAGTTCGAGCTTCGAACTAATTTGAACTTTTATGTCGCAATACACGAACTAAACACTATAAGCCACTATCTCTATCAGTCAATTCGTCGATTGTTCCAAAGGTAGTGACGTCACTGCCGCCAACAAAGAACCGATAGAACCTATACACCCGGTATTGATTAAAAAAGCTACATAAATTAGCGAATTCGAGGGGTCGAGTGGGGGGGTTGTTGTCAAAAAAGTTTTATAAGTGTTTATGTGTACGTGCCTCCCCCTCCCCCTTTGACGACCCGCGCTGACACCCTTTCGCGTATACCAACATTCGTATAAAATGCCCGAGTACGGATATCGATGAAATTGGATAGAGACCAATTCGTCTTCTCGCATTAAAACTGTATAATCTCAAAACTTACTAATTTTACAGGAGAGTGTTTTAAAGGGTTAACATGTAATATTTTTAATATTAATCATAATATTTGCAATATAAATTTTTTATTTTTTACCAGTTACATTATCTGTCTTTTAAAGTAAGATAAAATTTAGTTAATAGTAGTCAAAACATAGGTAAACTAAAAAAAACAACCTTAACTACGCTCTTTTGCCAGTATTTATGAGAAAAATACTGGTGATACCAAATGTTTACGAATATTAACTCAATTTCGAATATTTTTGGAAATTGTACACTTTTAATGCGAAAAGGCGAATTGTTTTGTGAATTCGATTTTCAGCTTATCGTTAAGTAATACTGTGAGACTGTATAGCACAATATTATTACTGTTTTCATAATATTGTGTTAAAATTAATGACCGAGCTTAGCTTAGCTTAGCTGAAAAGATTACTCATTGTTGTTGAATAATTGAAATTAATGTGATATGATAACGAATAAGTGATCTTAACGTACTATTTATTGCCCATGACCTTTAAATGTAATTTCATTGTTAACAGACCAAGTTCCAAGCATGAGCATTCATGAGCTTCATTAAGTTGAAACAGTGTTAATGAGTTAACATTTTGTTAGGTCTTTGATTCAATCGTATATGATCATCGGAGCACATATAACTACTGCAATTACTGCAGTCCATGGACATCACACTTTTACTGGCGGTAGAACCTCTTGTGAGTCCGCACAGGTAGGTACCACCGCCATGCCTGTTTCTGCCGTGAAACAGTAATGCATTTTGGTTTGAAGGGTGGGGCAGCCGTTGTAACTATACTGAGGCCTTAGAACTCGCGTCTCAAATGTCGATGTCCATGGGCTCCGGTAACCTCTTAACACAGGTAGACTGTGAGCTCGTCCACCATTCTATGCAATAAAATTATAAAAAAAGATAGTACATGACGCTTTGCAGCAGATACAGCCAGGATGTTGTTACCCACAAACCAATCAATCAATAATAATGAAAATTAATTATTCATTGGGCCATCGGGAAAAACAATCAAAATTACATACACGACATTCTGAAATCACTTTTACTCCACACTGAACATTGACATACAAGTACATGTAAATTAAACACCACCGCACACAGATACGCACACAAATAAAAACGTGAAGAAACACCGCCGAGAGGAAGAATGTATTAAGAAAGCCAGAGCGGGACGACCTTCTAATTAACACCTCAAGAGCGAGAGGGACGAACGACACGACACGCTAATTAAGAATACAAGAAGAACGCGTTTTATGTAAGGCCGCGAATTTTATCGTTGTGTGCGTATTTTTTATGTCGGTGTGAACCGCTTTTTACGTATGTGTGTCGTTATTAACTCATTATGTGAAGAGTTAACAAGTATATAAGTCTTTATTTACTGGTTAATTGAAAGTGGTCGGTGATAAGGGCATGGCAAAGACAGCAATATCGAATTTCATGTTTGGTTTTTGTTCTTTGAAGTAATTTAACCGGAGGTACAGTCTGATTCATACAAAGTCTAAGTTTTGGAAGATACTAGAATGTTTGCAAGAGATTTGCGTTGTAAAAATTAGTGTCTAATAAAAAATTACTGGTAGGGCGTATTGCAAGCTCGCACTGGTAGCTTTCCGACCTATTTCTGGTGCGGTTTGAAGGGTGGAATATTACAGCAATTAAGATTTTGACCTCAAATGTCTAGATAGCGGTATTCTTATAGTGGTATCCTTGAACTGCGATGACCACTTAATATTAGGCGCACCGTGATCTCATTTCCTGATTTAAATTAATAAAAAAAAACATATTGGTGTCGTGGGACACCGGATAGGAACGAAGTTCCTTATTATTAAAATATTAATTTTAAGTTCTACACGAGGTATAAAGAAAATAATTATTCGGGTATTCATTTATTTTTATTATTTTTTATTGATAAAAATAAAATAAAAAACTACTTTACAAAGTTATCAACTTTAGTTTATTCACAATGATTTATAAAAATATATATAATAAAAAATATGTTATTTTTTGTACGTTATTACCAAATTAAGTCGTGCACTGTGTGCATTACTAATAAAAATCTTACGTTACGGACGTTTTTTCCCGGTTAGGGTACCCCTCCGCATCGTCCCATAAGGAACTTCGTTTCAAAACATATTACAATAGCAAAGTCCATACACGATTGTAATGGTGCGTAGGTTAAAATCGGAGTGTTTGAAATAAGTTACAATTGTAATCATAAATTTATCAAAATACAATATAAAATAATTGGTCGTTAGTAATTGCGATCATATTCTATGTCTAAATCACAACACGTATACTAGGGGTGGCCAACTTGATTAGAACCAAGATCTACTGACAAAGTACTGCGATCTACCAATGACCTTTCTTGAAATTTAATGAAACAATGTAGTTCATATACAAATAAGTAGCATATTTTCTTTTATTAAAATAAACCTGAAATTATATAATAAAAGAGAACTATTGTGTAGAAGAAAGGATAAATAATGTGACGTAATGGTCTTTAACAAATGATATAAGATGAAGATGATGCGTGTAGCAATTGGTGATTACGCTACGCAGTCTGTTCTATGTATTTATATTTTTTGTCTTGCCATGATCGACTGAACTAATAGCCAGGATCGACGGGTCGATCGCGATCTGCCGGTTGACCAACCCTGACGTATGAGTCCGCACGGGTAGGTACCACCGCTCTGTCTATTTCTGCCGTGAAGCAGTAATGCGTTTCGGTTTGAAGGGTGGGGCAGCCGTTGTAACTACACTGAGATCTTAGAACTTATATCTTAAGGTAAGTGGCGCATTTTCGTTATAGATTTCTATGGGCTCCAGTAACCACTTAACACCAGGTGGACTGTGAGCTCGTCCACCCATCTAAGCAATAAAAAAATACGAATACTGTCTAAAACTTAAGAAAACCACGTCGCTGCATTAGTCTCGCACCATAATGACACGACCTGCCTTTGACGATAAGGCACATCGCAGTCTGATCACCTTCCAACATCCGACAAAACCTTATCTCCGCTGTTTTATTTGTTTTAAGCATTCAATGCGAACGAACGAAACAGCCTTCCCGTATCGAATAACGAAGAATGACGTAGCTCCAAAAAAGCACAAACAAATCAAGACGTCAATACCGTTGCGTTACGTTTCAAAGTTGCTTGAATATACGAACGTTAGAAGTGATATACGTCCGTCTTGCTCCCGGAAAAAGCTTGCAAGAAAGCAAAGAATGGCGGAAGAAAGGGGAAGGGACATTGTGGAGATATGTCTCAGGACGAAGTGATGAATTAAATTTTTAGGGGGTGTTTTGGGGAGGCATTTGCCCCTTTCATTGGCGCGTCTTCATCCAGCTGTACGTTTCTTTTATTTCTAATTAATTTAATTTTAATTTCCATTGCTTCGCGAACGGAAAATGTCTTGTAAATAATATTTAGGTTGAGTGGAAATATTTTGTATCAGAGCGCTTGTTTGGTTATCCATCAACGTATCGATCAATTACAAATTTGGGATTTTCTAAAAGTTTTGGCATATTGGTCAAGTTTAATGTATTTTTTTTTGTATTTTTTTCTTTCTTTTTTTTTCTTTCTATTTATGCTGATAGCCTTAAGAAGCTATTTCAGTTTCACCTTGACGTGTAGGTGTGCTCACGGGGTTCAAACCGGGAGTGTTGCTAACACTGGCCCTAGCAAGAGCAGTGTATCCCAGTATCTACCACCGGATCGGAAACGCGACCCACTGAGAAGTTCCTGCGAGAAACTCAATGGGCTGTATTTTTATAATAGGCCACTATCTCTGCAAATGAAAGCAACTATAATGACAAGTCCGTTCTATCCTAAGTAAAACATTTTGAAGTCTTACCAATTTTCCTTGAATTAGTTCGTAAATGATGACGTCATAAGCCTGGTTTCAACATGCACACGCTGCACGCATGCATGTGAATTAAAAAAAAACTCGAATCGATAAAGCAAAACAAAAGCGTAACCCTCGGCGAATGCTAAAATCGATTCCAAAGAAGTGTCATTAAAGAACCCCCAAAAATTAAAACCCCCTGTAGGTACACACACACGCGCGCATCTTAATGCACACATACGTTCTGCGAGTTTAATGAACTATTAGGATGCATTCGGCTTTTTTGCGTTGATAGACTTTGGGGCTAAGAAAAACAAATTGTCTGATTTAATATTCGGTTGCGATTTTAGTAGTGTAAGCTTCGCTTCCAACAGCCAGGAACTAAATACACAGATTACAATAGTCCATTAGATTCTGTATTACTTTGTTTGTATCTTCAGAATATACCGCTTTTTCTGCCGTTTTTTCCGACTACCGCCTTTTTAATATGCCTCATCCCCATTACGGCCATTGCTCCCACCAACAGTGCTACCAATATGGCAATACGAAAATTTTCTTAATTTCAACATGATAAATTTTATATTATACAACTTCGTACAAAAACCTTGTAGTAGGTACGACCACTCACTTTTTTTTCTATTGAAATTGCCGTGCACTTTTTTTATTGATTAGATGGGTAGTCGATCTCATAGCCCACCTGGTGTTTAGTGGTTACTAGAGCCCATAGACATCTACGACGCAAATGTGCCACCCACCTTGAGATATAAGTTCTAAGGTCTCAAGTATAGTTACAACGGGGTTCAAGTTGACGTGTGCATCACGTCTCGCGACGATTACGTCTAACCACAACAAAATGTGCATAATAGGTATACAGACTACAGAATAATATGCACATTGAGATAGCACGGAAAGGCTAAATAGAAAATATAAAATAATTTACCATTCCAACAGTTGTAATGATTTAAAAGGATATAATAATATGTTCTGAGTTCTCAGTAAAAATTTACCTAATATGGCAAATATACCAATAGTTTTATAACCTTATTACCCTTCATCACCATGCTAACAGAGCTGAGCTCATGGCTACTTCCTGGAAACCACTACCCTAATTCAAGGGCTTTTGAGGGACCCACAGAGTTTTCGGAGCGATGTTTCACGTCATTCTTCAATGCAGGTTTGAAAATAATGGTTTAAGGACGGGTGGAAGGGTCTATTTTTGTTTTCTCTCAATTTTGTGCGCTAGACAGCGACTAGACTGTGCATTGGTGATGTATATGGGCAAACGTGTATAAAAGCTCACCATGTGTATAAAGTAAATCGAATAATAGTTACAATTGAGCTTCGATTGCGCAATATCCTAGATTTTACAGCGCATTATGTGTTTAGTCCAAAAACCGAAAACCGTCGAAGAAGAATAAACAAAATTTCACGCATATTTTAATGCACGCAATTAAATTGAACGTAATGGCATCCCATTTTATTTTATGAGCTATAAAGAGCACGCGATGGTTATGGTCGTTCGTCTACGCGGAGATGTTTGTATATAATTTCATCAAAACACTGTTGAAACGTTCACTGTGGTATTAGGTCATATTAGCCGATGCAAAACTGTTTTTTTTATAACCATGTTCTTTGGATTCCGCGTATCGTAAATTGTTTGATAGGTAAATGATCAAGCAATTCGTAAAACTAATCATATTATAGTCGATTATCTTCACATGAAGTCGTCGTGGCCTAAAGGATACGTCTGTTGCATTCGTATCTAGCGATGCAACGGTGTTCGAATCCCGCAGGCGGGCAACAATTTTTCTAATGAAATACGTACTTAATAAATGTTCACGATTGATTTCCACGGTGAAGGAATAACATCGTGTAATAAAAATCAAACCTGCAAAATTATAATTTGCGTAATTACTGGTGGTAGGACCTCTTGTGAGTCCGCACGGGTAGGTATCACTGCCCTGCCTATTTCTGCCGTGAAGCAGTAATGCGTTTCGGTTTGAAGGGTGGGGTAGCCGCTGTAAACTACACTGAGAACTCATATCTCTCAAGGTGGGTGGCGGCATTTACGTTGTAGATGTCTATGGGCTTCGGTAACCGCTTAACATCAGGTGGGCCGTGAGCTCGTCCACACACGTAAGCAATAAAAAATAAAATAAAAAAGTTGAGCTGATATAAACAAAATGTTTAGTTATAGCTTTCTTTCGATTTCGAAAAGATCGAAGTTATGGCTGTCAATTTAATGCGAGATCTGATGTTGGTAAAGCAATGTACACACATTTGCGACCCGCTTGTAATGTTTCAAATAATCAATAATTTTTAGGGTCATCGGTAATTTAACGTGTCTTCAAGATTTATTATCTCCCAATCTAATTCTAAAATTTGTAAAGCTTTCGTGTAACTGGGCGGCCATTCAGTTCGAAAGCTATTTTACAATGCATACGAAACGGGAAAAGCTCAGGAAATATTAAAAAGAAATTCGATAGAAATGAAAGTCGCACAACGTCTCGAAGCGAAGCATTAATTCATCAAGGAAAATCCCCTTAAGAACAGGGAGCGAAAAACAAAATTACATTAACGGACATGTATGCGTGTTTACATCCGGACCGGCGCGGGGCGGCGATGAGTTTTAAAGTTTTTAAGGGTTCGTTCGCCGAAGATTGCGTGCCTTGATTACTGCACCCCCGCCCTCACGGCCACCCTCCTCCACACACGAAAACACACCGCTGCCCTCCCTTTTTTAAGGAGGGAAAATTAAAAGTGTTAACTCCGACCGAACGGTCTTGGTATTTTGAGACGTTGGAATTTCTGTTTTTGCAGATGATGGATAGATTTTCGGTTTTTGTTTTTGTTTGTTTTATTATATGTCCCTTTATAATATTAATGTGGATAAGTGTTTTAACTTATTTAATATGTAACTTGCTTTGAGTACTTTTATGAATTGTGTAAAAAATCTGTAACAATTAAGCAAAAAGACTATTATTTACTTCTGAACTTTTAATATCTGTAGTCATATAATAATTATTATACTTATTGGACGCGAGGTGTACGGTAGGTTGTAATTGTTCACTCTCCAGTCTTCCCGGAACTGCATAGATATATACAAATAAATGACAATTTAGTAGGCAGCGGCTCGGCTCTGACCCTCGCATTGCTGAAGACCATGGCGACAGTAACCACTCACCATCAGTTGAACTGTATGCTCTTCTGCCTACAAAGGCAATAAAAAAAATGATTACCTCATTTTATATAATTTGGGGATACACAGTGGATCTCTATATTTTTTGTTCCAGACAAAATTACTAAATTTCAACCTCTGAGATTACGTTAAAAGGTCGGACTTAAATAACGTTGAAGCTAATTAGTTATTTAAAAGACGAAAATAGAAAATGTAGGACTGCTGAAAAAAGTCCGAAATGTAATTAAGAGTTCAAAGTATCAAAACTGTTCGCTAACGCTTCAATAATACATGTGCGTTGAGGACGGCATCGCTTGCTCGTTCATTTGCAAATGATTGTAATTTTTGTGTATCTACCTCGGTGTAATATCACGACGTTATGTAAAAAAAAATCGATTCAGAGCTACACGATAATGCACACGCAATGTTTTGTTCGCAAATTTAAATGAAGAATACCAAAATACGCGGTCTTTTGGCGAAAATGTTTGTGATTTTTAAGGTTATCATTTTATTGTAAATATCTATAATAGTTTTTTGTTTTGTTTACCTTTAACACAAATCGTAGTAGGGAGCTTCGTACTTACGTATCTAACTTTAGTAGGATCAAAAATAAATTCATCCTAAAACCGCTAATTAAAAAAAAGGATCTACTATTTATAATTTCAAGAGCTTATTGTGGTTCTTAATCACAGCAGTAATCCTTTTCGAATATAGTTACCAACGGGGTTGTATTCATC
This sequence comes from Bombyx mandarina, assembly GCF_003987935.1. The sequence goes on along the minus strand of NW_021011505.1, from coordinate 2,266,838 downwards.
ATAATTATAAGATGTTATATCTTTTAGTGTCACATGAAGATCTGTTTCCGCAATCGTTAGCATTTTATCGTCACTGCTAGATTATAGTATCATTTTTCATGATTATGATCTCTTAATCTAATGAACATACTCTCTCTCTCCGGTAGGTTTGATGCCAATTTAATCACAGATCATAATATCAATGATTACTTATATAGTTATAGCAAAACGAACACAACTAACGTTTTTATATAATGTGCATGAGTGATACGTTTCTGTGTGTGCTTTTTTTAATTCGACAGAAATTTGATGAATCAATATATACTAGAGGTCCCGCAGTAGTCGAAATTCGACTATAATTAATTGGAATTGTAAGTTTGTACACTATTATGATTGTATTTTATACTTCTATAATCACAAATTTCGCCAAGACTACACTATAAAAAATATTAACAAAGACAAACAATATTTAATCTATTCTCAATTTGACAACAGACGTCAAGAATAAAAGTTTGACAATAAATAGTATGNTAATTAATTGGAATTGTAAGTTTGTACACTATTATGATTGTATTTTATACTTCTATAATCACAAATTTCGCCAAGACTACACTATAAAAAATATTAACAAAGACAAACAATATTTAATCTATTCTCAATTTGACAACAGACGTCAAGAATAAAAGTTTGACAATAAATAGTATGCATGCGTGTGTGCGTCAAATACATGATATGTAGTGTGTGTACTGTTTTCTTTATTGATTTAATGTATCTTTTATGCATTATTTTTAAAAAAAATTAGCATTGTGAACTTCTTCTCTATATTCTCTATAAGTGTGGAAAATTTCATACTCCTCCGTCCGCGCAATTTTCGTAAAAAGTGATATAAAGTTTTTGCTTCACGTATTAATATATAGATAATACAAACAAGAGAATACAATATCGAAGCTAGCCTTAAACAAATCGCGCCCCCGAAATTAAAAACAAAAGCGACGACGTAAAGGCGCGCACACACACACACCGGAGTCCGCCTAATTATCGCGCGCGGAGGGACTTTGCATAAGAAAGTATTGCGTTTTACGACGCGTGTCGCGGGCGCCACCCTACGGCCCAGATAAAAAAAATCTCCCATTTCCTTAATTCGTTTATCGGGGCCTGCCGAGGCATTGTCTCCGATCGATGAACGCCTCCAAATGAGCGCGGGACGTGACGCGCGTGTGTATTAGACTTAACGGTTAAGCTTCTAAGATGGCGTTTTTTTTTAAAAAAGCCGGTGATTATCTGAAGGCTACTTTTTTCTTGGGAATTTTCGATCGTTTTTTATCTGTGAAAACGAGTAGCTTATGGCTTGTGGTGAGATTTATTTTTGGGTAAAGGGATTGTGGCCTAGCAGCTTCAGCTCCACCAGAATGGTTGTGCGACCATGGGCTCGGCTAGGAGGAAAAGGGAACATTTTCCACCAAGCGGCGGGAATTGCTCTGTAAACCACAGTCGCGTCAAATTATGTGAAAGTATGTGTTAAAACCTAATTACTCTTCTTTGCTGTTTATCAGTGTGTTTTAAGCTTTTTTCAAATCTTATCGTTCTCTAAGTTTCAGATTAACGGCCAGCGATAAAATTTAATTAATTTTAAAATTCGAAAACAGATGGCGTTACGTAAATGTAATTCTTAAAAAGTCCAAACCCCACCCCAGAACAAGAGACAAGTAAAAGTAAAGAAATTTAAAAGCAGGGAACACATGTATCACCCTACTCGCGAACGATAACTTAGTAATTAAGAAAAGCATTAATCACGGCACGAGACAGGCGGGTTTCGAACGTTTGATTGCGAATGTGACAAACTGCTATAAGTCATGCGTGCGGGCCTTGCTGCGAGTGGGTGCTAGCCTTTATGTTGAGCTCGCAAATCTTAGAACTGAATCGACTGGTAATGAACCGCGGCTAAGTCTATTGTGTAGTATGTTAGATGTGTGTGTTTTTGTTTGCATTGGAAGTTTGCGGTGGATGAAGTTTATCGAAACCACGTTATATACAAAATTTTAGATTTGTAGATAAATATTGTTAAATTCCCTTGCCCATTTTCATATGATGCAACCACCAATATTTGTAGGGAAGTGCGTACTTACTTTTTTTTATCAATGACTTTTTTGATTGGTAAAAAAAAAAACAATTGAACACACACTTGAAATCATCTACAAGGTCTTTTTATATTTTCTCTAATTAAATTTTTCATTTCTATAAAATTTCATTTCTCAAATTGTCCATAATTGGCATTGGTAAATATAAACAATATTGAAAGAACATTAATGGTAAACTTATATATCTTTTCTGTTAGTAGTAAAACACACACCTAGATTTGTTGGTTATTATGAGTTTTGTTACGAAATCTAAATAACTGTACATACTTCAATATAAATAAAGACAGATAGATACATATTTTAACTTTACGCATTTTCAACTGAGCACCTTAAGTTACATTATATTTAATTTCAGTTATAATTTGGAATGTTTGACTATATCTCGTCTCCCCTAAAATTTCATCAAAGTCCATATTCATAACCGTTTGACTACCTATAACGTTCCCCGAAAATTAGGGCATCGTTCGCACCTCGAAGAAAAATCGGGTATCCAACCAACCAACCACCGTTATTACCGCCCGAATGGCTTTTATCCCCAAAGCGAAAGAGATGAGAATCGTCTGGCTCGATGTCGATAAGTCACGCATAACATGAGGGAGTGGACGTGACATTTATTGTTTGACAAGCATCGATCTGCCCTTTGATATGCGAGGCGTGAACGAGCCAAAGTTCATGGGTTTGCTTTTTCATTACTCGAGGCGAAGATTACAGGTGTGAGAGGTGAAATTTCACGAACTAGCTCGCTAATTTTAGTTGTGGTATGAAGACATATTATTGACCTGCATTAATCTTACGCAGTGCGCTAATCTCAATTGGTTTCTCTTTTTTTTATAAGGCATAACAAAAACCTAAAAAGGCTTTATATGTGATATGGTTTGGCGTTAAAGAGTTGGGGTGTAAAACATCGGTAAATCAAAAGGGTCTTGTAGGTAGTCTGACCTATATATTATATTGACATAAGACCATCTGTCGGCCTGACACATTGACCGAATTTACAAAGGCACTGTTGTAAATCGAAAAATACCGGAATAATCTTTAATTGTTTGTACATTTGTTAAATAACTAGAGAATTGTTTTAATTGCTTGCGATTTAATGCCTGGTTTTGAATTTGACGGAATTCAATTGGCGAGAACTTCAGGTCCCCTGTAGCCACAAGGCTGGATGAGCCGATAGCGCTTTTATCGACTTATAGCATACAAAAAATAACAGACATGACGGTGACGATAAAAACCGCCCAAAGTATTCCAAGATATGCTTAAAAGATCTTATCGTATACAACAAAAGTTTGTTTGTAACTTCACAGATCAGCCGCGGTAAAGTGCCATGTACATTTATATTTCTAAAATTCCCCGCGTATTATCCAATTTGCTCGCGGATGTCGGCGCTCGGAGACAATAAATCCCAATCGATCCCCTCACACGATTTGCGTGTACTGCAAGTCTGTTACACACTAAAAGCTGCTTTCCTAATGCGTTTTTTTTATCATCCTATTAAGTAAGTTCTATGTACTAAATTTCATATTTTTAAATCGAACTACATAGTTCAACTGTATCTTGTATATTGTAATAAAATAATTATAAAAAAGGCAAACTCAAAACCAATAAGTTATTCTTTTTTTCATAGACGGGTGAACCAGTTCACAATCCACCTGGTGTTAAGTAGTTACCGGATCCCATACCTAAAGCAACGCAAAACTCTCGAGAATGTCACAATTGTTTTAGTAATTACGCGTGATAGAATGTTTGCAGTTTTGGTTCTTATAATATTTCTTCATCATGGAAGTTATTCGTGAATATTTGTAAAGTATGTATTTAATTAGAAAAATGGTTTCTGCCTGCAAAATTTAACCGTCTTATCTGTATTTGAACGTGTGTGGAGATATAAGATGTAAGAATAAGACAAAGGGAAGGTCTTCCACTAAGCAGGTGATATTGCTTGGTAGACTGACGGTCCGGTGTTGTTGTTCGGAGCTTGTATATATGTAAGCTTATCTTGAAAATGTCGTAAGCGAGATTCAGGCATCTGTCAAATATCTTGTTTTCTGTGACTACCGCAACACGTGTTATCCTATAGGACACGACTGCAAATAAAGTGTACTTAAAGTACAATTTAAATAAAGTGTTTTCATCATTACACAATCTGGAAGAGCCGCTAATATTGTTTCCTTGAGAGTGGAATGTAAACTTAATGTGCTCGTGAAAAATGCTAAATCATCTCAATGAATGTCGAATGTGTGAAAACAGGACGGGCCACTTGAACGCGCCCTCCAGCATCGATTCTATCTTCTTCGAGTTCATCCTGACGGGTATCGATAATAGGACCCTTCGCTGTTACCTTCTTTTGATAAACCTATTGAATTTTAATGAAACGCTGAGTTAGGTAAACTTTACGCGTTCCGTTCTTAAATTTATACATGTAAGTCCTAGAGCTCTGGAGTTACAAGCGCTTGCTATGTCATTTTTTTGGGAGCCATTACTGCCATACACAAATTTGTTTCAGAAGATTTTAAGAATCGTCTTCCCGTGAATAAAACGGATAAAAGGAAGAAAAAATTAATAAATTACACCTGAATACCTCAGTTCATAATATCCGCTCATATCCCCACATAATTTAAAGGAAAAAGGAAAGTACAAGAAACCCGCGAGGATCTCCCTGCACGCTATAGATTCATATAACTTAGTGAGTTACACCCCAAATTAATAGCATCCTAACAAAAAAATACCCCCTATCTTATGAGGGGGACAAGTGGGGTGTTCATTTGCATATATGTCCCCCTGGCACCCTAAGGATGTATTTTTAATTTCATTCTTATCCCTGAGCTTAAATCATGAGAGCGGCCATGCGTGCGGGGGTGGTGGGGCCCGCGACCGTCGCCCCCACCCCTTGCGGCCGTTAGCTTGCGTCATACGTCGCTAACCACGTACAGAGTAAAAAGAAAAGAAATCTTAATAAGTTTGTTAGGGTGTGATGGTATAGTGTGGATGTGCCCGAAATCAGAACCGAAGAAGTAATTTTGCATTCATTTTTCAAGTAAATTCCACAAATGTACACTTCGACCCGGAGTTTTCACAAATACAGTTTTAATTTGTTTTTTTGTTTTTATGAAGTTTTAAAATATCAGTAAAGAACTGCGAGAAGTGCGATCTACATTCAAGTAATGGATTTAATTATTATATCACATTAACTAATAATATGTTCTGTTTCTAGTTAATGAACAGATAATTTTACACCTCACCAAGTTATTAATATACGAGTTTATAGACATGACAATGTGAGTGCCGAAAACCACATCAAAATATAATATCGAAGTCTAAATTGTGTCATAGAATAGTTTGATACCGCAAAGCCCGAATCCGAAAGCCGAAATTAGGAATACCACAACAAATACGACTTCTAAGACTCGTAAACTTTAGTATTGATAAAAATAAAATTACATTTTAAGGGCTATCCACCCTAAGTCGATCTTCAAGTTATAAGCACCTACAAAAAACAAGCGTCGTCATTTGGTTGAGCAAATTTCGTGGAAGTTTCTCGTACTTCCTCCACACCATATCTCAGGCTTAGTTTGTGTGCGTGGCCACATTAAGTTACTGTGTGTGCCAATTTTTTGCGGTTTTACATAATAGGTAGACAGACGGTCTCAACAAATAGCTTTAATGAAATAAAACAGTAAAATACCGTAATATTCTATTGCATGGTCGTTTTAATTCGGTTTTGATTACTTTTTGAAATTACTCTGCTTTTGCGTGAAGAATGTTTATTGACAAAAACTATGGTGTTATTGATTTATATTACGAGTATAACCGACGAAGTACGAGATGTTAGGAACGAAATTTATATTTTTGCCCTTATATGATAGATGTATCATGTAATGCCTGCTATTCATACGCTAAGCGGCACGTTGGGAAAATTCTTAGTGATATTAAGATTTATAATACGCTATACATCACTACTGTTACAATTTTGAAATGTACAATTTGTGCGTGTGAACTTATAAACTCGGACAATTAGTAAATAATTTTTAAAACTTGGTAGTAGACATATTATTATTATTATATTATAGTATTTATGTTTATAAAAGTATTAGAATAGCTACCACGTCTATAAACGAGCGCAAATCTTTACGTTCATTTATGATGTAAATTATCCTCAAGCTTAACATGAGCTACCTCGACCGAGGAAAAATTTCGAGTGCCGGAGCAACTAAGAATACCTACCTTTTCGAATTTGTTTAAGTGAAGTCAGATCAGCTTCTGAGTAGTTAGTTTTAAGATATTGGCGAAGTAAAAGATGAGACAGGAAACGGCCAAGAGCTCTTCTATAGCCGGTACCCAAAACAAAACAAGTTCGCAGCCCTTTTGAAAGTCAATTAGGAATCGGACTCGAAGCCCGTGCAGAAAAAACATCTAAGATAATACAAAACCGCAGACCTTTGTAATCGCATCTGTGAAGGCTTCGTTTGCTCGCGTTAATTATTGATAGAATGAAACTTTTATCAAAACTTCAGGAGCAGAAGCCAAAATTATTTGAAAGCAACGAAACCCTTCATAATGCCTGCGAAAATATTAAAACAAAGCCGAGGTGGCCACCCCGTGGACAGAACGACTTAGATCTACCTAGAGACGATACAAGCAACAACGTCTGACGTCTATAAAACGTTATAACATTTAAAAACAGCTCCGTCTTAAGGTCATCGTAATGTCGTTATGTTACTTTTTAATGCTTTGATTAATGATGATTAACAGTATGCCAAAATTGTGACAAAATATAAGCTTTAGATTCAATTAAAAACCCAATATTGAAGTTAGTCAAATCGTCCGTGATCAGTAAGGTAGGAAATGCTCGCAATTAAGTTATGACCTTATAATGAGGGGGCATGTTTTACGTAATGGTCTCTTCGGTACCCTAAACTTGATTACAGTAAAATTTTGGAATCTGACTTGTTCGTAACAGCTCTATATAGATTCCGCGAAAAATCTTCGAAGACGACTGCTAGAGGGTGGTGATTAATACAACGCATCTCCCTCGACGGTTTAATCGCTGGCTGGCAACATTTTTACCCAATTTTTGGGTGAGCACCCCTTCGCACCCCTCTCCCCCTCGCACCCTTGCCCGGCCCACCCCTTTCTTTCCTTAAGATAAATTATCCCGCGATCAGGATAAGAGTGTAGGTTCAAATTGCCGCCTTTAAAATTCAACATTCGACCTTAGTATTTATGAGAAAATTGTTCCAACTCCCCGACTCTTGAAATTTTTATCTTAATACCTTCATTACGTTGAGAGAATGAGATTATTTCAGTTTAATATCATTTTTGCAAAAATCGTTACGGTCGACTGACTCTTGTATGCCATAAGTAGATTTTAGAGTACTAAATAAATTATACTGTAAAATGGATGTGCCAATAATTCATAGCAGACATCATGCAGTACCCACAATGAACACTAATATCATTGAATTTCTCATAAAGTACTTGAACAGTTTTGTGTTGGCCTCCACCACTTTTTTTTATTCAAAAGCTTGAGTCCAATCAATAAAACTGAATTGAAAAAAAATAATCGCATCATTGACATGACAACGACAAGTGTCGAAAGGTCCTTAATTAAAAATGGATGTGGTTAACATAAATCGAACAATAAGGCGTTGCATCTTATCAAAATAGTCTCATTAGGTGCCATTTTGAATCCAAAACGAACACTCTTTGATATTTGAATAAGGGCGCTGTTTCGTTAAAATATTTCCTTGAAGAAGGATTATGATAATTAAGGTAAGACGAAATTTTAAAAGGAGTTCCATCGGAGGCGCGGCTAAAAAGAAACGACAGTTATAATTTTTTCTTAAAAGATTGTGTAACAAATGAACAAATGACTTTTTTTTTTTTTTATTGCTTAGATAGTTGGATGGGGTGAAGAGAGAGATGTGCTCCGCACTAAACGCTTCACTTTCCTCCCTTTGCCTCTTCATGAGTTCTGTCTCATGCGAGGTTTGGACGTTGGTTGTTGAGCGACAGGAGGTTTTAGTCGGTTCGACTCCGACATGCCCCACCCCCCATCCCCAGTGGAGGGTGGGAGTCCGGCGATTTCCTCCAAAAAAAAAAAAAGGTGGATGAGCTCACAGCTCACCTGATGTTAAGTGGTTACCACCCATAGACATCTACGACGTAAATGCGTCACCCTCCTTGAGATATAAGTTCTAAAATCTCAAGTATAGTCACAACGGCTGCCCCACCCTTCAAACCGGAACGCATTACTGCTTCACGGCAGAAATAGGCAGGGTGGTGGTACCTACCCGCGCGGACTTACAAGAGGTCCTACTACCAGTAAATATGGTATGGAACAATATGGAAACAATTGATGAATACGAAGCGATAATGTAACATATTTGTAATACAATTAGTACGGATCTTTCTTCTTCATTTTGCAGTTTCCTAGTTAAACTCATATTTGTGGATATTGCGCTAGCTGGAGCATCACCAACTGAAAAAAAAAATCACTAACATTTAAAAATTCCACGTAACATTTAGTATTCAAAGTGCAACACTCTGTACAAACAAGGGTGTTGTATTTACCGTAACATGTGGTCTGGCTCATTCTCGACACGTAACCGAACCGAGTCATTTAGAGTTTTTCCACATTCATTTCGAACGCTTTCATCGAGTTTGGGGATACGTGATTTTAAAACGGTTTGTAAGTTTCAGAATTTCATTAACGATGTACAATCAAAGAGGCGGAAGATATTTATATTTTTTTATCTTTTAGTGTAGAATGAGTTCACGATCTACAAGTTGTTGAGAAATTATAAAATCGCCATCCACCTTGATCTAGATCAAAGATTCCTAAACTATTTTCGGCAAGAGACCATTTTTCCATGATAAACTGATACCCCAGAGACATGGCTATGGCCAAATTAGTTATGGCGACCTGGTTGTTAAGTGGTTACTGGAGCCCATAGATATCTACAACGTAAATGCGCCACCCACCTTGAGATATAAGTTCTAAGGTCTCAGTATAGTTACAACGGCTGCCCCACCCTTCAAACCGAAACGCATTACTGCTTCACGGCAGAAATAGGCGGGGTGGTGGTACCTACCCGTGCGGACTCACAAGACGTCCTACCACCTGTAAATTTAATCTGACTTGCCGAGTTTTTAATTTCCCTTCCTCCTAAGAGACCTAACAGCTCAAGCATACGAACTTGTGCGTGTTTATCGACAATGATATTTGCAACTAAAATACTTATTAGTTATTTTTATAACACAACTTGTATAGAATCTGAAAGTTTCAAATTAGAACTTATAGTAATTAATAGGGAACGATTTTTAGATCTCATCCACCCCCAAAATCAATTTTTGTTTACGTCGACCCCTGGGAAACAAAATCCCTGCTCTGGATGGATGAACGACCTCAAAATTCATCACGTTTTAAGTGCCACGGAGTCCATAGAAATCACAGCGTGAATGCCTCCACCCGATACTGCTTGATAGAAAATACATAAGATGCTAGCTAGCTCTCCAACGAAATACTTTTTGTAATGTAACACCTACAATATTGAAAGGTGTGATAATTTTTTTATTTATTGCTCAGATGGGTGGACAAGCTGGTAGTGGTTACTGGAGCCCCTAGACATCTACAACGTAAATGCGCCACTCACCTTGAGATATAAGTTCTAAGGTCTCAAGTATAGTTACAACGACTGCCCCGCCCTTCAAATCGAAATGCATTACTGCTTCACGGCAGAAATAGGCAGCGTGTTGGTACCTACCCGCGCGGACTCACAAGAAGTCCTAGCACCAGTAATTACGCAAATTATAATTATGCGGGTTTGAAAAATTATGTTTTCAGATCATTTATTTATTTAACTGTCTCATTGTTATTGAATTTTAGAATTAAAGCCGCTGAATTCAGATATATATATGCCTAGTCTTTTTTATGTATTGCAACATAAGAAGAAAAAAAACTCCATTAAAAACATCGTAGTAAACACAGCCCGACCACTCGTCGAGGTCTAGATTGTTCTCGCTCGGGTCCTCGGTCGCTAATTGGCGAGCACTGCTTTGTTGTCCAGCTGTGACTCGGAGTTGTTTAGACTTCTCGTACTCTTGGACGACCATCGATTATTGGGTTTGGGTAATGCTTGATGCAGAAATTGCACGAAAAGTTTATAATCACTTGAATGAATGAAGTTAAATAAAGACATTGACTCCATGTTTAAATAAAGATGGATTTCACGTTGAGATATCTACGGTAACTACTTGACATCAAATATGACATGAGAATCTCATGTATAAAATTGATATTTTTTTATTGTCCTTGTAGGTAGATGAGCATAAGGTTCTCCTGATGGTGAGTGGTTACCGTCGCCCATGGACTTCAGCAATGCTAGGGGCAGAGGGAAGCCGCTGCCTATCTTTGTATTTAAACGATTAGGTATTTGTTATCAACGTGACGTGCAACTAGCTTCAACACGTCTGTATTTTTCATTAAATTATTTTAGTTACAGCAGATCGGATTTTAAGACTATAAAGTAAATATTTATTTTGTAATTTCATAAATACGTTAAAATTGAAATAAACGAAATTGAATTTATGTCTAGCATTAGGCCGGGCTGTATATGCTGATGATGGCCATGAAATTGATCTGTAATTTCATTTGAGATAAAAATAATCTATACTAATTTAAGAATCTACAGCGGCTTTTACGGATGTTCCGTTATAACTACTGAACCATGCATCCGATTGACTTGAAACTTGGTATTCATGTAGAAAATACAATATGTTAATGGATAGGCTAATATTTGTATGAGTAGCGGACTCCCTAATAATAATGACAATAAATAATAATGTTAATTTTAAATGCCCAGCGAAGCGGGCGAGTACGGCTCGAAACGATATTATTACGTTTAGTTTTTAGCTGTTAAACTGTGGACGAAAAGGAGTAGAGATTTTATTTAACAACTAGCCGTACTCGCCCGCTTCGCTGGGCATTTAAAATTAACATTATTATTTATTGTCATTATNATGACAATAAATAATAATGTTAATTTTAAATGCCCAGCGAAGCGGGCGAGTACGGCTCGAAACGATATTATTACGTTTAGTTTTTAGCTGTTAAACTGTGGACGAAAAGGAGTAGAGATTTTATTTAACAACTAGCCGTACTCGCCCGCTTCGCTGGGCATTTAAAATTAACATTATTATTTATTGTCATTATTATTAGGGAGTCCACCACTCATACAAATATTAGCCTATCCATTTTGTACATGTATTTATAAATGTAATTAGTAGGTTTAATTTACAAACAGATTACCACTACACCATTTATATATTCGTGTTTAAGCTGTCTGTCTGGTAATGTCGTTACAACTCGCTCTGTTCCCTAATGAATTGACACCGTAATTACAGTGATCATGGAAAAATCTTATCTCCACCCACACGTAGGCACGTGTAATTACAATTTTGTTTTGGACTCAACTAAGTCTCTCTTTTTTCAAGATGTTTGAATATGTGAAAACTGGTGGTAGGACCTCTTGTGAGTCCGCGCGGGTAGGTACCACCACCCTATCTATTTCTGCCGTGAAACAGTAATGCGTTTCGGTTTGAAAGGCTGGGGCAGCCGCTGTAACTATACTTGAGAACTTAGAACTTACCTCTCAAGGTGGGTGGCGCATTTACGTTGTGGATGTCTATGGGCTCCAGTAACCACTTAACACCAGATGGGCTGTGAGCTCGGCTACCCATCTAAGTAATAAATAAATAAAAATTGTATGTATTGTAGAATTTGTATAAGCTCAGAGCAACAACATTTGGAAAGATCCAGTAGTAGATGCATTCGCGAAGCAGCTGTCCCTGAGCTGTGAGGTCTCCTTCGGAGTCACTTGACAGCAGCAGACCATTATTCGCCCATCAGACGGGTTAAGCTGGAAAGGCCTTTGGGCCACATTTGGAGGACTGTCGGTATACCGAGTAATTTCGTCCGCTGAGTGGAAGATCTTCAAATTTCTGTTTGCGAAATGATATCGTTTTGGCTTTTGGGATTAATGTGAAGTTTGCAAAATGAGCAGTTGAGTATTGAGTTATTTTTTTGTGCTTTGATTCTTTTTTCTTTCACCTAGATGGCTGATGTTACGACCTACGTAGTGGCTATCGTTGTGTAAAATTGTCAAAAATAATATAAAAACTTTGTTACTGTTAAAAACCACTTTAAATAACAATATTAAGATTACTATTATTTTATTCATGCTTACCGCGAGAAGCTTATGAACATGGGAGTGTAACATAGGAGGTTTTCAGTAATTACGATACAATGGTTGAATTAAAGAAAAAATATGACATTACTGAATCTAAATTTTCGAAAAAAAAAAGAGCAAGCACCCTTTATGTAGGGACCCTAAGCGACAGTAAGCTACTTATAAACATAAAATATTCTAAATGTCATAAACCCTTAAAGGTAGTTAAAACTCACATTTTGAAGAATTTTTATTTACTAGATCAATCTGTACAAAGTTAACACCTAGTTAAATTCAAACAAACAAACTAACACTGTACCGAATTTTCTAAACGATATATATAGAAATTAAATTCATGCGTTCACATTAACTTCTATTTCATTATTATTTGCGTAGAGATGTGGTCCATAAACATTAATAAGCGTTCATTATTATAATATTACTCATCAAAACTTTTTTGCTATTATTATAGGTAGATTAGTATACGGATTAATTGATGGCAAGTTGTCAGCTTCCCTTACAGAGGTCAACAATGCCAGGGGCAAAGCCAAGCTACTGCCTAATTGTTTACCCTATCGCTTGTTTAGTTGTAGATTTTGTTACTAAAGTGTTTCTCTTAAAGCGATAACTATGTCCACTTCGATAAAGCGGCACGACACGAGAACCCTCTCATTGTGGCCGCCGGTAACTACATTCCCGATCCTGCGGAAAGAATGGAAAGTAGCCGATCTCGCCCCAAGCACGTCATTTCGGATCCTCGCGATCCACTAACGGTGCTTTTAGGTACCTCAAGCTCCGGTCACCGTTCTCGTCGAACCCGTCGTTTACGACGAAGGGCTCGACGAGTAAATTAATCCTCAGACACAGCCCACTGAGTTTCTCGCCGGATCTTCTCAGTGGGTCGTGTTTCCGATCCGGTGGTAGATTCTGCGAAGCACGGCTCTTGCTAGGGTTCGTGTTAGCAACGTCGTCAGGTTTGAAGTCAGGGTGAAATAGCCTCTCAAGGCTATCAGCTTAGGTAGGAAACAAAAAAGATAACTATGGTATTGAAATGTAATTAATTCGTTCGTTAATAAAGATACTTACATCATAATAGTAAGAAGTTCCAGAGAGAAGCATTGCAGTAATCCTTCAATCATAAAAAAAAAGCATTGCAGAAAAACCATATCAAGACTAATGACCCTCCCTCTGGTATTAAAAATATCGTTGCCTGGTTCAGAAACGTGTTAGTTTAAGATGGATAATCATGGAGCGCAATCTCAAGAAACTACCGTCCACCGTTTTCTAGTACAAGATTCGGGAATACTTCGAAGACATTATCGACAGGGTCGAGAATGTATTGAAGAATTCTTCATAACAGGCAATGTAGTAGGTATGGCCACTTGAGGACAAATTTCTATTCACTGGAACGATTAGATACGATCAAGTCTAGTCTTTGTGACGTTAATGCATCCCAGAGAACAGGTGGCACTATAAAATCCGTGTAAAGATTATGTATAGACGTAACGAGCCTCAGTTCTGAGGACTTGGGCATGTGGAGGCTGAAAAACAATCAATTGTTATTTAGGTAAAAAAAAAACAAGCAATTCTTTAATCAAGCGAACGCCCTCAGCCGATAATCTTCAAAGGAAGCACGCACACACACAACACAAATTAACATCTTACATGTATTGTAGAGTCTTAAAAATGAGAGACGGAATCTTTAAAGGGTAGGACTTAAGTGGGGGTCGACCCCCCTTGTCATCTGCCCCCCTTTCTTGGGGTGAAGCCGCGCAAACGCGTTATACGGCCGACTGGTTCCCATTGTCCGTTGTTTTGCCTCAATATTCCGAAGGTGGGTTAAGTGTTGTTGTAAAGAATTAATTTTCATTTGCTAACTTTTTTTGAGTTCTATCTTAGATTAGAATCCTTGGGGCCCTTGTTTCTTCTGTTATCAGACATCCTAGATATTGTGTGGGCCGAAATGCTACAAGTAAAGCTATCTAAGTTTGATTAGCTTTGTTAAAATAAAATTTATACCACGATCTCATATCTAAAAGTGAGCTATGATGTTCACTTCGTGATATTTTTTCTACGAACTAATTTCATGTTTCGAAAATATTTATACATGAGTCCACACGTAGGGTATGGCTCCACTGTCTATTCCTGTGGTAAAGTGTCAAAACTTTACGCTTAAAGATTGAAAAATTCTTTTACAGTTCAAAATTCGACCGTATCTATCAAGTGTGGGCGGAATTAACCACTTAATAACAGGTGGACTATGAGTTTATCTACCAGTCTAGAGTAATAAAACAAGCTTAAATAATCTATTAAAATATATAATCTACAGCTCATAATTAGATACTATAAAGGTTTGAAAATCACATAACTGATTTTAGTGCTTTTCAAACCGTTGTAATGCACTATTATTTTAGTAGTTATGGAGCAGCTAACTAACTTTACGTTATACTAACTATGCAAATCTCACAGACAATTCCACAGTGCATTATTCAGTTAATAGTCGAAGCGAATATCCATTGTTTTTTGTACAGCACCAATAAAACAGTACAAATTCCACAAACTTTCGTACAACGTTCGACTTGCGAACATATTAAACCTTTATTTACGTTGTATCATTGTCACGCACGGAGCATCGTGCTTCCATTAAAGAACTATATCAGGACAAAAATACACGAGCACCCTCATTATCCGATTCCCGCTGCTATCAAGACGAAATAAGAGTCAATTTCTTATGATGGCCCTGCATAAAAAGTTGGTTATTGTTCAGACTCATAATGACATTTATTAGAAGGCTGATTCGGTACATGACAATAATTAAAATCTATGCACGAAACTTTGTACCACACGGTGCCTCGTACGTTGAGGTAATGTACAAATTATTGGTTACCGCATTTTAATGTTTCATTTTTCCAATGCCGTTTAATTTTGTTTTGTTGCGATGCATTTCATTACTTTAGGGATGGAATTAAGTTTGAAGTCGATAGTTTAATAAGGATTAGTTTAATGTGGATTAAGTGGTAGGTTTCTAATTAGATTTGATGGATAATCACATGTGGTTGGTGGTAATAGTTAGTTCTTTCATAAAGTGAACTAATAATATTCGCGATTTACTCGCACTAGTAATCAAATTATTTTTATGTCATTATAACGCTTATTATTCCCGCGTATTTAGCGCCTCTGGTTGTTAGAACAGGTGTCGCAGGTTCGATTCTCACACCAGACAAACATTTTCGTGTGACAAACTAATTAGTCTTTTGAAAGTTTAATTTATGTGGGATCCTCTATTCGATTTGGGTCAATAAAAAAGTTGACCGTTTCACAAAAACTTGCTTTTAATTCCGTTTTTATTACAGCAAAATAAATAGAATATACACGTCTTTTGTACTTCAAGTTACACTACGCCTGTCCACTGTTGCATCGGGTAACTACCCCCAATCCTTTCGCTTAAAAGAAAACTATGTATGTGTCAAACATTCATTTGCCGTCTCTATTACCTTTTAACACTACATCTTCTATCTCTCTCACTCAGTCACGCTCCATATCTGTCATTCATCCATACATTCCGTCCCTAAATATATACATACATATTATATTCATCTCACCTATCAGTCTCTAATTAGTTCACATAGTAGATAGAATTCTAGTAATGGTGATACGACTGGGTGAGTTGAGTGAGTGAGTTACCCTAACAACGCTTAAAATTTATTTATTTATTCAATTCAATACTAAGTCAGGCTTACAGTTTTCACCAAAACGCCCCTAACTCGTTAACACAAAAAAACATTATTAAAATTATTAAGTATTATTATTATTATAATTACAAAAGATAACATTTGTAGTTGTAGTACATATAAGCGATGTAATTCGTAATAATAAAGGAGTATTAAACCAACACTCGGACAAGACAGTTGTTTCCATTCAAACAAGAAACTCCCTTCATGGAAAACTCTGTCTTGTCCGACTGTTGGTTTAATATTCCTTTATTATTACGAACTACATCGCTTATATAAATAAATAAATAAATAAATATTTACTAACAATCACGCCACGTTAACTGGTCCCGTGATAAGTTCGTAAAGAACTTGTGTTAGAGGTACCAGATAACGGATATAAATGTAATTTTTTTATTATACACATACATATATTTAATATACATCCATAACCCTGGAAAAGACATTTATATTTGTCATACAAATATCTTCCCTTGGCGGGATTCGAACCCGCGACCCCCTTGTGTAGTGACCATGTCACTTACCACTACACCAGACGGCCGTCTGGACGGATGTACTACAGTACACATTATTTTAGACAAAGGTATTCCCCAACTATCGGCAAGCACGTCGGCATCCTGGATTTCGGACAGACATTCGTTTAACAGCCCAATTGGCCTGGCCGTTGGACAGTTCCTAGCTCTACGGGTCCTCAGCCCCGCCAACGCCGCGAATAAAAGGTGTATACCGGTCGACCTCAAGACAAGAAGTCGGATACCCAATTATATCAGTGGTACCCTTCAAGCCTGGACGCAGTTCCATGAGAAATGTGTATTGTTTACTTAACTTTATAGGCTTTTATTCGGAAAGGTCGGTAGAGAAGTCGACATACTTGGGCGCTCCTCGAGGCACGTGTCCAGGGATCGCATGGAATTTTAAACAGGACCACTGAGCCGTGAGCTCTAATGCGTATTAATGTGTGCGCTCTCGTGCACGACGCGAATATCAAATGAGAGGATTATTTGAATTTTTAATTTGTCTCAATGATCTTCGTTTTTCTTGAGTGGTTCATTTATTGGATTTGGGCGATTAGATTCGTATTTTATAGTTGCATTCGACTTGTAGTCCAGTTCAGCGTTCACTGGATATTCCGTGCTGCTTGGAGTACTTTTTTTTTTTTTTTTTTTTTTTTTTTTTTTTTTTTTTTTTTTTTTTTTTTTTTTTTTTTATTTTCTTTTTTTTTTTTTTTTTTTTTTTTTTTTTTTTTTTTTTTTTTNCGCCCTACCCTGGACCGGGTGGGAACCCAGTCGGAGCTATTGAGACGGCGGGACAGGGTTTACGCAGAGCATATTACATCCATCCCGCCGTCCCCCAGACGCCGGACCGGCGGCCGCCAGCGACACGACCGCCGGTTCCCTCGGTCGACGGGCCAAGAGCCCGCATTGATGGCGCCGCGCTACACCTTCCCCCGGAGCGGTCGGGGGAACGCGGCTTACCACGCCGCCCCACCCCTAGGCTCCTTCCCGCATAAAACGGGTAGAGCCCGAAGCTCTTAGGGGGCCGGGTTACGGACGAGACCCCGGTCCCGATCCCCTGCTCGGCGGCGGCGGATTTCTGCGTAGTGAGGAGAGCTTTGCCTCACTCGCCCCGCCGCCTCCTTCTGCGAGATGGTGCACTCGCAGAAGTCGAGCATAGCCTTCCAGGACTCGTCACCGCCAAGCATCGACGCCACGACGCCAGGCAGCGACAAATCTTGGAGTACTTAACAAATGTTCACGATTGACTTCCACGGTGAAGGAATAACATCAAACCCGCAAAATTATAATTTGCGTAATGAATGGTAGTAGGACCTCTTGTGAGTCCGCACGGGTAGGTACCATCGCCCTGCCTATTTCTGCCGTGAAGCAGTAATGCGTTTCGGTTTGACGGGTGAGGCAGCCGTTGTAAAACTATACTGAGACCTTAGAACTTATATCTCAAGGTGTGTGGCGCATTTACGTTGTAACTGTCTATGGGCTCGAGTAACCACTTTGCACCAGGTGGGCCGTGAGCTCGCCCACACTTCTAGGCAATAAATAAATAAAAATCGTGGTCAATCCCATTCTGATTTTAATTGTCATAGCGTTGTTGCGATATCTAAAGTACTTTTCTGGTACTAGAGCGTGTTGTACCTATAATGCATGGGTAGCAAGCATCCAACCTCTTTCTGCGGCGAAGCAGTCATGCGGTGGAAATACAATTTTGAGACATCGGCCTCATATCTCAAATAGTGTCAAAGCTATATAATCAAAAAACGAGGTGGGGAGACATAATCAGCGTTAAACAAAAAAAAACATTTTTCATTTGTTCCCTGTAATTACAAAATCTTAGATTCCGAAAAATGACCCGTCTATCTCCTCGATCTGAACCCATTAGCAGAAACTGGAAACTTTGAAGAGCGATGCTGTCAAAGATTAAAAATTTTTAGAAGCACGGTCTTCGCGATTTTCTGATTCGGATTATTGAGCAGGCCTATGTTTAGGATTTAAAAGTCTTTCCACAATTTTTTAAACACCCTGTATTTGAGGCATTTGTGGAGGTAAATAAGAGTGGTAGTGTTAATCACTAGTAATCTAGTATCACTTAGTAATCTAAGACGATAGCAAAAAAATCTTAAAAAATATATTAATTGGTTGTCTGTAAAGGCAGTTTACGGACGATAGTTTTACGTGATAACGTCTATGTGAGAACTATTCGAACTGCTACTACGCGAGATATTACGCGAGAAGAGAGATAAATGTGTGACAAAGAAACGTTTGGGCCGATCGTGCCTCTCTATCGCTTGTTCCGCGCTCTCGCTTGCACACTCAGGCTCAAGCGGAACGTGACACTATTTCGTGCGTGCAGCCAGTGTTTATCGATTTATAGCTCACCGAGTTTCTCACCGGAGCTTCTCAGTGGGTCACGTTTCCGATCCAGTGGTATATTCTGCAGAGCACTGCTCTTGCTAGGGCCAGTGCTCTAGCAACACCTCTGGTTTGAGCCTGAGAGCTCACCTACACGCTAGGATAACGATTTATAAGACGTTATCGGATATTTAAATTAAAAAGAGCAGTTGGGTTCGATTGAGATTTCCATCTCATGTCTCAAGGTGACTAACGGTGGTAGATTCTGCGAAGCACTGTTCTTGTTAGGGCCAGTGTTAGCCACACTCCGGTTTGAGCCCCGTGAGCTCACCTACATGTTAGTGCGAAGCTGAAATAGCCTCTCAAGGCTATCTGCATAGGTAGGGAAAAAAAAAAATAATATTCATTGCAAGCCAAGGAAAGGCTATAATTAAATAACCAATTCGTTGGAACCGCAGACACACACGGGGCGCTCATCGTGCACCCACATAGGTGCGGATGACAGATCTGAAAGAGACAGATTGTCTTGACTCACTTCTTAAGGTTCGATATTATGGAGTGAAACTTTTTTAATAAATTAAATACTGCACTCGCGGTTCGTTCTGTTAAATTTGGGATAAACAAGCAAAATTTGTTTATGTAACTATTTATATGTCGTGGATAACGACTTCAGTAATATTAAGACATTGTTTTGATTATTATTTTTAATGATAAAATGTTGTTTTGATAAATATCACAAAAATGTAGGGTAGATGCCGTAACGCCAGAGTATAAAATGGCGGTACGTGGACACATTCAAGTCAGGCAGTCAGTCAGTCTCAGTCAGTCTCACTGTCAGTTTGTCAGTCTGTCAGTCGGTTAGTTGAAACGAAACTGTCGGTTTACCCTGCCATTGTGAAAATTATTTGTTGAGTTTCAATGATTATTATTCAGAAGGTTTTATTGACTTTTATTGCAATAAACTGAGTTCTACCGAATAGGTTCGAATGATGACGGAACTGCCGCTCAGCCATCCCTGGCGTCGTCATATCATAGTTTTTTTTCGCACTTGGCACTGAAAGAATACTTTTATACATACTCTTGTGAGTTATTTTCATTGTAACGAGATACAAAATATATTACTTTGGAGTCGATTTATAAGTTAAACTGTAAATTAATGAAAAATGTGTTATAGTTTTTAGGATATATATGCTGTATATTGAACATGCAAATACAGAGAGAATAAAGTACATAATCCTTGAATTCTCATATGAACCTGATTTTTTTAAATATGTACATATTAAAGGCACAAAAATATTTTACATCAAAAATTCTATATTTATTTATATGTCGAAGAAACCACAATTATTAACACCATCGTCAGACATCATAGGGGCGAATAGGGTGATCGAGTTCATAGAAATATTGAGTGCACCAATCATGTTTATTGTCTTAGAAATCTTCTCATGACATCACCGCTCTTCAAGAAGGCTGGTTAGTAAGTGTGTAATGGCGTCTATGCGCCTCCATGGACTAGGCTCTGTCGTAGCATGAAGTTAGCCGAGTTCTGACTATATTGCAATCGTGTTGCCATCTCTCGGGAATCGTGCTGCGTTTCGTTTAGCTACGAAAATAATGACCGTCTCCGATATTTATATATAGTCGAAA
The DNA here is from genome assembly GCF_003987935.1 of Bombyx mandarina. The sequence continues at coordinate 2,246,256 of NW_021011505.1, read as the reverse complement.
AATCAAGTAGATCACAGTGATTTAGGCAGATCGCTTAACACAAATATTTTGATGATTGTATTTTTATGGTGAGCTTTCTGTCCTACCGATCATAATCTGACATCACCTGATTTAATTCCTATACTTAGATTCTACATCTGATTGTTAAGCTATTTTAGTTGAAACTTTCATACGTTTTCGAATTTTCAAAGAAGTTTTTCGTCGTAGCAATCAACTCATCAAAGAAGCGAGGATTTTCAACCAATAGCTGTACTTTATACCTTAAACGACGGTGACCCCGGTTGTTAAAATGACGCGGATTCATGGTTTAACAATACCTACAGGAATTTCAGGTAAATTGACAAAAACATAAATAGTAATAATTTATTATCTTCATAAAGTAAAAACATGTTTCCCCATATCCACTCATGTTAAAATAATAACCCTTAAAATAGCTTCGTTCATACTAATTGAGCACTTCTTAAATGATTGTCGGGGACACGCGTGTTCTATCGCACATCTTAATCCCTTACCATTGTAATGTCGAACGAGAATTCATTATTATAAAGCATTACTATGAATTATCCGCATGCTTAGGCCCAGCCTAGGCCTTAGTCTATCGTGACTACTATAAAGTATACGGAATGTCGGAGAATATGAAAGAAAAATAAATAAACGCGATATTAAATCTTAAAATTAGTTTTAATTTCGTGAACGAAATTTGAAGAATATAGTATACTATATTAGTAGATGGGCAATAAGCTAATCGTGTGCGCTGTCTAGGTAATTGAATATGGGATTCGATAGTAAGGTTTATGTACTAACGGAATTTTGTTTTTTCTTTTTTGAATATTTATGGAGCTTCTTTATGTGAATTTCAGAATTGTTCGAAATGTCTTTAGCGGTTAGCATTAATTGAGCCACATTCCTTTATTATTCGTGATTCAATAGTATTGATTTATCTAAGAAATTTGTCATAAGCTATAGACGATTTTTTTTCGTTTTTGATTTTATTATGTTGTAAAATAAACGTTGAGATCGTGGTAGGGGAAAATGATTGATTGTACTTTACGTGTCTTGTTAATTATCTGGACTCACCGCTCTTCCGAATTAATTGCAGCCAAACCTGTAGGTAGGTTGGATAAGTGTTTTGGATAATGCTATGACACGATTTTATATTGCGCACGTAATGAAATTTCCTACTTCACTATATTCTTATATTTCTTATGGAAATTGCTTCAAAAGAGTTTAATTATGTGGAATTCGAATTGTGATTAATCGATTACTAGTAAAATACGAATCGATTTTTATAACGGCTTATATATTTAAAACTCAAAATGTTAATCTCAGCTGAAAACAATTCATTACTTGTGACGTCATTTGAGGACAAAGTTTCGACGAGATATTCGTTACTCAAACCGCTTAGCTAAAAATGCAAATATGTGTTATGATTGGTGTTTAGCTTGAGAAAAAACATATTTGAAAATTTGCCTTTAAATTAGTGTTTTAGAAAACAGCTTTGATATTTCACAAATAGTGGATGAAAGATCCTATTAAATTAAGATGTGTGGAGGTGGAGGGAGGTGTGAGGAGGAGGAGGACGCAAGATGTTTAACAGATGCCTGTATGACGCTAGTAAAATTTTCAAAATATGTTTGCATATACAAACAAGCTCCAAACAACAACATTAAGATCGTGGGTCTACCGAGAAACATTAGCCGCTCGATGGAAGATCTTCCCTTAGTCGTATACCTCCACAGAAGTACCAGGTCATATGTATGACAAACAAGAAAAACAGAATCTGCAGGCAATAAAACATTCGCACGAAAAACAAAAAAACGGAACAAGTCAAAAACCCAAAAAAAGTTTTCCAATGACGGAAGCCGACCTCGCCAAAGTAAAGGATTGCGGAAAACAGCCGACAATAATTTTAAACCACTCCTAAACAGTCCCAACGAAAAAAAAATAATATTGCTCCCCGAAATCGGTTCAGAGGTTCGGACAATTATTTTTCGCCCGGAATTCGAGACTTAACGAAATTTAAATCGCTTACCGAGCGACGGAATTATAGAAAAAGATCGCGCGTCTTCAAAGGTGGGTTCCAACCCTTTGGGCAGAATGAGGGGTGCGGGGGAAGAGGAGGGTGTACGCACAGTTATATAGAAAACTTGTGTTAGCCCAGTTCCGCGCCTTTGTAACATCATTTCGGCTGCTCGCGTAGTTAGACCGGCTGATCTTGATCCGCGCATTGTTTGTATTTTATTTTACATTACCCTACCTTTCAATACGTCTATTCCGTAGTGTGATTTGTATGTTGATTAAAAAATAAACGAGCGAATACAAAAACGTCGAATAGTACGCACCTGAAAAGTATTTGACTTGCAAATTAGTTCAGCTAGATCGCTGGCTTGTTGTCGCTTAGTAACTATAAAAATAAAAATAACGTTTTTTTGTACAGAAGATAAGATGATGTTTAGTTTTACATCAAAATCACACACACACATTTTATGGAATAGGTGGGTAAATGAGTCCATGGTGAATCCGGTGTTAGGTGGTTCCCGGAGCCCATCACAACTTAAGGCCGTCATTCGTTATGAGATCGAAATCTCAAGGGTGTGGTAAAACAGACATTTGGGAAGACAGCCCACCTTAGCTAAGTTATGTGTAATACGCTGTTTAAATGAAGTCAAATAGTAAAAATATTAAAACAGTTTATCTCCTCCTGCTCTTCCTTGCGCGCATAATCCACAATGCTGAGGGTCGCGGCCACATCTAATAACTTTCTCCTGGATTATCCTGCGCCACTTCTGCCTATTCACATATCCTATGCCTGTGCTATCCACACAGATAATAATTTTTCTCTTTAAAACTATTAAAAATGCATTGTAAGCTCTTTTATTAACTTTTTATCCTGGAGTTTATTGAAAATTAACTGTAACACATAAATGATTCCTAAATTAGGTATTACGGGCACATTAAAACCTAAAAACAAAATAAAAAAAATCAGTTTGAAATATATTTATTATTTAAATAGTGAAAGTATCAAGACCGTTTATTTGGCTGTCAGCTTTATAATTTAAGAAGAAGAAACAGGCCATAAGAAATAAATGTAAAGAAGGAGAAGAACGTTTGGACCCCGAAAGGGTTGTGAGGGTGGGAACACCCCCGTGGTACATACACACTTTAATGTTCACAATAAAATATTCGATGTGCGCGTTTGTTCGTTGAGATTTTTTGTATATTATTTTATTGTATTGTATGGATAGGTGAACGAGCTCACCTGGTGTTAAGTGGTGACTGGAACTCATCGATATCACAATGTGAATACTAAGCTTGAGACATATAAGGTTTAACTTTATATTGGCACTGGCCTATCTTTCGAACCGGAATGCTTCGCGAAGAAAATACCCAGGATGGTGGTACTTGCTCATGTGGGCTCAAAAATTAACACCACCAAAAGTATATCTATATGAATCGGCTTAGATTCATGAAGGGAAATTTTATTTTAAAAATATTGATTTGGTCGTACGTGCTTGCAGTTGGTGACATTTATATAAAAGTATTTTAAGAACATCAAATGTCTCCTACCCCTGTTAAAAATATTTACAAAACTAATATTTTTCGGGGCACCATTGAACTCGTAATCCATATGCTTTAAGTGAGCATTATAATAGAATCCACAATCGTGAATATGACGTCACATCTTAATGACAGTCTAGAATTGCAACTAAACAACGGTAGTCCTCGCCATCATAGCGCGTTATTACAATGAATGGGAATGGTAGCACCGCTCTTGACTTGCATTCAAAACAAATTTAATCAATGCCTTGTTTTTCTTTCTTACCTATGCTGATAGCCTTGAGAGGCTATTTCAGATTTTCCTTGACGTGTAGGTGAGCTCACGAGGCTCAAACCAGGAGTGCTGCTAACACTGGCCCTAGCAAGAGTAGTGCTTCGCAGAATCTACCATCGGATCGGAAACGTGACCCATTGAGAAGATCCGGCGAGAAACTCAGTGGGCTATAGCCTTTACCGTTTGCCGTGGAGATTGATTTTCAATTTAAAAAAAAAAAAACTCTTGCTCCAAATAGTTCGTGGCCTGTTTTATTGATGTTAAAACAATGACATTTTGTTTTGTGTTTACGCATTAGACGGCTTTTGTTCATCAAGATCGTTCGTCGGAGAGCGAAAATTTCGTAGCTAAAACAAAAAGGATTCTTCTTGCTGATTTATTGTTTGTTCATCTTCGTTACGCTGTAAGAGTTTTGTTGGAGAGTTCAAAACGAGTGTACATTCGTTATTTGCTCTGAGGAATTGTTTGAGATGATTCCGATATCGCGTTCTACCATCTCCCTTGCTACCTTGAAGCACTGTGTTCCTACATCTGAGATCTTTATTCCCACTGCACGGCTTTAGAATGAACTTCTCGCGTATGTATCTTTAGCACTAGGACATGTCATTCTTCAGTGGCAGGCAGTGACAGGAATATCTGACGCTGGCTGACTTCTATGAGCGTCGGTAAGCGGTTACTAAATCAGATTGTATGCCCATTTACCTATAACTAGAGGTCCCGCAGTAGTCGAAATTCGACTTTAATTAATTGGAATTGTAAGTTTGTACACTATTATGATTGTGATTTATACTTCTATAATCAAAAATTTCGCTAAGGCTACATACACTATAAAAAAATATTAATAAAGACAAACACTATTTAATCTATTCTCAATTTGACCACAGACGTCAAGAACAAAAGTTTGACAATAAATAGTATGCATGCGTGTGTTTGTCGAATATATAGTATGTAGTGTGTGTAATGTTTTCTTTATTGATTTAGTGTATCTTTTATGCTTTATTTAAAAAAAAAATTAGCATTGTGCACTTCTTCTCTATATTCTCTATAAGTGTGGAAAATTTCATACTCCTCCGTCCGCGCAATTTTCGTAAAAAGGGATACAAAGTTTTTGCTTCACGTATTAATATATAGATGCTATCATTTTTAAGAGAGAGGTGCTGTCATCGAAACTAGTCCCCATCATAGCAATCCTCAATAGCATTACTAAGAAGAGGCTAGCCGCGATTACTCTTTTTTTTTTCTTACCTATGCTGATAGCCTTGAGAGGCTATTTCAGCTTCGCCCTAAAATGTAGGTGAGCTCACGGGGCTCAAACCGGAGTGTTGCTAACACTGACCCTAGCAAGAGCAGTGCTTCGCAGAATCTACCACCGGATCGGAAACGCGACCCACTGAGAAGATCCGGCGAGAAACTCAGCGGGCCCTTATTCGTGAACACACACGTGGTAGTACACTTTTTTCAGAATTATGACAAATAAATAAAGTGGTATTTCGTCTCGTATCTCCTACGTAATTGATTGAGAGGCAGAGATTGTCATATCTGTGAAAAGGTAATTTCCATTTAAAATCACAGTACCTATTCAACGGTGCTCATAAACCCACCATAAAGTGAACTTTACCGACAGTTTTGAGAGCTCAGTAGAGTTTTAATTACATATATTAAAAACTGCACGAAATAAGCAGAAAGTGGTACCTACCCGTACAGGTCCACAAGACGTCTTACCGCATATAACAATCCTGTCTTTTTTTATTTATTGCTTAGATGGGTGGACGAGCTCACAACTCATCTGGTGTTAAGTGGTTACTGGAGCCCATAGACATCTACAATGTAAATGCTCCACCCACCTTGAGATATAACTAAAGTCTCAGTATAGTTACGACGGCTGCCCCAACCTTCAAACCGAAACGCATTACTGCTTCACGGCAGAAATAGGCGGGGTGGTGGTACCTACCCGTGTGGACTCACAAGAAGTCCTACTAACAGTAAAAACCGTACCTACCCGTACAGGTCCACAATACATCTTACCACATATAAAAACCTCGTCTTGCCGAAAATATATTTAATTCAATATATTTAATTAAATAATTAATTAAAATACCTTTCTCTTATTTTCATTTAGAATACTTAACTCCTATCGAACAAATAAAAAACTTAAAGAAACATTTTTCAATAGAAATTCGATACCAATTAAAATAACCCCGTTTTCTTTCCTCGAGATAGTACTTAAATTAAGGAATATTCCCATTGAAACGTCCCAAGCGGCTCATTTAAATTAAGCTTTTTGAAAAAGTCTCATATCTTCTTTAGCAGAGGCCCACCGGTACATCAAAGTGGGTGTAAAAGGGGTAAGGTATTTTTCTTGGGGGAGCAGAGGGGGCAAAAATGCGTACCTACCCACACATTGCGTATTTACGAACGCACACAGCTGTCCGCGCCTGTATGTAAAACACTTTAAGAAGCGACGAAGAAATGCGAGAAGCTTAGCGTGTACAGGGTGTTCGAAAATTGGTAAATTTTATTAATTTTTGTGATATTTTTTGTCAATTTAGTATTCTAATTATAAAATTTATTGATAAGCTCTCAACCATATATATTAATGTTTTGATTGACTTGAGGACGTCAGTGAGGTTGGTATTTTAGTATCTTCTTGTGAAGCCATGTGTGTATATTGACGCATATAAGTTACGTATGTACTCGTATGAATATTCAAATTTTCAACATTCAAAAGCACATCTTATTCTTATTGTAATTGGTAACCTTGTAATCGCAATACGATGCATTCCCAGAAAATATGTAAAAGAAAAAAATGCCTAAATTGAAATCTATTCAATAAATATCTTTAAGTAAGTCCTGAAAGTTTGTTCACGTATCCAAAATTCCCGAACACATAATTTCACTAGAAAAAAAAAGTCTTATGATTTTTTTTAGAAAGACATCATCCTTTTGACCGGGAGTAAAAGCGAAAGGGTTGCGGAGACGATCGCCTTCCCCCGCGGCAGGGGGTGTCCACCGCCTTCTTACAACCTTTTTACAGAGGGAGGGCGCAGAGTAACCGATGACAGAGAACGCACTACGCGTAGACAAGGCCACTGTTTTTATTATAAGCTCAATTTTAATCTGTGATAAAAATTACCATACCCTGTTTTTTGTCCCAGCGAATCTATATAGCACTATACCGATTTTTTTATTGGTCGTATACCAATCTCATGGGTCTGGTCCAAATATCATCATTGTACTGAAGTCGACGAGTGTATTGACGAAATATAATGTGTAAATCATGAAAAATATTTTTAATTATTTTGATCTGTTTACACCAAGCAAATGCATGTTGTTTAGGTGAACTATTTTCATATCGTGAGTTTGTTTTAGACTTGCGTAATTTTTTTATATGTGCTTGTGTTGTGAGAAATCAATTGAAAATCTGTCTTTAGATTATACAGACGTGTTGTTGTGTATTTTAGGTATGTTTTTCCGACCAATTTAAGTTTTGAACCAAAAAAAAATCAAATCACAAAATAGCATTTATACATTTTATTTCCCAGCTCTGTCCCAAAACTGGCTGTCGCTAAGAATGTTGTATTAGCAAGGAGACGCGGGCGAGGGGGTGAAGCAGGCCGGAGTACGGGGAGGGGGGGATGTAATTGCAAAATAAAATTAGCCGGAACGGGTACGTGCTCAATTTGCGCCTCCCTGGCACTGATTTGTTTTCGCTCTCGCCTATGTACGCTTCTGGGAGCAGTATTGCTCTGTGCTCGCGTTTCCTTAGCCTATATATTATTATTGATCCAACGTAACACTCTGCCATATTGTTGCCTAAGAGAGCCCTGAAGGTGTCTTTCGATTACTTGGAATCCACGTTTTATACATTAAATACTGCGTCAAGCTGAAAGGTGTTTCTTCGAATATTAAGCGAACGAATGTCGTTTATACGTCTGTGTTTACAATTAATTTAGTTTCGCGAGAACTTGCTCTAATTAGTTGACTGAAACGAGCGCTGAAAATCCCTCGGGCTATAAAAAAATCCTCTTCCCGGCCGTGATTTCGTCCGCGGGAATGTTTAAAAAGGCGTCTAAAACTTTCGGGCCGGACTGCGGAGTCAATGGCTTTTTTATTTTCGCGTTTTCTTTCTTTTCCGGTTGAACTTTCACCGAGTTTTATTTTGAGGAAGTTCCACGAGTGTCAGTTCGGCGTTCGCCTCGCAATTTTCCGCGGCTCGCACCGATAATTGCGGCCGCAGGTGGGCAGAATTGTTTTTCGTTTTCCTCGTTCCGTTTTCCGAGACCGGTTTTCGGGCCAATGCGTGCCTCTCGCGAATCATGTGTAGGCCACACTTGAACGTGATCGGCTATTTCCCTTTTCACGTGGGGCCTATCTGCAGCCGTGTACGGTGTCAGAGCACATGTGGCACGCCCATCAGAGAGTACGCCCATCGCGTATACGGCATGCATGTGGCGGAGTCAGGTGACGCGGCGTATGTGGCATGTGTAGGCGTGTGTGGTCGAGTGCGCATGTCACTGGGCGTGGCCTCCCCGCCGTTAACGTTAACGTGAAAGGCTATTTCACGACGTCACTTTATTTCTGTGTGCGAACCGGCGTGACAGCTATTTATTTCAACGAAGGCAGCGCGGCGTTACGATAAATGAGTTATAATTTATTTTTACTCGAAAAGGGTACGAGGGCCCCCGTAATTAATGGCGAAATTGGCTATTCCGAGTATTCGGGAGCCGGTAATGAGGTGAGATTGAGATTAAAACTCGCCTAAATGAGCTCGGTAAAGGATTAAGGACGGAAAAATTGAGAGTTGTCGAGCCATATCCGTGGTTAAGAACTCGAGACTTTGATAGTTATTCTGAATTATTGATGAGCGAAATTCTTGGTCTTACAGAGAAACGTGGATTTTTGTTCATAATTGGGAAATAATATGCGTGATATTGAACTGGAGCCTTGCAAACGATAGTGCGTTGTTGTTCACGATAAGTACGGATTCAAGATTGAAACGTACTCTCAAAACACAATCCCCGGTTCAAGATTAGCGGTGATTCAGCGCAGCTTACAGTCATGAGTTATGTAAATCACTGTGACTTCCTCAGTTACGGTTGAAGTCTGAAACATGCAAATGAGCATCACAGTGGATAACGGCGCGACTGAATTATTTAAAGCAACGAACGGACTCAGTGTCTTTATGTTGGGCTTTTGACGAAGTCGCAATGGGATTTTTCGACAACTGGTCTTTAGTTGATCTATTTGATTGACGAACCAGACGTTGTGTAGATTTTTTTGGCCCGTCTATCTTATGTGTTTTATGCATGCACATATGATATATCTTGAAAGAATGGTTTCGAGAAAACGTATATTTTATTTCCAAACAAACTAATGAAATAAAGACAGTTTCTCAGTGATCTAGGTGCTAAGTGTAGCTTGTATCGGGTTTTGTAATATAGGTGTAAAGCGCTTGTGACATACTTTTCGGACTTGGTACTAAATAATAGGATATAAGTGAGTGTGTATTTGAATATGTTGTGTGTGTGTGTGTGTGTGTGAGAGAGAGAGAGAAAGAGAGAGAGAGAGAGAGACAGACAAGCAACAGCAAATCATGAGTTTCTTGATGATTCAGTTCGGCGGGTTCGAATCGGTGATAAAATCACAACGCATGATTAACGTAATAAAACAGAAATGTCTGTTTGAAAGCATATTAATTTGGCACATGATCTTTGTCTAAAATAGCATCAATACTCGTATTCTTGTTTTTGTGGGCAACAAGAACCCTACAAGGTGACTAAGGGATACACTTGACAATGGGCCGCAGCATTCTCTAAGTATATGATCGTCAACTGGCATTTACTGGTGGTAGCGCATTGTAAGTGCACTTCACCCCCCTATTTCTACCGAGAGACTTAGATGAGCTCCGATAAGTCTTAAAACAATACAACCGAAACTTCGAGCTCATGTCTCAAGGCTTTTTTCTGCTGCTAGTGACTTCTGGTTATACCAGCTTCATCGAATGTGTAGGTGATCCCATGGGCTTCAGCCCGAGTGACTTTGATATCGGCCCTAGCTTCAAGGTGAGTGGCGACATTCAATTTGTGATATATACACGCTCCAGTGCCTACTTAACACCAAATGTTTCGTATAATCAAATCTAGAGATATGTTAATCCAAGTAACACGTAATGGCCGATGCAAGTGTTCTAAATAAATCTCGATGCAGAACATGTAATACTGTTCCAGTTTCCAAAGCCAAAGAAACGACCGGTGCATTGATAAAATAAATTATGATAACTGGTTACGCCCATTCATTTATATAATCTTAAACTTTAACAAAGTTCTCCATATTGTTAATTCCCTTGAGCTTAATCCATTTTGTATACATATTAAGAGAGTTCATTCAACTTTTCTTGTTGTAATTGAGTCGACTATTATCAAAGCCGGCAATGTGACTTTTGGACAATTATTGGTAAATCAGAAAAACGAATTATTAACTTTGTATTCCCATGGCAGTCACAAAACTCTTCTGAACGACATCTTAGATAAATAACAGGTTAAGTATTAACCTTTATTTAATGCAGGTTTTGAACCGTATTCTTTGAAGGAGACGATTATATTCAAATCAATCTGTATTGACATATCAATAACATTTTTTTGTCCAAATGCACAGATTGCCACCTTTGATAATAGACGACTCAATTGTCTAGAACGGCTCATGTCCCACCCGTTATTAAGCGGTTATAGGAGCTATTGCATTAATGGTTTCGGTGACAACAAAACGATATTTGCTTAAGAACGATTGCTGAGGAGAGCTGTAAGATATCGCCCGCTGTAACCCTGTAAGACAAAGCAATAAAAACAAAAGTCAGATAGATCATTGTCTGTTTTACGATACGTACCTAAGCCAATAGAAAATATAATTAATATCACTAATACGATTTAGCCACGCGTTTATTTTACTCAATTCGTATAAGGTTCGAAATAATTTACAATTCACGCTTATGTTCACGGAAATATTTTTATCGTATAAGTATTAATATGAACGCCTGTGAAAAGATATAAAAAATGTTTCATATGTAAATTTACAACGGAAGACATTACATGTTATCTAATTGACTATTCAAATAACGTTATCGTCTCGATGACGTCATCATTCGCAATAGCCTAAGTAAATTTTAAATTTTAAAGTAAATTTTTATTCGATTAAAACATTTAGAGTTTTCATTAGATTTAGCTTTATAGCTAAAAGTATTACTTAGTTCATGTACGACATCAATTTGTACATGTATGTTGACAAATGACTTCACAGCGGGCGTCGGGCAATAAGCGTGGCACATGACCCAGGAATTCAGGTAGTGGGTGACGGATGAACCAAGCCACGGGCGTCCGTCGATACACCACACTTTTTTATGTACAGCATGATGTTTTTTGACCGAATTAATTTATTTCGGAAGAACGTCAAAGACATTTTTTTTTTTCTTCCTACTTAAGCTGATAGCGCTGAGAGGCTATGGCATAACCTAACAAGTAGGTGAGCTCACGGGGCTCAAACCTGACGACTTAGAGATTGTAGCGTGAATCTCACGTCACACTTCAGACCTGAATATTAAGTCGTCGGTGATAACGGAGTATATGAAATGTCGGAAATAATGTAATGACGATATTAAATCGTAAAAGGGGTTTGATTATGTCTGCAACTCGCGATGATCGATGAAAATACTACATTATTTTATACTTTTTTGTGTATTATGTATATTAGATAATTTAACGAGGGAAGGACAAGACAGCAGAAGAAAGGACAAATGTAGCAAAATAATTACACATTGGTATCCAAAGGTAAACAGGCAGGAAACATAAAAGATGGGACGGTAATATCAGGCAGGCTGCAGGCACAATTAATAGAGAGAGATCAGAATGGACTAGGATGGAGGAAGCCTTTGCCAAATGGGAAACGGACTTACAGAAAGTAAAAATCACCAAATACACAAACAATTTTAGTTTAATTTTAATTATACGTGTTGAAAACCTTCCAAGTTTATTTTCTTAAATGAATGAACGATCGTACAGCTCACTCATTGTTAAGTAGTCGATATTCTAATTCTAAATTCGAATTTAATTCTAAAATTATAAATTCTAATTCTAAAACTCTATTTTAAGAGACTTTGATTTTTGGTCTGAATCCAAGTGACGGATAAACATCTGCTCGAATATTTAAAAAAAAAATACAGCGGAGCACCATGTAGATAAACGCGATTTACATTTTAAGCAATAAAATATAATAGTTTCGTACTTCGTATACACAGAGGCAATCGCAGGCCTTGGCTGCACGTACTCGCGTGATAAGGTGCGTTCCACTTACGACATTTACTGCAATTGGTCAAATTACATTTATATTATAGACAATAATTAAATTCGAAAACTTTAGTATCGCATTAGCCGTTCTAAATTTAATTAATTAGTACATGGCTTTAGGTTCTTAGGCTAGTTTTAATGTGCCTAGATGTTTTCAATTAAGTTTATGATGCTGTGTTCGGTTTTTGTCGGTGATATGAAATAAATAAAAATTACAGGCGAGATCTCTTTTATTGGACGTAAATGGTGAGTTTTTTTTAAGTTATAAAACACGAAAAAACATTCTGATAATGATCGTGTGGGCACAAAGACCATGGGCACGAAAGTAGACAGTAATATGAGGAGGATGCGTCCTAAAAATACTTGGATGGATAAGAGCATTTGAGGGAGAAGAGTGTCAATGCAGAGATGACGTATGATACTGACTTAAATGAAAAAAAAGACATGCTAGGCCAGCCCACGTCGTGGCATAACTGCAAAAAAAAGAAGAAAAAACACGAAATTTAAAACATAGAAAATGTTACAATACTTATTTGTATAGTTTGTGTTTGTAATATTACAAACTATATAATTTTTCTATTATTGTAATTTTCATTGTTATCAAGTTCTATACTACTAAATATACATACGAATTTTGAAGTTGTCGTGGCCTAAAGGATAATACGTCCGGTGCATTCGGATCTAGCGATGCACCGATGTTCGAATCCCGCAGGTGGGTACCAATTTTTCTAATGAAATACGTACTTAACAATTGTTCACGATTGACTGCCACGGTGAAGGTTCCATCGTGTAATAAAAATCAAACCCGCAAAATTATAATTTGCGTAATTACTGGTGGTAGGACCTCTTGTGAGTCCGCACGGGTAGGTACCACCACCCCGCCTATTTTCTGCCGTGAAGCAGTAATGCGTTTCGGTTTGAAGGGTGGGGCAGCCGTTGTAACTATACTGAGACCTTAGAACTTATAACTCAAGGTGGGTGGCGCATTTACGTTGTAGATGTCTATGGGCTCCAGTAACCACTTAATATCAGGTGGGCTGTGAGCTCGTCCAACCATGTAAGCAATAAAAAAATTAAAAAAAAAATTAAAATACCTATAAAAACCAACGTAGCTATATAAATAGGATTTTAGTATTAATGATATGATATGAAATAATAAATTTGTTTGCATAAGCCCTGAGTATATTACCGAATTTTCTTGGTGGTGAAATTTTGTTCGTAATCTTATAACTAAACGTAATGAAATAAAAATGGCTGCTCAGATCTCTTAGAATTAAAAAAATCTTTTTAATTTGATTCTGTGTGTGTCTGTAAAATCTTTCGGTAAATAATGAATGAAAATTTTTCGAAAGCTAACTAGTTTTATTTTTACCAACTGAAGAGTTCCCCATTCGAAAAAGCCCACAATACTGATCGGAGCCGCCATTACTCAAACGCGTTACGGTAGATTAGGCGTGACCAAATGGATCATGTGCGATGTGGTCCGATACCAGATCGAGCTTGATAAGGGACACCGGTATTTGGTACAAATTTATCACTAGCACGGACACTTTAGTTTATTGGCTACAACGCAGCCTGGCCATATTTGTTGTTGAAACCTTAAAGATATGTAGGTGAGCAATGTAAGGCGTTAGCTTTCATAAAATCACCTTTAAATGTATTCAAACTCAAAGATTTTATTAGTGGATCGCTCGTATTTTAAACCTTTACACATCAACCAGAGCATTTTTTTATAGATAAAGTTATAATAATATATTTTTTAAATGCTTCTAACGCTTCCAAAAGCGGCCTAAAGGGTGCTTGTAACAAAATAGAAATTTATCAAGCCGTATTCCCGCCATTTTCTATTATATTACTGAATGCTAAGGTAAGTTAGTAAATGGTGAAACTCTCAGCAGTTTCGGTAAATAATAAATAACTTTTCCAATAGATTCACAACAGTCGACCCCGAAGAATTCAGGCGAGTTCTCTCACCGCCCGGTCTTAGCGCTTCTGAACTACCATTCACGATATCTCATCTACAGGTCGACCGGTACTACACTTAGATATATTACCAGCAGTCAGGGCATCTATCGCTTGCTACGGTTACCACCGTGTCGCGCCGTCGACAATGTGTTTTTGAAATGCGTAGAGCCGCCAAAGCATGCCGTTACGTTATGATTTCTTTAAATAAAAATAAATTAGTTGTTTAATTCTTTCTCATTAAAAGTGAACAGATCACCAGGTCATAAATGCCAATTGAAGGTCACGAATACCAGCCATACTAGATATCCTTTATCTGTACTGCGAAAGCGCTTGCAATTATAGATTGCTAATACTGTAATGGATTTCTATTGATTTGACTATAAGGCTTAATTTTCAATGTCACTCATATTATGCCATTAAGAAAAAAAACATACTTGGGCTTTCGCTGATGCTATTCGTAGGTACAGAGGTTCTCAAAGTTGTTAGTTCCGTGAAACAATCTAAATTATTTTTGTATTTTAATTATTACAGTTGTTTTAAATATATAATAGTTTATTTCATTTGCTTGCTATTCGACAACTACAACGGTAGGCAGCGGCTTGGCTCTGCTCCTGGCATTGCTGAAGTCCATCAGGTGGCCGTATGCTCGTCTGCCTACAAGGACAATAAAAAAGGCTTCTTTTTTTACATGACTATATATTCGTTGAATAATTAACATAAAAAAAATAATAGCTACAACAGAGACTCCACAGATTGCGCTGTTTTAAAACAACAAAGACATACAGCCGCAACGGCTACCATTCATCACAACGATCGCTATCGACGTATCAGTGCGGATCTGCGCGAGCCCGTATGATTAGTACTGTGGGCATTATTTTAATGGGACCAATTTATAGGAAGCGATCCGAGCTTGTGTAACTTAATGCTGCGACCGCCTCTTTACAGTATTATTTGTTATTGAATCAAATATGATGGCTTAGAGTTTAATTAAATGCTTAAGTTCTTCATTGCTGACTTTCTCTTTTGTTTGTTTGCTATTAGTTAGCTCAATGACCCAACTGTGGTTTGTTGTAAGTTTATATGTTAGTGTTCAATGCCAGGGAGATAGTTCTAGAATTAAAACTATTTCGAACTTATAGCTCACATTAATATTGTTTTTTTTGGAGTTTACTCCTTTAGAATCGATTTACATATATAGGCCCGGGGTATGAAAATTATGGGGACCAAAATCGTACTAGCATGTCACACGAAATGCGTTATGCGCCTGATTGGCTCCTGATTGCGTGATGCGTGCGCGCGCCAATCAGGAGCCAACGCGCGGCCGCGTTATCGCAGGTGACGCCGGGCTGCTGCGCCGGCAGTCCGCCACAAAGCCTCGTACTGATCGCGCGTTTCTCTCATTATTGTATTTTCATATATTTGTTAGTCGTTTGTTTTGTGTCTCGTTAATTTGTTAATAATCTGTAGTGTATCGTGTTGTCGTAATATAGAACTATTTCTCGTATTGTTTCGTTTAATTTTTTATATCCAGTAAACTCCAGTCGTGCGTCGGAGCGGACACACACACTTTTTTTTTATTGCTTAGATGGATGGACGAGCTCACAGCCCACTCGGTGTTAAGTGGTTACTGGAGCCCATAGACATCTACAACGTAAATGCGCCACCCACCTCGAGATATAAGTTCTAAGATCTCAGTATAGTTACAACGGCTACCCCACCCTTCGAACCGAAACGCATTACTGCTTCACGGCGGAAAGAGGCGGGGTGGTGGTACCTACCCGTGCGGACTCCCAAGAGGTCCTACCAACAGAAATTAGGTCTGTAATGTAATAGTTAAAAAAAACTTATTTCCTGTCTCAAGTTTGAGAAACGACGGAAAAAAAACACATATCTTTATTTTTTTTATTTAAACTATTAATTATCTTATTGAAGCAACTAGGCTCTTTATACATACATAGTGGCAATTAAAATACACGTAAAAACGATTAAGCAACTCTGAAGCCAGCATAAATCAAGTTTACTAGATTTATTATAATTAAAATAGAATACATTAAATAGTGTTATGCGAATTGAAATCGTACGGTGCGGAACAATTGTGTGTACTGATAAGGTACGAGTGAGACCTTTTAGCCGACTTACAGCCTTTGAACACGTATTGTACCGCTTATCTGCTGTACAGTCTCGGGCCGGGTCTACTAATGTTTTAGCCCATTCAATTTTAATCCAAAGGCAATTAGAAATTGGGTTATTTTTTGTTTTAGCAACGATTTAGACGGTCGAGTCTTATTTGAATGTAGAAAACATAAAGACTATCCCGGCTAATCTTCTTTTTCTCCACCTTATCCCACTATGTGGGGTCGGCACAGCTAATTTTTCTCTTCCATTCTCTTCTATCAGCCGTCATCTCAACACTCACTCCTCTCTCTCTCATATCGTCATTCACACACTCCATCCATGTCTTCTTCGGTCGACCTCTTCCCCCTCTACCTTGCACTACCATTTCCATACATCTCCCGAAGAAAAGAAAGACTATCCCGGCTAATACCAGGTCGAATATCGATTGTGTTTATTGTGTTACATTTAAAATCAGCTGACACATGGGATGCCTTTGAACACGTATTGTACCGCTTATCTGCTGTACAGTCTCGGGCCGGGTCTACTAATGTTTTAGCCCATTCAATTTTAATCCAAATGCAATTAGAAATTGGGTTATTTTTTGTTTTAGCAACGATCTAGAAGATCGAGTCTTATTTGAATGTAGAAAACATAAAGACTATTCCGCTTAATACCACGTCAAATATCTATTGTGTATATTGTGTCACATTTAAAATCAGCTGACACATGGGATCAACGCTCTAAGCATACGGTATGGCTGTACTTACCAAATCATTTTTTTAATTTTCTATTGCTTAGATGGGTGGACGTTTTTACAGCCCACCTGGTGTAAAATGGTTACTGGAGCCCATAGACATCTACAACGCAAATGCGCCACCCAGTTTGAGATATAAGTTCTAAGGTCTCAGTATAGTTACAACGTTAATGCGTTTCGGTTTGAAGGGTGGGGCAGCCGTTGTAAATCACTCTGACCTAGTTGATTTTTCGACTATATACGAGTATATATAAATAAATATATAATTTTTGACATAAAATTTTTCCGTACCTTAAATATGTATGTACATTTTTATAAAAATCTGGTTGATTTGAGAATTCAAGGATTATGTACTTTATTTTCTTTGTATTTCCATGTTATATACACAGCATATCCTAAAAACAATTTTTTTCATTAATTTACCATTTAACTTATAATAGACTTAAAAGTTATATATGTTTTTCGTATCTCGTTACAACGAAAATAGCTCACAAGAGTATGTATAAAAGTATTTTTTCAGAGCAAAGTGCCCATCTAACCGAAACGCATTACTGCTTCATGCCAGAAATAGGCAACTCGTTTTGCTAATGACGCTTCCAAGATATGTTTGCGTAAACAATAACATCCGGACCCCTCGCTGGAAGATCTTAAAACCGGACCGCGTGACTGGTTTGCGGCAGAAATAGCGTGATGGTATTATAAATCCAATCGAGTTACATTCTTTTCTATCACCAACCAAAACGGCGGTACCACCAGCTTAACATATTAAATATATTGTGATTTAAAAAGAATTAATATCGTTTTAAGCTGAATGACATTTCTTGACACAGCGCATAAGTATCTATGATTAATTTGAGAAGCATCCCGCGTGTGATGTGAAGTTATCTTTGTGTTACCAGCTTCGAATTTAAATTAGGTTTTAAGGGAAAAATTGCGAGCGACGATTTTGTAATTTGTTTTGTATAAGTGATAATGATTGACCACTTAACATCAGATTGCCGTAAGCTTATTGGGCTATGATGGCAAAATAATAGTTAATAGTTTTTTTTTTATTTGAACACAGAAACTGTTGTTGAATTCGTAAAATGTATTTTGATAACTTAGAGTAAGTTATTGTTGAACGAAATTGCTAAAGTAAATTGAAATGAATTATTCTTGAAAACTAATCGATATTAGCTGATCAATCCATCTAAGTCGAGCATAAAGCCCGGTAAATAAAACAAATAGTTACGCAAGTAAATTTTCCCGAAAAAATTGTATATTTAGTAATTTTTCGGGTGAATTTAAAAAGTAGCTCGGCAACACAGCTTAGCCCGTGACAGATTGCGGACCACTTACATACGATTTATCAAATAGCCCGTTCCTAGTCCGATACGATACATCACCGACGCGAGGAGTCAACTTAAAAATTTACCGTGAACTAACTACCGTAGTTGGAGTCTGGAATCTCGACGGTAGAGTAATAGTCGAGATTAGAAGCACTATGCCTCGGGAGTCTAGTTCGATACTTTTAAAATATAATCTGTATTTATGTATAGATGTTAGAAGTATAGATGTTGGTTAGAATAAATATGAATACCACGATACGATTTTTTTTTGTTTCTTTTAATATTTAATAAATAATTATCTCAGGAACAGTGCATAGTGAATGAGAATAGCTTTATTTAACTCTGGTTGAGTCTTTGCTCGTCGACCTGTCCTGGTGAAGCTGGAAAGGGCCACAAGTAACCCTTCAATCATAAAAAAAAACTTTATTTAAATAATGTCACTCTCGGATATTTCAGATAGATGTCATAAAAGATTTATTCGTTGTTTAAATTAAGGCACATGAACCCATAAATAGATAGACGAAGATTAAGTTGCGATTTTCTAGATCCATAGATAATAAATAACCCTTTGCGTTTCGAAATCAAACGTGCGAAGAAAAATCGTTTGCTGTGCATAAAAATCCGAATCTATTCTAAGCCCAGTTTGATACAAAACCTATTTTTAACGCAGTCCTTCATCTGTTTTATTAAAGGAAATATGGCGTAAGGATTATGACGGAGTTCGCTTGTTAGTTTTAGCTCCGGGCTCGTGAGTACGATAATTTTATGATGATAATTCACGTTGTCGACGCGCTGTCAGGTGATGTAGAGCTTGCGTAATGGTCGGCTCAGCCAAGGTTGTTCGGTAGCGAGAGGTAATAGGTGGTTACCTTAGGGCGGAGTCGTGTGGTATTGCCAGCATCTTTTGTTATTTTGCCCGTGTTTTGTGGAATTTAATATGATTTTAGTATGTAAAATTATACTCTAATTGTGTTTACGGTTCCTCTCGATCCATTAACGGTGCTTTTAGGTACCACAAGCACCGGTCATCGTGCTCGCCGAACCCGTCGCTTGCGACGAAGAGCTCGGCGATTAAATTAACCCACAGACACACTAAGTTTCCACCGAATCTTATCAGTGGGTCGCGATTCCGATCCGGTAGTAGATTCTGCGAAGCACTGCTCTTGCCAGGGCCAGTGTTAGCAACAACTCCGGTTTGAACCCTGAGAGCTCACCTATTCGCTAGGGTAACGCTGATATAGCCACTCAGGCATAGGTAAGATAAAAAAAAAACCTTAATTTTATGGGAACCAACCACCTCCCTATTTGAGTCGTAAAGATATTATGTGTTAATGTATGAAATATGTGGAAAAGTTGAAACCCGCCGAAGCCCAACAATCTGATGCTGATGATATGTCTTGTGAGATCGCCCTGGTAGGTACCATCACCCCGTCTATATCTGCCATTATGACATCCGTTGTACAAGCAAACTGAGATTTAGAGCTCATTTCTCAAGGTGGGTGGTACCATTTACGTTGCTGATGTCTGAGCTTCGTTAAACACTTAACACCAGGCCGTGAGAGCTCGTCCAACTGTCAAACCATTTTTTTTTCATCATATTTATTAAAATATAGCTATTTATAAATAGGCCAATAGGATGGTCATGTTTCAACGCACAGCCTACGACAAATAAACATTTGGTCATGTGTACATATATGTATACCAGTATGCAGTGTAAGTAAGTGTAGTGTGTAAGACCAAAAAAAGAACTCAATTTACCTACTCTTGTTTTATTGAATAATACTTTTTTTTGTAGAGCAAGGTAGAGTTTGTTTATCATGATCATCATCATCAAAAAAACAAAACATCATATGAAGACAATTATGTAAATACGTAAGTGCAATTGGCGGTTTTTTTGTTCGAATTCCCGATAATCTTTAAGCGAAAGATTGACCTGAGAGAAGAGTAAAAAGGTAGTCTACTGTTACGAATACATATATGTTCATATTTAAACACCCTTTATCTGTAATTATTCGAAATTTTGCCAAACGCATTTTTTATTTATTGCTTAGATGGGTGGACAAGGGCCCATCTAGTGTTAGCTGGTTACCGGAGCCCATATATATCTACAACGTAAGTGCCGCCACCCACCTTGAGAAATGAGTTCTAAGCTCTCACTTTTAACAGTGCAGCGGCTGCCCCACCCTTCAAACCGAAACGCGTTCCACGGCAGAAATAAGCCGGGTGGTGGTACCTACTAGTGCGGACTCACCAGACGTCCTACCACCAGTAATTTGAAGTCCCATTTAAATCCGAAGTACCACAGTATTCGAGTCAACATAATTTCCATAGTATTACTGTAAATTTTAATGCAAGGTAATGTAATTCAGAGCGCCATATATTGCGAAATGTTTCTTTACGGAATTCGAGAGCAGTGGGGACATGCGAGAGCACACCTTAGCGTTTGAAACTGCCGTATGATATTATTGTGAACGCTAATAATCTGTGAGATTATGCTTAGAGTACATTTTTTTTATATTCCTCTTTGTTTTTCTCTAGATAGGCAGAGAGCTGTTTTACTACGCGATTGAGATTTAGGCCATACATTTCAATTGCGGCGGGTCTATGGGTTCCGCTTACAGCTATGTAATATCGGGTAGGCCACGAGTTCATTCACCTATTGAAACATTAATCAAAACTAAACATATTGCCGTTTCATCAGTATAACCTGTGCCTTATCTTGCTTGTGTTCCAAGTTTATTTATTTCCATGGTATAGTAGATAGAATCACTAGCATTTCAATGAAGAAGACGATTATCAAGAAACAAGCGATTTTTTTAATCAAAATGTTAAAATAGGGCATTTCTAGAACCAGTTATCCTGCTCGAAGGTTGCATGCCATTTAGCTTTCAAATAATCGAATTAAATTCGATAATCACTCGAATTAAATTCAATCCGGCACGCGTACTATAATCATGTGTGAGCTTAAAAAAAATACTTTCGCTCGAGACAACTTCATTACGCGATCAAATCGATCGTGATATCGATATGTATAATTTGATCGAATAAAACATTGTTTATCGATTGTAATCTGTACGTATTTACACAGATTATTCAATTAACTTTTGACATAATTATGTAAGTTTTATCCGGGTAATTGTTAAGGCGAGGCGTTGCTTCAATGAATTTTTAAGGTGTAAGTTACCGAAGCCTGTAGACACCCATAATGTAAATTTGAAGTCGTCGTGACCTAAAGCCTTGTTCGGACTAGGCGAGTATCTTAGTCGAGTACCGAGTATTTTAGTAGCTAAATGTGTCTGAGCACCAAAAATTTTGTCGAGTAGGTTAGTAAATAATTTAATCAAGTCAATCCGTTTTGTTCTATTTTTTCGGGCGAGTAGCAAGTAGTTTAGCCACTAAATTACTCGGTACTCGACTAAAATACTCGCCTAGTCCGAACAAGGCTTAAGGGATAAGACGTCCGGTGCATTCGTGTTGAGTGATGCACCGGTGTTCGAATCCCGCAGACGGGTACCAATTTTTTTAAACAATTTTACGTATTTAACAAATGTTTACGATTGACTTCCACGGTGAAGGAATAATATCGTGTAATATAATAAAAATCAAACCCGTAAAATTATAATTTGCGTAATTACTGGTGGCAGGGCGTTTTGTGAGTCCACACGGGTAGGTACCACCACCCTGCCTATTTCTGCCGTGAAGCAGTAATGCGTTTCTGTTTGAAGAGTGGGGCAGCTGTTGTAACTCTATACTGAGACCTTAGAACTCATATCTCAAGGTGGCACCATTTACGATGTAGATGTCTATGGGCTGTGAGCTCGTCCACCCATGTATACAATAAAAAAAAATGTAATTTAAATAACTGTGACAGTCTTCTCCTTAACAGTTCTACAACCGCGAAACATACTCATTACGCGTGCAGTGATTATGTCATAGGAATGTCTGACGTACATGCGTGAATGTGGACTAAACACAGGGTTGTCACTTTTAATGACAGTGTTACTATTAGCTGTTCACTTTTATTCTCATTTCAAGGTTACCTACATTTCGTCGTTTGAAAAGATAACGTGTTTTTCGTACATCATTTATTTTAAATTTTTTGTGTACGTATTTTGAGATATTCAGGGTTGCTCCAACAAACTTGATATGGCCGAATGCCTAAAGTAATGTTTATATTTGGAGGACAAATAAACTTTACTGTCGAGGTATGTTGGGATTTCGCTTATCAAGAACTTCAAAAACAAGGCTATTCAAAAGAGAACCAAGATAATCGATGGGACTCTTAAAATAAAGCTGAAGGTAGCACACACGTTCTTAAGTTGACGGCGAAGTGGTTACCGTTGTTTGGGACGCTCCTAGTCTAGGTGGATAGATGAATTTTCAAAAGGAGATTGGAAAGTTCCACTGAACTAAGTTTATTGCCCGTCTTTTTATCGCCCGTGGCGTACAAGCATACGGCCCACCTCATGGTGAGTGGTTACCGTTGCCCATGAACGTCAGAAATTCCAGGGGCAGAGCCAAGCCGCTGCCTACCGTTTATCCACGTCTTTTGTATAATAGTGACTGTGATGATAATAATAGAATTGAAAGGTCTCAAATTGGCCGGTGTAAATAATATTGCGATTTCGCAACACACGTCGCCGAGCTATTTCACGTAACCGTTACAAAAGACTGGAAGACTTTAAGAGAACAATCCACTGTTTTCGATTCAGATTATTCATTAAAGATTTGTACAACCTATTTTTGTAACTGAAAGTTAAGATTGGGTCAAAAAATTTTAAACAAGATAAAACAGCGTGGATTTTTACAGCTTTACATTTTTTTTATTGCCTAGATGTGTGGACGAGCTCACAGCCCGCCTGGTGTTAAGTGGTTACTGGAACCCATAGACATCTACAACGTAAATGCGCCACACACCTTGAGATATAAGTTCTAAGGTCTCAGTATAGTTACAACGGCTGCCCCACCATTCAAAGCGAAACGGATTACTGCTTCACGGCAGAAATAGGCGGGGTGGTGGTACCTACCCGTGCGGACTCACAAGAGGTCCTACCACCAGTAATTACGCAAATTATAA
This sequence comes from Bombyx mandarina, assembly GCF_003987935.1. The sequence continues at coordinate 2,222,849 of NW_021011505.1, read as the reverse complement.
TTTTCTGGGTTTGATTTTTATTACACGATGTTATTCCTTAACCGTGGAAGTCAATCGTGAACAATTGTTAAGTACGTATTTCATTAGAAAAATTATATATTCCGATGTAGTTTTAAATTTCTTAGAGACGGAATCGATTTTTTCAGTACATTTTTCTAGAGATTTCAGGCTTTCGTTGTTCAATTAGAAATTACACCTGAATAAGCTTTGACTAAATAAAAACTTAGGAACGCATCTATCTCTTTTAAATTATTTATGACTATTTAAGTAATATTAAATTAATCTATATAATGTATAATGATAGCAACATAATTCATATGATAAAAGCGAACGTTATTCATTCGTGGAATAATTGCATACATAGTCGAGCTTTCATGTGTCGTTTCTATCGATAACTTATCGATTATAATAATCGATTCTGTCCTCGGGCTCCTTATGCATATGTTAAAACGTGCGTTTATTAGAGCAATTTTCCTCAAGAACTCGATTTACAAGTTACAATGACATATTGACAGAGGCAGCACTACTTCTGTACAAACCAACAAGTGATCTTAAATTGTGTCAATTTTTTAGCTAAATGATGAGATAATACAAATACAAAAATAACGGATGTTTTAAACATATTTAAAAAAAAAACTGCAAAAATTCTATGTTCAACTGTCTAAGTACAGCCAGACATCGGGTATAAAAAAATATATAGTTATATTAGAAACATTGACTCCGCCCAGAAATCGAATTCAGAGATCAGCTTGTGAACTATACTTAACTACATTGTAACTATACTGAGACCTTAGAACTCAAATCTCAAGGTGGGTGACGGCATTTACGTTGTAGATGTCTATGCGCTCCGGTAACCACTTAACACCAGAGGGGCCGTGAGCTCGTGCACTCACCTACGCAATAAAAAAATTGCAAAAAATGAAATAATTGGAATACAAAAAAGTGGATTGGTCTGCATTCATTTTATCACTGAACGGCGCTTAGTTGAACAAGGACATTCAGATGTCATAGTTATTGTTAGTATTCGTGAACCGACTTCTATGTTAATTTTGGATTGAATTGAACTATGGAATTGTTTGAGGTGATCCCTTCATCTCCTTTTTATCATCTTTTTACCTCCTGCCATCGGAGCAGAGTTCATCCATATTATCTGGAACCGCTGTGTTTCCAGAGGTCTTTTTTGCCACGTACCATCCGGTTATGGAATGAGCTCCACTCCACAGTGTTTCCCGAGCGCTATGACATGTCCTTCTTCAAAAGAGGCTTGTGGAGATTATTAAGCGGTAGGCAGCGGCTTGACTCTGCCCCTGGCATTGCTGAAGTCCATGGGCGGCGATAACCACTCACCATTAGGTGGGCCGTATGCTTGTCTGTCAACAAGGGTAATAAAAAAAAATCATTAGAAAAAAAGTAAGTGCCAAACCGAAACGTTTGCCAAATATTTGCCAAGAGCATGTAATCTTAAATCTTTCCACTTGGCAATCACAGATCAACAATATTACATTTCATAAACGCATTCCTAAAGTATTTTTTTGCATCTGTCGTCAATACCTTGTAGGACAGTAGTAACCGTTATAATGTACGACTAGTGTGGGGATACGTCACGGGGAAGCCCTAAAGGTGTAATTACTCGATGTATCGATACTTGATTTATTTCAGGCGAACGCGCACTCACGGCGGGCTTTTTGCATAAACTTAAAGCTTCGTGTTAGACTGGTGCTTTCGTACAGTGGTGCTTGTCGTAAAATTAGTGTACCATATAAGGCGTGTAGCAGAGACATAAATTAGTTAAGAAGTTCTTTCCGGAAATTGTTATATGCTTTTTAATTTGAATAAGGATTTGTTATTAGAAGAGAGTTGTAGTATATTTTATTGTAAGCCGAACATGAATTTGTATTAAAATTACCTAAATCTATAGGAAAAAGACAGTTATTGATAAAAAATATTGCTCTTTTATGTACTCTTTTGTATTAATGAGTTTTTAAAGTACTAATTAATATATTTTTTTTTTTATTTTGTTTATTGCCTTTGTAGGCAGACGGGCATACGGCCCACCTGATGGTGAGTGGTTACCGTCGCCCATGGACTTCAGCAATGCCAGGGGCAGAGCCAAGCCGCTGCCTACCGAAAATTTTATTTTTATTTTTCTCCAGAATTAGAACGGAAAAAAACAGAACTGTCAGTATTATTTTTGTAATACACATTCCAAACCTAGTCACAGCGTAATAACGGTAATATTTGTAAAATTAAATTCTCTTGATCTAAAATGAAGCAAACAAAAATAAATATCACCCTGAGAAATTATAAGTTACGTTATTTCAAATAATAGCAGGAAACATAGTACATCCATAGAGCAAAATAATTCTTCAAGCTATAAATTATAATCGATAAATTTACCCGAAATTACGTATATTAAATGTATCTTTAATCTACCAGCTGATCTGGGTATCGATTTCACACGAAAATCGAATGATTTACGACGATTATAAATCTATATTAGAATATCGATTTGATTTATGTGACATATAATCTTTTGTCTACTGATGTACAAAACTACCAATAAACTGAGTATAAATTGAAACGCAATGAAAACTGAGAGAGAAGTTCATTTCAGAGCAACATAATGCTCTTTAAAAACTCGAGTGAATGAAAGCGTGGCTCCAACTATTCCCTTACGGGATGGTTTTGATCAGTGAAATATGGTATCACATTGAAAAAAAACGAGTAGGATCAAGGAATACTCCATATCACTAAAGTCTCAGGGAGAATCGATTATTGTCCGTCCAACCCTAAACTATAATCTAGCAAATGTATTGTGGTATCAAGGTCAGGTACTGGCTTCAAGTACAGGTGGCTATCGGACACATAGTCATTACAACGTACTGTCGTTGACCTTGTGACATGAGGTCTAAGGCACAATTCAAATTGGAATGTATTATTGCTGCTACTGCCCCATCCATGAGGGCTCACAAGGCATCGATGCTTACCAGTTTTTTTTTTTTTGCGGGTTTGACAATGAGGTTTTAAAAAGAGCTTTAACTATGAATGTGAAAGACTTTAGACCTAAGAAAAAATGGATGGATTGCGTAAAAGAGGATATGTGTATGAGGGGAGTGAGTGAAGAAATGGTATATGATAGAGGAGTATGGAAGGAGAAAACATCTTGGGTTGACACCAGATGATTGGGAGAAGGGCAGGAGAATGATGATGATGATGATATTTTGGCGGGCTTGATTTTTATGACACTATCTTTAACACCTTTTCGCGAACATTTGATAAACTACATATTTCCTCAAAAAAATTGGTACCCGCCTGCGGGGTTTCAGTACCAGCACAGTCGCAGGTGCTGGTACTGAAGGTAGGTGTTTTATAGGCTCATAATAAACATACTAAAACAAAATTTAAGCAGGCATAACAGCAAGCCTAACGTAGTATCTCATAAATTTATATTGAAGGCCCCACACTTCCTACCGAGTCCGCATGCGATATCTATCAATACATCGATATCAGTGCAATTACGAGTTGAATCGATTCTGATTTATACGATAATGACGGGACAGTACTAGTTCCATATAAATAAGCTTACAGACCTATTTTAATATCAGCGAAAATATTGGGCTGTAATATATTAGTTATTTGATCGGTTCTATAGTAGTTTTCTATTCAACCATGAAACGGTAATAAAAGAAAACGTATGCTAGTTTTCTTGTCTTCAAATTATTAATTCACCGCGCTCTATAATTCTTCAAAATATGTGATTCGTTAATCTACTCAATGATCCAGTTATCCAGATTCATAGCAGTATTAATTTCATTCGAAAGGATTTAACACTTGTGTTAAATATTTCCGGACTGGCCAATTACAATGATTAGCGGTAGGGAGCGGCTTGGCTCTGCCCCTGGCATTGCTGAAGTCCATGGGCGACGTGAATGTGAATGACGTTTATATTCATGGTAAATGTCCAATCATGCATAATTAGACTCTACAGCTAAATGTATGGTAATTCAACGCGACAATCTTTGTTGGGTTAGCCAGTTAATTATTTCTTTTAACGACTTTTTGGATCAAGAACTATGTATTTTTTATCCATTATTCTGACAGATAAGCAATGACGCTTCGGCCCACGCGCGGAACACAGAAGTCATATGTAATTATAAAGCCCGTGCGAGACGGTACGAAATATTACACGCTGCGGTTTCCGTACAACGGCTGTGTTTATACATGTAATTGTAATGGCGTGTGTAATTTAGAATAGAGCTTGACACAATCCAGCGTTTTTATTATTCGCTTTTTGTTATTTTTATAATATTAACAAACAAAATCAAGTTCTGGGTTCTTACCGACGCTTCTTGGCGGTGAAACTGCGTTCCGAATCAAGTAAAGCCAATACAACCACTGCAACAATAAATTTCTCATCTACCCGTATTTTTTAATGAGTAACTGAATAAGAATGGTCACCGATGGTAGGATCTCTTGTGACTCCGCTCGGGTAGGTACCACCACCCTGCTTATTTCTGCCGTGAAACAGGAATGCGTTTCGGTTTGAAGGGTGAGACAGCCGTTGTAACTATACTTGAGACCTTAGAATTTATATCTCAAGGTGGGTGGCGCGTTTACGTCGTAGATGTCTATGGGCTCCAGTAACCACTTAACACCAGGTGGGCTGTGAGTTCGTCCATCCATCTAAGCAATAAAATAAATAAATATATTCAGCTATATCGGCCAAATGCACCGATTTATTGAAATTACTAAAGCTTTTTCCAGTCAACACGCACGCGTCTCCTATGATTCGTAATGATTCACGCGGGCGAATTCGTTAAGATAATCTAAAACCAAATCGTTAGAAAGACAGATATCAGTATAAAATTAATCTTCATCAACATAATTAAACGTAATATCCATTTTAAGATTACTCCAGTCCACGTATGATAATTACAAGAGGTAAATTTTATTATTTAAAGAAAAATCATTAAAGCGCCGAGACGTTGCAATGAAATAAACTTATCCAACGTAATTGCTAATTACGTAATGTACTTACTAGAGAATCGAGTGTACTGTTCACGTCGAGTACCTCGCCGTCATTCTACGTAATTACCCACATAAATGTGTGTGGTCACATTAAAATATGTATGAAACGTTCGCGTAATTATAATTTAGTACGATTTATATTATGAATTCACGTTTTATTGGATTTTACGTCCGCGTTCTATGGTAAAATAGCCTTTGCAGGCTTAGGGTGTGTTTGCAAATTTTTGAACTAATTTTAAAATGCGAATGTTGAGATGGATGCGTGGAGTGACAAGAATTGATAAGATATGATATGCTGGGAGTCCTCAACGGAGCGAAGCGGTATTTCACGCCTGGACAAAGCAAAGTCCGGCCTCACGTGGAGTACTGCTCCCATCTCTGGGCCGGGGCTCCCAAATACCAGCTTCTTCCATTTGACTCCATGCAGAGGAGGGCCGTTCGAATCGTCGATAATCCCATTCTCACGGATCGTTTGGAACCTCTGGGTCTGCGGAGGGACTTCGGTTCCCTCTGTATTTTGTACCGTAGGTTCCATGAGGAATTGTTCGAGATGATCCCATCATCTCCTTTTTATCATCGCACCTCCCGCCATCGGAGCAGGGTTTATTCATATCACCTGGAACCGCTGCGTTCATCGACAGTGCGTTTCCAGAGGTCTTTTTTGCCACGTACCATCCGGCTATGGAATGAGCTCCCCTCCACGGTATTTCCTGAGCGCTATGACATGTCCTTCTTTAAAAGAGGCTTGTGGAGAGTATTAAGTGGTAGGCAGTGGCTTGGCTTTGCCCCTGGCATTGCTGAAGTCCATGGGCGACAGTAACCACTCACCATCAGGTGGGCCGTATGCTCGTCTGCCTGCCTACAAGGGCAATAAAAAAAAAGAAAAAAAGAGATATATCAGAGGAAGTGTGAAAGTAGTCCCGGTAAGCAACACATTAAAGAGCAGATAGTTTGCGTGGTATGGACATGTGATGCGTAGAGAGAAGATGTATGTGACTAGGAGATGTATGGAAATGGTAGTGCAAGGAAGAGGTCGACCGAAGAAGACATAGATGGAGTGTGTGAATGACGATATGACAGAGAGAAGAGTGAGTGTTGAGATGACGGCTGATAAAAGAGAATGGAAGAGAAAAAATAGTTGTGTCGACAACACCTAGTGGGATAAGGTGGAGAAAAAGAAGAAGAAAGTATTCTTTAATGATTCAATTTTGCGTTTGCTTATTGATTATATTGGACAGTTTTATTTTGAACGATCTACCGTTTTAAAAATTGTCAACAAAGTTTTATTTGTCAAAAACAAAAAGCATAAATCTGAAATATATTTTTCGAGACAGAGCAATCTTTATCAATCGTAAATTGTCTAATGTGTAAAATTATGGTAGTTGATTAAACAATGAAAGTGTTTAAAAGAAGAAAGAAAAAACAATATGTTGAATAAGTGCGCTATTCCGCTGTTTATTTTAAGAACTAACTGTTTATTTTAAGAATTAGATTAAATCTAGATAGAACAAGGAGACCGGGCACGCACAGACAGCGCTTTCTAGGTAGCCGTGCGAAGCGGTGCTTTCGCGGTAATCTGCTGGATTATTGGAAAACATATCGAACAATAACGAAACGGTAGTCGAACCACGATTCTAACTATTGGACTGAAAATTGTTACGAAATATACAACATCTAGAAACGACAGTAAACTGACTTGTTTCATTGTTGGAGGTAAAATTGGGCCGGTTTTATGTTACAGAAAAAATCATTTTAGACGCCCTAATTTATCGGAATTTGATTTTTAGTTAGATAGTTAGTTTAAGTAGTTTTTAAGCTATTGTATAGCTTTTATCGCGGGCTATGAGCGCGGCAACCGAATCAAGAAATTCCGTAACGATAATAAAACCTAACACCACCCACTCCGCCTACCATGTAGCTCGCGTTCAACACATTCACACGTTGCGCTTGTGTAGTGTTTGTGAATAAGCGCGCGGCGTGACGGCGCACTGAATGCTTATCATGAAAAGTCTGCCCATCTCTCTCTCGCGCGGTCTAGTTTATGAGTGTGAAGGGGACAGTTAATGTTTTTCTTTTGTTAATGTTTATAAATATAGCGTGGTCTTATTTTATTATTGTTTTAATATTAAATTATTATTGTCCAATTATAATGTCATAAGTTGATAACAAATGCTATGCAATAGATTTACCGCGGCAGTCCCCGAGTGCCACACGTGTCCATAAATATCGCAACGTGAACGACGCCAAGATGGGGTCTCAATTGTATCCTGTAATGGCTACAATCCCTTCCCCCAGCCGGTAAGGAGAGCTGCAGGCAACGGTTTGCATCGCTAGATACGAATGCACCGGACAGACGTCTTATCCTTTAGGCCACGACGTCTTCATGAGGGGTTAGTGACGATAAGGTCGAAGACAGAGCGCAGTGAAGGAGAAACGTACGGAAAGCTGACCCCATTACCATGTGCAATGCATAGTTTGGAAGAAAAAAGACTTAACTTACACGCTTATCAACAAAGCCCTTTCCAGTACTTCTATATGTTCACGTAACTATTATTACCAATTGATCGTGAGACGTGACGCTCGTGGAAGTGAAACCTCTTTTGTAATAAGCGATTATGAGGTCCGATGCTGTTTTATTTTTCTTTAGGCCAGTTACAATACCGGTTGCAAAATTATGTGACGAATTCTTATAATTGCCGCCCCAAGTAAAGTAATGAATAAATTTACTTATATTTTCTCCAGATGAACGAAAGTATTTGCGTTGTCAAAATCAATAGCAATTACCGTTTCTTATTTTTTTGGTTTTTTAATTCACTAATCCACTAACGAAGATGGCATTTATTCTTTTTTTTTTTTTTATTGCTTATATGGGTGGACGAGCTCACAGCCCACCTGGTGTAAAGTGGTTACTGGAGCCCATGGACATCTACAACGTAAATACGCCACCCACCTTGAGATACAAGTTCTAAGATCTCAGTATAGTTATAACGGCTGCCCCACCCTTCAAACCGAAACGCATTACTGCTTCACGGCAGAAATAGGCAGGGTGGTGGTACTTACCCGCGCGGACTCACAAGAGGTCCTACCACCAGTAAAAAAATCGATGTTTATTACAGCAACTAAACGCAATGCATTAAACAATTCGATTGATTCTAGTTGTTCATTCATCGGACGTATCAATAAATCAATCACCATTATTGTTGCGACGTCAATAACATTATTGAAGATGTCAAAAGTATTCTGTCAAATGCAACGTGTCAATGTGTCATGATCTGTCAGTGATAGTTGACGGCGTTCGACTAATGACCGCGATTGCCCGATTGTGGACGCGGCAGTTTGTTTATGAGTATTCTGTTGTCGTTAATTATGATGTATTTATTGTTTTTATAGATGCTACCCTTTACATATACATTTAGATGGGCAGACGAGGTCACAGAACGTTGGTTTTTAAGTTAGTCTTAATAAAGGGAAATGGTCAGAATTATGATAGATAGATTTCTTGAAATGTTCATGGCGACTCAATAGTAAAATAGCTTAATATTTATAGTTTAATAGTTTCTGATTGATTATAAATTGTATTCTAAACAAAGAGCACACGGACAGATGCTTCTACAATAAAAAAAGATAAATCAAAATATTAATACTAATGTCGTGAATACTCACTCGATTAACATAATTTCTCTAATAATATAGAAATTGTAAAGATAATTAAACCGATACTTACATTTTGTTAATGCGAATCTTAGAAATGCGAATACAATCTTTTTACATTAAAAGAACTGTTCAATAGATTTTAACACTTAAAAGTTTTGGTATCATTATTTTAGGATGATCTAATGTAACATTTGCATTGGAGGCTTAGATTTAATTGCGTACAAAAAACTAGACGAGTTCGCTTTCACAAGACGGATAGAACGAACCATGAAATGAGTTCTCGGCTACCGCGTTACGCGTTGCTCTCGACCCAAGAGTTCTAATCGCTGTTGTTATGCACTGATGATGTTTGATAATGGTTTTTTTTTAATGCCCTTGTAGGCAGATAAGCATACGGTCCACATGACGGTGAATAGCTACCGTCGCCCATGGACTTCAGCAATACCAGGGGCAGAGCCAAGCCGCTGCCTACCGCTTAATACTCTCCACGAGCCTCGTTTGAAGAAGGACATGTCATTGCGGGCGGGGAACACTGTAGAGGGGAGCTCATTCCATAGCCGGATGGTACGTGGCAAACAAGACCTCTGGAAAGGCACTGTGGATGACCGCACTGGCTCTAGGTAGTATGGATTTATTGATGAAAGAGTCAAGCATAAGTTTGAAATGCTATATAGGATATTTCTCGACAAATACCTGTTGTTGAAACTGTGTTTGGCACTAAAGTAAAGGTGGATCGTGGGTAAATGCTATTAGCATCTGGAGTGTGGCTGTGGACTGCTAAAACAAATTAGTGTAATAATAAAAACATCATTATTTGGGTTTTGAGAAATTTTATCTAATGCTGTTTTGGCGTAGTTTGGTCATTCACCCGGTCCAGGGTTTCCTATGAAAGCTAAGCTCTTAACAAAACTTTCTTCAGATTTTACAGTGTGGCTACCACTTCCAAAATATTTGACAGAAAATAACGTCATTACGAAAGTAGAAACTTAATAACTTGGTTATCTTAAAAAATACAAATTTGTATGGATTCACTACGAATACAGTAACCATACTCGAAAAGCAAAAAGAGACACTTAATAATTTAGCCAAGTTATCGTATTTTATGAGGGCAATAAAAGCCGTCGATTGAGGAGAAATTCGAATACGGATCACACAAACTATATGATGGAACATGCGGAGCTTAACATAAAACAACACTCTGTATATCGAGTTTCACGAATACGGCTCAAAGGTTCATACTAACAGCCGCTATTCCGTACAGCCCTAGAGGTGTCCTAGGCACTCGGTGTATCGTTGAGTGGAATTGGCATAAACGCACACCTGATTGTATGCGAATGTCTCAATCACGTAGTTTGTTTCGTAACATGTTGCGTCGATATGTTTTGACGTGTCCAACTCGCCCTCGGTTGTGGCGCGGCAAATTGCTACAATTACATACAGAGAAGTGTGTCAAGTTGTAACCGGAGGGGAGTGCGGGACTAAAACCTCTGTCTGTTAAATGTTAAATCTATCTTATATTTGTTTGTTTTTATTTCGTATTATTTTATCAGCAAATGAATTAGGTCTCGTTTGGCGTATAGTGGATACCAGAGCGCTTAGTTATTAAGTTGAAGGATGGCAGATAGACCGTCTGGCTTATTTCTGTCGCGAAACAGTACTCTGTTCATAGCTGATAGCTTCGGTAAACAAAAACAAAAAAACACATAAAAAAAGTAGGAAGCGGCTTGTCTATGCCCTGGTATTGTTGACATCCAAGAGCGACGATAACCACTAACCATCCGGTGGACCATGTGCACTTCTACCTACAATGGTGTTTTTAGCCCACTGAGTCTCTCGCCGGATCTTCTCAGTGGGTCGCATTTCCGATCCGGTGGTAGATTCTGCGAAGCACGGCTCTTGCTAGGGTTTGTGTTAGCAACGTCGTCAGGTTTGAGCCCCGTGAGCTCACCTACTAGTAAAGGTTCCGCTGAAATAGCCTCTCAAGGCTCTCTTAAGGCTAAGCTTAGGTAGGATAAAGAAAAAAAAGCTGTTTTTAAAATAGTACAAAACAAAACTACCAATCACTAAATGAATCGTAGCTGAAGTTTCTTTTATAGCATAGATGAGTGGAGAGGCTCATAATGAACATAGCGTAACCGAAGTATATACATATCAAACACGTAATGTCATCCGTCTTGAGACATTCGTTCTAAGTCTCAATTCGCTATTTGCAATTCGCAACGCATTAATTCTTCACGGCAGAAATACGCAAGATGGTAGCTACCCGTTGGCTTAGAGTTACTTACACTATTACCTGTCATAAATTTTGTGGGATTCAATATTAATTTCGCAATGCTATTCCTTCATTCATGAATTAGTACCTACCTGCTGTATGTAAGTACTGGAATAGTCATATCACTGCGAGTGCGGGTTTCATCAATCATTATTGACGTCATAATATTGACAAAACCACTAGTCCGTATTACCCCAATCTCCTCCGAACGGTAGCAAAGCGGCCCCGCTGCATATGACCGTTCCCTATCATTACAAACGTACACACGCATTACCTAATTACATATTATTCGATACGAGAACGATTACTTCTAGTATGTACTCGTACCTAGTTTGCGTGGTATTAGTGAGATAAGAGCCGGAATATAAAAAAAAAAATTGGAAATCGACGTCATGAAATTCGGTGAAGTTCCTTTTTTAAAATTGTACTCTCGGTCAATGGAACTTGCGTAGCTTTGTTATGGGTTTATAGTCGAGAAGTATTCGTGGTCTAGTATGTCCCATGTACCTTTTTTTTTTTAAATCGCCGGACTTCCGCCCTCCCCTGGGGATGGAAGGCGGGGCATGTCGGAGTCGAACTGACTAAATGTCCCATGTACCTAATATGTACGCACCTATTTTACCGCCATATACCAAATTATCTGTTGATACTGAACCTGCCAATAGTTAGGTCTTAAAATCTTTCCCATCAACATTTTTGTTCCAAATGGAAAAAGGAATTAATAAATATTTTTTTAATAAATAAATAAAAATGAAAAAGAAAAACGAATGAAAGAGAAACTGCTTTAAAACCAACGTTTACTTATTTAAATTTATTTTTTCTTTCTCTATTTAAAATATATTGGGTAATCGATTCGAGTCACGAACGCGAATAATATCACTATCGACAATCGTAATCGTAACGAAAAGTGACATAATAAGACATCTCGATTAAAGGCATCGAGAAATTTTGAGAATTACCTTTCGATCGCTTAATTCGAAATGCTATTATATCATAATAGAGTGTTGTTACTGTCGATATCGAGTCGCAAATTTGTAGAGATGGCGTTAAAAACGGCCCGAAATTAAGATTTTCTAATAGGATACGATGGGTACTGAAAATACACCTGACACAAGAACCAAAAGATACAAATAGCCTGTTTTAGGCTTCGTTTTGCCCTTGGCATTACTGATGTCCATGGGTGATGGTGCATACTGTTTTTCCTACCAAATCGTTGATATGCTAAGTGGATAATCCTACTGCTCACGAACCGGTAGGAGAGCTCACGGGCTCAACCTAAGAAAACTTCTAAACGTAGAAAATCATTATAGTAGTGCACAAAAAGTATAAGAGCTAGCCTGAGGGTGCAGTCCGGCAGATAGTAATATAGCCGGAGCGCCTAATCGTGTAATTGACTTCCCACGAACTCAAACAGTTTTTGCTTTGCCCGCGTGCTACTCAATCGCGGCTCACACAGCCTGATTCATTTTGATTCATTGCAAGACGACGTAGTCTTAAAGATATTACAGACTGTTTACATTATGAAAGCTTTGGATTACTTTAAAGCAGACTTACTTTAAAATGCAATTTCATTTGGAAGCTGTTTTAATTTCTAATTAAAGTCAGATAACTGCTTTCCGCTGTGATTATAGCATGTATATGTCTACTACTGTCTATTACTTTAAAAGCATATAATACCAAGTTTAAACAATAAAAGAGTATACAAATTCTGTAAGAAAACTATTTTCTTCTGTCTTTGTTTTAAAATATTCATCTAAAGTTTCCGATCAATTTTAAAATCAATTTACTTAAAAATAATTCACCCTCTGAGAATAAAATCTCGTTACTAGTACCACATCTGTGTCCGAAGCGCTATATTTCTCTGCGATGCAGTCAATGCGACAAAGTTGCGACTCAAAAGAAACGCTACACACTTACATAAAATAAAAACTTTCAAACTGAAATGAATTTAAGCTGCACGGCCTAAGGTTCATATTCGAATGCATGCGCGAGTGTGATACTTCGAAATGGAATTAAAAAGTAATCGAAAATGAATGCACGTCTCGTCAGACGGTCCGAGAAAGGAAAGCACGTATTTGTCGCGGTTCCGTACAAAAAAATCTTATTTCATTCATAAAATGAGTCGCATTGAGAACGCTGCTCGACTTTTTTTATGTTTTTTTTTCTCTCCCGTGAACGTTATTCATGATCGACGTGGAATGATGCCAGGTACTCAGCTTTTTAATGGTTTGCATTTAACACACTGTTTACACTTGAGTGCCTCCGTCACGGATAGCCTCGATTGATAGTTCCCAAGCTCCTGGTCTTTTTAGTTCATACGTGGGTCGTTTTATTTCGATCGTTTTAATTAACACTTATAGTTATATGGAGCCTTTCTGGATAAACAATTTTAGTTCAAATTCATAAGAAAATCGATCATTAGATACTTGTAATTTTTGTACCTACTTTTTTTTTGGAACCACATTTTTTTCTTTAGTGCTTGAGGTATTACTGCTGGCCCGGAGGCCTTTCCAGTTTCACCAGGACAAGTGGGCGAGCATAGGCTCAGCCACGAGGAGCTGGATTTGCAAACAATTGCCCTAGTTTCTCCAAAGGAGACCTAACAAATCAAGAATAATAAAATAAATAACAAAGTAATAAGCTTGCCACGCAACTTACCACACCGGACCTAATAAATAGGCTTAAAAGGCGACAAATCCTAAGTCTTGATAGACACGGTTGACAGAGTGTAGCAGTCTCGATGGAGATTTTGCTCTGACCGCCTAACAGCTCTCAACACATAGTCATAGTCTAGCTGACTGATTGCAAGAAATAAAAAAAAAGTAACTTTCTGGCTATAAACAAACGCTTAGACTATATTTGAAAAAAGGAACATCCAAAAGGAACCAAAAATTCCTTCAGAAAGTTACGCTTTATACAACCAAACATAATTTGTTTTTCATTCGCATTTCGTCTAGCATCACGCAGCAATGTTATTTTGCACTATTTAAATAGCTAAGGTATATACAATAGAGATCATTCGGCGTTCTAAAACGAAACGAAACAAAAAGCCTGCTTTTACATAAACGGCTAAACTTTCGAATGGCAGCGTAATCGAGATCACGACTCGATCCTTTGTGCGGATCGATACGATCCGTCGATCGCGGCGTGCGTGCGCGCATGCATTATGTACCCGCGTACTTTGTGGGCCCGGTCGAACTAACTTTCGTTAACAGCTGATTAAAATTTCAATGTTATTTTTTGTCACAATTAAAGTTGTTAACCGAGCTCAATAATGTTTCAAATTGCTTATTACTGTTATTTGTAATTTACAATATATCGGGGGGTCAAAGGCAGGTGGTTTAAACGACATTTATCTTTGTAGTGAAAGATGCGTTTTATTTGGTACTAGCGACCCGCCCTGGCATAGCTTCGGAAACTGTAATTTATTATTGATTTCTCCACTATTTAATGGATGTTATTATACATATAAACCTTCCTCTTTAATCACTCTATTTATTAAAAAAAACCGCATCAAAATCCGTTGCGTGGTTTCAAAGATTTAAGCATACATAGGGACAGACAGATATAGGGACAGAGAAAGCTTTGTTTTATACTATGTAGTGATTAGCATCAATAGTTCGATGTTTTTATATAAGTTTACTCTATTCAAATAAAATTCAAAAAGTTTAAATGGGTCTCTGTTAAAGTAACAAAAATTTAGCTTAAAGCAAACAACCTTTCACCCTCGATAATATTTATATATTTAGTGATCTAAATACAGATCGATTGTCTAATCGAGTTAATAGTTTTTGAGAATACATTTTGATATAATGTCATTAACAAGTACTACATAGTTGATTACTAAAACAAATGTATGCCTCGATATCACAGCAAAATATTTCAGAGCTCATATCTATTTAATAACTATCGAAAATAAAATATACAGCGATACTACCGGAGAGAACGGAAAACTGTTAAGTAAACGAATTACATAAAAATTAATGCAAATTTGTTGAATATGAGTAAAATATCTAATGACCTGTCTGTCGTTAAAAACAAATGTAATGATTGCGGAGCTACCTAAAAATGTGAATTTCACTTAAAAGTCGTATTATGAGCCAGAAATTAATCGAGTATTTTACCTATGTTAATTGATTATTCAGTAATTTAATTAGTTATACCTTCAGATTGATCATCAATTAATGTAAACATCGGTTGATGGGCACTAAGATATTTATTAAAAAACTGTGATGTGCATAGGTAAATCCACTGATCTAGTAAAATAACTACAACTAAATAACTACAATTTCGTTGCGAATTAATAAACTTATAATTGAGCATATTATTCAGGCGTTTGTGTCATATTTAATTGTTTTAATGCAATCAAACAAGATTTTTAGAGTTTATTTAATTATCAAATAAAATATTAAAATGGATACAGTGGAGAACCAGCCATTGTGGCGAACTTTGGAAGTGGCCTAAGCTCAACATTGCATATCTTTAAGCTATAATTACAACACAAGAATAACTTACCTCATAATTATTTCTACGGTCATTACTTATAAGTAGCATGGGATGTCACATTTAAGTAAAATCATAGATAACTTTTAACTGTAAAACATTCTAACGATTTAACTGTAGCTAAAAAGTACAGTGTAACCCGACGCGCAGAATGCACAGAAACTCGATAGGTATCTAGCAATGGGATCGTTAGTTAGCGCAGCGCGAAAGCTATTGCGGGCATTTTGTTTGAAATTAACAATTATGGGCCTACATTAGATTTGTATGTTCGGTCCGTGGTATGGACGTGAAAGGGAACGAAGTGAGTTGTATTGATAATATACGTTCTATTTAATGTTTATTCAGCGGTTAATAGTGTTTGACGTCTTTGGTTTTAGTAATATAGCTTTGTTAAGACCAATGTATCATATCGCACGTGTAGAGGATACAAAGTGGTAATTTTATTGTTTAGGAGTTTTTTTGGTAGTGGTCAATAATGATTCAGGGCGTTATCGGCAATGAGATAATTAAATAACACAACTGGTTAATCGGAGCATTTATTCGCGACTGAACTTAAAAAATTAAAAAGCAACGGAGATTGCGGGCTTATGACTACGAACAATTTTGTTTACATAACAAACTGTGTCCCTACAATTGTAATTATTACCAAAATTATAACTCATAATGCTGTTTTTGTTACGACTTTTAATATTTTCCTCGATAATTGGCCCTGTTTAAACTTGAACTTTGGATGTTGGAGAATTTTGAATCTCTCTCTCTCTCTCTCTCTCTCTTCCCAACTATTTATCCCACATGGTGGTGGGGTCAGCTTTCCTGACTTTACTCCTCAACTTCGCTCTATTTTCGACATCCTCGTCAGCAACATTGCATTCTCTCTTGTCCTTCAGCACTACGTCCCTCCACCTTGTCTTAGGAGAATTTTGAATCTTGTTTCTCTAAAATTTTAATGGACGGTTTTTATGATAAACATATGCCGATAGAACACGCGATATCAATGCCACGTAGCTTCATACATTAGACGGAAGTTTTAATATAATACTGGCTATTGAACCCTTCAAATTGGAATGGGTGACAGTTGAAGGCATAAATAGTCAGGAGGATATATCCGTGCGGGTTCATACTGGTATTAATGGCATAATAGCATCAACCTATGGTTACGAATACTATATCCTTGGCTACGTGGCGCCCTAACTGCACTGCCTTGTGTGTGTGCAAGTGTTGAAAGGCTAGTTAAGGATTTTTTAAGCGGCGTTCTTTGGGTATTATATTAGCGTAATGCGATCTCCAGCCGGCATTTCTGGTTATATGGCGTATTGGAAGTCCGTAAGGGTAGGTAGGTATCTCAATCCTGATTAATCCTGTAAAGTGGTAGTAATGCATTCCGGTTCTTAGGGCACGAAAGATTCGAGCATCGACCTCATGTTTCAAGGCGGATGGTGATATTTCACATCGTGATGTCTTCTGGGTTGGGTAGCCACTCAAACGAAGGTCGTGACTTCGTTTACCTCACATGTTCACATCACCTTGTTGTTAAGGGATCGTAATTAGTGCAGCATTTGTTAAAGATTTTTGCTGGTGGTAGGGCCTCTTGTGAGTTAGGATGGGTAGGTACCACCACCCTGCCTATTTCTGCCGTGAACCAGTAATGCGTTTCGGTTTGAAGGATGGGGCAGCCGTTGTAACTATACTGAGACCTTAGAACTTATATCTCAAGGTGGGTGGCGCATTTACGTTCGAGATGTCTATGGGCTCCAGTAACCACTTAACACCAGGTGGGCTGTGAGCTCGTCCACCCATCTAAGCAATAAAAAAAAGCCTTAACATTAAGCTACGTTTACATTAGCTATTGAATGAGACTTTACAGTGCTATCGGTTCTATTTATCTAATTCACTTTTACGATTGAATATATTTTAGAAGCTGTTCGATTGGACGTAAAGAAATCACTCCTGACTCCTGACAAACAAGGTAGTTATTAAGCTTAGACGATTCCGGAAAGAGTCGGTACCGTCATGGACGAGATCGGTTGCAACCTTCGACATCACACGACGTTTGTAGGGAGGTGGGCTTTGTTTGTCTATATCGATTAATAATTTATTTGAAAATATTTTATTTTGTATCTTTTATTAGTTTGTTGAGTCTCTATATCAGGGAGGGATTAATAAGACACGTGTTCAGTTAAGTGACTAACGTATATTGGGATTACAACCTATCGTGCTATCGACAGCCCGACAATACCGAGACTGGCGTAGCATCATTGCAATATAATTACCGCTAACACATACATACAATTGTTAGTTGCTATGGGGACATTTGTGGTCCCTACAAGTTTATTTTACTGGTGGTAGGACGTCTTGTGGAGTTCACACGGTAGGTACTACCACCCTGCCTATTTGTGTCGTGAAGCAGTAATGCGTTTCGTTTTGAAGGATGGGGCACCCGTTGTAACTATGCTGAGACTTTAGAACTCATATAAAACGGTGGGTGGCGGTATTTACGTTGTAAATATCAATGGGCTCCAGTAATCACTTATCAACAGGTGGTGCGTGAACTCGCTTACCAATCTAAGCAATAAAAAAAAAGATTAAAAATAACCGTGAGCGGATTGTTCATAATCGTGTGGCCCCAAGCTAGGATTCATTGTACTTTGGGAGGCAGACTTATATACATATTTACTTATTTAAATTAATGTGCCAAGTTCATCACACGAGTCTTTGTCCAAAGTGGAACCGAAGCCTCGATCTAGTAATCACGAATGCTAACCAGTCCACCACAAGATAAATTTGTATTTTGAATGTCTCTGATAACTAATTGTTTGCCTTAGACTAAATATATAAGACTTATTGTAAAGCTTGATCTTGTTGTAAAGGCCAGTAGAGGAATTTTACGAGGATAAACTTCAAATCAACAAATACTATCGCACCACTGATACCGATCCGATGATAGATTCTGCAAAGCACTGCCCTTGTAGGAAAAAAATGTGTAATAGTACCACTAAGCCATGTCGCATCTTCCAATCGATACCCTGACAGTTTATGACTAAAAATATGAGCACAATTTCATGATTGCATTTTTTGTTCAAAACAGTCCAAGTAATAAATAATAATAAAAAAAAAACAAAATGTGTGCAATTCACACGTGGTAGAAGTGAAACCTTCCAAAATTAAAATACAATTATCCTAAACGTCTTAAGTATATGTAAAATTTTGTCATTAGTAAATAATTGTAAGGTAGCGCCCTCTGTGAATTGATATTTTAATTTCACGTATAATCCTAAATTAACAAGAGCTTTCATACACACGTTAGTATTAAAAAATCTCACAGATGGCGCTGTATTAAATAGTATGTATATTTCTGTCTCATTCTTTGCTGGCTTCATCCTACACATTTTTGTATTTGTGTCTCTTACCTGTCGTTTTTTCCGTTGCATCCGGTTTGAAATCACAACGATTCTAAAGAAGTTTTCACTTCAATAAAATAATTTATTACCTTTCACACAGATCCAGATTAATACATTTAGATTAATAAAAGAAAAGAAAAATAAAAAGGCCAAAAAGACAGCACTGATTTTCAGTCACCCCCGTTCCCCTTTGGTTTATTGCGGAATTTAAAGCTAGTTACGTGTGTACAGATTCAAAACGTACAAATAATAATACAATAAACATAAGAAAAAACAAAAAAAAAAACAAAAAAATCATAGCTTCACAGATTTTCAAATACTTAGAGAGTTTTTTTTTATTGCTTAGATTGGGTGGACGAGCTCACAGCCCACCTGGTGTTAACTGGTTACTGGAGCCCAAGGACATCTACAACGTAAATGCGCTACCCACCTTGAGATATAAGTTCTAAGATCTCAGTGTAGTTACAACGGCTGCCCCACCCTTCAAATCGAAACGCATTACAGCTTCACGGCAGAAATAGGCAGGGCGGTGGTACCTACCTGTGCGGACTCAAACGAGGTCCTACCACCAGCAATAAGAGCAAAAACGACTGCAGCCAGAGAGAGGGTCATCTCGCAAAATCCAATTCAAAGAATATATCAATTAAACATTATCATTAATAAGTTTCGTTAAAAATCCCGACTCCATTAAACCGGGGCACGTTAAATCTCATCTCAGGAGCCAGGTAATTATCCTGGCGACACTCCAAAGCGGCGCTCATTTCAATTAGCTCTCTTAAATATTCAATGTCTTTAAAATAGGCTCCGCGATTCTCGGCTAGTTCAGAAGTTATATCACCGCTTGAGGTTAATTGTTGACTCCGGAGTTAGGATGACGTGAATTTTTACGATCCAACGTTTTACGACGTTTATGATTACGTCAGGGATTTGATTGTTGTTGAATCTTTCGCAGTTGGGCCTTTGGTACAGATACGCTAGCACACCTGGTGTTCAAGTTCAGTCTTTGCGACTTCAAGAGCGGCTGTTTCGTCTTTTTTTCTTTATTCTCTTTTAGCTCTTCAGACTGGAACGATAGTGTAGTTAGTGGATATATGATGGTATCTATCTAAGTAGGCTAAAAAAATCTCAATGTCATATTGAAGGTTGATTTTGAATGTACGATTCTACTTTTTTCATGAAGGTTTGTCGAATGGATTAATTTGTAAATCGAACCGCTCGTAGTTAATATTTGGTAATTATACCTAAGCAAGCAAGCAGTTTTTTTCTGGTCAGCAGGAAATCGCCGGACTTCCGCCCTCCACTGGGGATGGCGGGTGGGGTATTGTGAAATGTAGTCGCCAATAAATATAAAAATTAGTTGTCTGTGGCACAATCACTCATGTTTTTGTTTAATCTATGATTGTAACTCATTGCGGTTATAAATTAATAAAAGAACGACGTGATTATTTTCTCCACCGAGTTTTGATAACTTTTACCATTAAAAACATTATATAAGCCCATAACTCATCACAGGTATGTCGGAGTCGAACCGACTAAAACCTCCTGTCGCTCAATGAAAAGGCAAAGGGAGGAAAGTGAAGCGTTTAGTGCGGAGCACATATCTCCCATCACTCTCCCCCTCGGGACGCCGGACCGGCGGTCGTCGGCGCCACGACCACCAGCCCTCTAGGTCGGCAAGCTATGGCGCCGGTTAGAGTGAGCAAGCAAGCTAGTCTAATCTTGTGTAACAAAAGGCCGTGTGTGTTACATGAAAGGCGAAATGAATTCGATTATGGAAATGAAATGATATTCAATTAAATGAGGTGAGACAACTTCGATTGGGTGTTCGATGATAAAGTTAAAGTGCTTCTGCGATTTAGACTCCGCAAACTATTATTTAAGTGGAAACTGAATTAAATCCGTAGTCAAATAGCTATTTTGTGGAACTTTTAGAGTGAGTTTTAAAATATTATTTTAGAAAAAGAATACTTTTTTGCTTTAGATGGCGGGATATATAAACGGAATTACCGACGTATTTAACGCGCAACCAGAAAACATTCTGTTATTTACTGTCTGTTTTATTGTAATTGTTCGTAATAATGCTAGTTATAATTTAATAACTAATGACATTGATCTTAGGACTGTAATGCTAGTAAGAGTTTTTTTTTTTTAAATAAACAAATGAAAACGTGCTTAAAGTGCTTTCAATGACTATAAACCTTTTTTTTTTATTGCTTAGATGGGTGGACGAGCTCACAGCCCACCTGGTGTTAAGTGGATACTGGAGCCCATAGACATCTACAACGTAAATGCGCCACCCACCTTGAGATAGAAGTTCTAAGGTCTCAGTATAGTTAAAACGGCTACCCCACCCTTCGAACCGAAACGCATTACTGCTTCACGGCGGAAATAGGCCGGGTGGTGGTACCTACCCGTGCGGACTCCCAAGAGGTCCTACCACCAGTGATAACTGAGAAACTGAGTAACGCCCATATAAATATACGATATAAATCAAAATTATATTTTACAAATCATTATAACTAATTAGTTTAAATTAACTAAAAACGAATAAATATTAAAGTATTAACAAAGCCCGATTTTTACGAATAAAAACAGTTCATAGTGACCAATTAATCAAACAATGATTATACAAAAAAAAACTCATCGCATATCCCACGAGTATGTTTATCGATTGATTGGTATCGATAACGTCGTATCGATGTTTCCGCATCGACAGTGATGTGATGCGCGGAATGCTACGGCGCACCACTAGACGCATGGACTGATGGTCATTGCCAGCGCATGCCCACTATAAATAATATGTTGTAAAACGATTTTCGATAGATTAATCTGAATCGTGCGCGCGGTCGTGCGCCGCCGGAGCAGAAGAGAGATCTATTGTAGATCGATGCAGACCTATCAAGATTAAGAAATGGCTGGTATTGATTTCAGATTTTTGATGAACTAATATTTCCGGTTCATTATGTGTTAGCTAATCACACAATGAAACGATTTAAATTGCTATAGTATATTCAATGGACAGAATTTCAATTTATTTCATTTTTACCTAATGTGATTATAATAACAGGTATATCTTTTAACACTCGGAAGTTGTATAGCTAAATTGTTATGGACAACTAGCAACGAAAAATATACAGACTAATCAAGCAATATATATATGCTTAAAAAGCCATTTCATATTACAGATGAACAAAAATAGCAATTTAGTAATTTCAAAACGGTCACAAAATCATGAATAAAGAAGAACCTAACACACATATATTTATTAGGAAGTTAAAATATCAAGAGCTAATTTCACAGAATTAATTCACAAAAATTTCTTACTGGTGGTAGGACCTCTTGTGAGTCCGCACGGGTAGGTACCACCGCCCCGCCTATTTCTGCCGTGAAGTAGTAATGCGTTTCGGTTTGAAGGGTGGGGCAGCCGTTGTAACTACACTGAGACCTTAGAACTTATATCTCAAGGTGTGTGGCGCATTTACTTTGTAGATGTCTATGGGTTCCAGTAACCACTTAACACTAGGTGGGCTGTGAGCTCGTCCACACATCTAGGCAATTATAAAGCTACAATTTATTTTTAGAATACTTGATTTTTTTTTTCGTAGATAATAACAATGATTTTGAAAACGTGTCGCATAAGGCGTCACCGAAAATCTCGGACACACCTATGTTTTTCATAAAATAATTTATTAAGCTTCGGATCTTTAATTTCATTACATATCTTTGATGTTGTTAGTTCTATGTAAGAACAAGCGCACGCGTGCTCCGTACGTAGTATAATGCGCGCTATCCTGTGGGAATGTCCAGCTACAATCATTTGTAATGTGTTTGTTTTTAAACGCTAACGATAATTCGCTTTTAAAATTTATTTTATCAATATAATAAAAGCTCTCTATACGCGGGACATATGTACTGTAAATATGCCACGACTACAGAAACCGTGAATATGCAATTCTAATTTACAAATATGGGATTATAGGGGATACGTTTCTATGTAACATAAAAAACCAGTATATAAAAATTAATTTAAGTGAAGTTTTTAACCATATAGATTAATTATTAAATGATATTCGGTTAAATTTCTATTGAATCCTTTTTTTCAATATGTATGTATGTACCGATGTACCGATTATATCTGCGAATAAAGAAATCTTTACCCGCGAATAATGGGTAACATTTTTGAAATCCGCGAATAGTGAAAACGCGAATAAAGGAAGCGCGAATAAGGAGTTTTTGCTGTATCTTGATATAGAAGAGGCCCTCAATAACCACCGCTATTCTAAGTAGTCTTATCCAGTGTTTTGACGCTTTCGAGCGTGTTTTTTTTGGATATTGGTTATTTGTTTTATATAAAAGTTTAGGTCTTTTATTTATCGATTGAGGCACTACGAAGTCTGCCGGATCAGCTAGTGATTTATAAAAAAAAATGTGTTATTTTTTGTACGTTAATACAAAGTTAAGTCGTACACTGTCTGCATTACTAATAAAAATCTTACGTTACGGACGTTTTTTCCCGGTTAAGGTACCCCTCCGCATCGTCCCATAAGGAACATCGTTCCAAAAAAAACAATCGACTGAAAAGAACTTCTAATCGACGCTGTTTTTAAACTGTATGCTGTCTTCCTTCAGACGACGCATGAAACTCCTCAGTAGAAGTCAACGGTTTGGCTGTGCCTCAAGAGCTGCTGATATCCATGAGCGACACTAATAGCTTACCAAAAAGCGAACCGTGTCCTTGTTTACTTGGCAAGGCATTAAAAACTTGTTATAGACTCTCGTAATTAATCGTAGATTGGATGGAGTTTCTCTCAAATAAATAAATATTCCAATATTAAATCAAAGCTAAGGAAACCTTATTCCGTTATTCATTACCCTAAAAACAGATTAGCATTAAAAAGCAAATTCGCATGAACTGAAAATTCCTTTATAAATATAAACAGCGAACTTAGTGCTTCATAAAACTTTTAAACTGTGCTCTACATAAGTTTACGTATTCACAAATGCTATAACTATTCCAAAATGATGTTGCAAGCAGAATCCAAAGCTTCATACCTTATCTTAAGGTAGCAGAGGCTATTTTTGTGTCGTTAACTGGTTCGAGATTGTGAAATTTAACATTGTTTTTGTCGAAAGAGGCGTAAAACGTGGACTGCGCATCGAATAATCGTAAAGTGAACTGTGTGTAGTGAGCTTTATCTAGTTCATAGGCACTTTACTTGAGTTTATGATTAAGCAATGATTTGATATGCCCAGTTCAATCCTTTGAGGGATTTCTCCGTAAATTATGGCATTTATATTGTCGAGTTTATTTTAAGAGTGTTCAAGCTTCTGTTACAGTAGTTTAATGAGGTAGTTATGATTGCAGTCGTCTGGCCAGTTGGCTTGTGATAGCTAAAATCGATGCCTCCAATGAACACTACTGTGACTCAAAATTTTGAAATTTTCCCTTTTTCACGCAAATCGCTTCACTATGTTAAAAGTATTACAATTAATCATTATTGATGGGGTTCGAAGCAAGAGTAAATCAGCTAGTTACACAAAAAAAACCATAAATATATCTGCAGTAATAAAGATTTTCTCAACTTTTTTCGTTTAAACGCTCCTTCTGTAAATCTACGAATTTGGAGTTAGCGTAGTGTTTGTTCATTGGAGGCATCGAAATTATTGATGTATAAAATGTAACCCAAAGAAGGTAAGATTGCATCAAGCAGTGGCACTTTTGGTCGGTCGAAGGACAGGACTGTTTAAATATGTATATTTAGGGCGCATTTTGGAACATTGAAAAGTCGAACACAGTGGATTTAAAAAAATATATGGCGGATTTTTTTAAATTAAGTTTAACAATAAACGCATTTTTTTTTAATTTTTACGAAGGAAAGGTAGCTGGTAGCCCGTAGGACTTTCAGTTTCACCAGGCTAGTAGCAAATGCTCAGTTAGAAGCATTGGGATTGGCTAATAGCTACTCGACTAAAGAGCAGCTGCTTTGCGAACGCACTTTCGTATTTTTGCTGTTCACATCGATCAGCCTATTATAGGTGGTAGGACTTCTTGTGAGTCCGCACGGGTAGGTACCACCACCTCGCCTATTTCTACCGTGAAGCAATAATGCGTTTCGGTTTGAAGGGTGGGGCAGCCGTTGTAACTATACTGAGACCTTAGAACTTATATCTCAAGGTGGGTGGCGCAATTACGTTGTAGATGTCTATGGGCTCCAGTAACCACTTAACACCGGGTAGGCTATGAGCTTGTCCATCCACCTAAGTAATAGAAAAAAATACATTCAACTACGTTCAAATAATAACAATGCTACCGTTAAAACCAAATCGTATGTGGTTCTAAAATGCGGCAGAAGTAGGCAAAACGTTAATATTGACCCGGAAGAGCTGTGATATACCCGGCTTCCAGCAAATCAGATATAAGGAGCTTTAAAAAAATGGGCAACTTTTATCAACTAAGGAATGAGTATAATTTCAACAAGTGAAACCATATACTGGAATCAGATAGTTAAAGTCGACGTGTTCGCTATTCCGCGTCGTTCGCAATCTGCATTCGAGATCGAGCGCGACTCGCAACAATGAGATCTTGTCACACACGTGTCGAGTGGGATCTAATTCTCAGTTCTGCTTTTAAATAACCACGCAATGCAAACATAATGGAGTTGTGATTGAAGTGAATTAACAATGTTATTTACAATTGTAAATACATGTTGTACATTTTGCATGTTTTTATTTTTGGCGGGCTTTTTCTGTTTGTCACAGACTACCATTAGGCGCTAGTGAACGCTACCAGGAGCGGTATGCATTCAACCCACCAAATAATGATTTTTGAAAAGTAATAATGTGGTGTCTAAATTTCTAGTAATAAAGGCGACACTTCGAATTTAATTCTATGGATAGAAATTATTGTGATTCCGACTTATCATCTCATGTCTCAAGAAAGACGGCGGAAAGGCCGCTATCACTAGTACTGTTGTGGTGTATTGTTCCAAAGCTGCGCCTTATGGAATCAGATCACGCATATCACTAAAATGATCATGGTTCTATACTCTTCGCATATACGAGTGTTACTGTGTTACTTATAATATTTGCTATGTGTATGTGCTATAATTCTCATGTTGTATTTGTTATTTTAGTTATGTGTTATTTGTTCTACACACACTTATCACTTTTTATTATTATTCTCATTATCCTCTCGCAGGTCTGCTGGAAGAGATTTCTCAAGGAAATAAGCAGTGCCTTTGTACATAATTTTCCTATTACTCTGTACTGTGTCTTGTTTTCTGTGTGTACATAAATAAATAAATAAAAATAAAATAGAAGGCGTGTCGTTAGATACGATAAATACGCTCGACATTATTTCTACAGTACCTGCAACATAATGTCTCACGATGCCAGAAATAAGCCCGTCATGCACTGCGCATTGTCCGCAGTTCTGCACTCACTGTGCTATCGTTAATTGCGATCGCTGTCATTTTACGGTTACGCATTAGCATTACGGCAATTGTATCGATACTTGGGTGCTTTGCTGATGTAATTGAATAATAATTTGTATTTTAAAACGCTTTTGGAAATACGACCCACAGATACAGCCCCCGGTCACCGTCCTCGTCGAACCCGTCGCTTGCGACGAAAGGCTCGGCGAGTGAATTAATCCATAGACACAGCCCACTGAGTTTCTCGCCGGATCTTCTCAGCGGGTCGCGCTTCTGATCCGGTGATTGATTCTGCGAAGCACTGCTCTTGCTAGGGCCAGTGTTAGCAACATTTCCGGTTTGAGCCCCGTGAGCTCACTTACACACTAAGGAGAAGCTGAAATAGCCTCTCAAGGCTATCAGTATAGGTAGGGGAAAAAAACACAGCACATTGAGTTTCTCGCCGGATCTTCTCAGTGGGTCGCGTTTCTGATCCTTTGGTTGATTCTGCGAAGCACTGCTCTTGCTAGGGCTGGTGTTACCAAACGGCAGGTCCCGTGAGCTTACCTACTTGAATGTTGAATCTAATACGAAGTATCCAGTACGGAAGTATCCATGTACTCTAACCGCCTAATACAATATCTTCATCTGTCTTGTCTTGTCTTGTCATTCATGCCTATGATCTGAGCTGTTTTTTAATAATTATCGAGATGACATACATATTTTTTTGTTTTTTTTTTATTGTCATATAGGCAGACGAGAATACGGCCCACCTGATGGTGAGTGGTCACCTTCGCTCATGGACGTCAGCAATGCCAGGGGCAGAGCCAAGCCACTACCTATTGTTTAATACTCTCCACAAGCCTCGTTTGAAGAAGGACATGTCATAGCGCTCGGGAAACACCGAATTGGATAACATTTATTTTTTGGTTTAATTAAGACATAACTAAATTGACTTTCGTATCTACAATTAGTTTAACAGTTATTGAACCCAATAATTAATATTCTTGTTCGCTAATTAGTTTTACCAACTAATTAATTGGTAAAACTAATTAAATAAAAAAAAATGTAAATAAAAACTCTTCTGCGCAGCATCACCGTTTTAACCATTCATAAATGAATGTTTGAATCGTAATTAAAACAATTACGTAACGTGAAAACAAATTTGTAACCAATCCAATTATAGAACATTCGATTTCTTATCATTGCGATACGTTTGAAATTTAATTATAAACACATACGTCTATTGCGCTGTTGATTACATTTTGTCAGGCACAAGCTTACATTAATTTTTTGTTAGTCGTACCATTGACTATACTGGTTGCATGCAAATTACTTTCTGTACTTTAACTAAAAGAACTGGTTTTTGTTTTAATTTAAATCTGGTTTTACTGGTGCGATCATTCAATCCGTTCGGACAAATTAACTTTTTTTTATCGCACTAATTTGGCGCGCGAATTAATGTCATATCTGTGAAAAGTTTAAGTTTATGTACTGAAATCCTATAATATAAATAGAATAAAATACGTTAGGAGAGGTAAAGACATCTTCTACCAATCGAGTGATATTACTCGGTTAACCGACAGTCCAACTGTTTTTGTTCGGAACTTGTATATACGCAAACTTATCTTGAACATTTCGTCAGTGAGATTCAGACAAATGTCAAATATGTTGTATTTATTAATGGCTACCTCCAAAGAGGTTTTAAGTAAAATGTTAATTTCGTTAAGTTGATTTCGTGGATATCCGACCTTATTACTAGGTCGAGGTATAAGTTCATTAAGCAGTGTTCACAGCGTCGACGGCAACTGTACAAACAATACGGCAATAATTAAATTCAATCGCAATTAAAACCAAGTGTCGATTTCGTGTTGAGAAACATGCTTAGAAATGTATCAAGTTAATCTGTGTGAGTGATCTAAATGTAATAATGCAATGTCGATATTGAATAATTGTAATCGGCTATTAATAGAGCACATTGGTATGTACATACTATTAAAAACTATATCTAATAAATTAATAAAAATAATAATTATTTAGGTAAAGCTACTTATAAATAGAAAATCTGCGTTAGCTCACCGCCGGTTGGCAGAGCTCCCAGAAGGCTGGCAGCATTTCCACGCTGGATAGCAATGCTAATTCTTTGTGCAAAATACGTACCGGCCTTCTGGTCTCCCGAGGCCTCAAAAAGTTAAAAAAAAACTTTAAGGTCCTTAAAAAAACTTTTTGTATGTACATAGTATAGTATTTTATTTGGCTAAATATCAGAAATGCTTCTTCCATTTGCCTCCATACAGAAGAGGGCCGTTCGGATTGTCGATAATCCCATTCTCACGGATCGTTTGGAACCTCTGAGTCTGCGGGAGACTTCGGTTGTATTTTGTACCGTATGTTCCATGGGGAGTGCTCTGAGGAATTGTTTGAGATGATACCATCATCTCCTTTTTATCATCGCACCTCCCGCCATCGGAGCAAAGTTCATCCATATTATCTGGAACCGCTGCGTTCATCGACAGTGCGTTTCCAGAGGTCTTTTTCGCCACGTACCATCCGGCTATGGAATGAGCTCCCCTCCACGGTGTTTCTCGAGCGCTATGACATGTCCGTCTTCAAAAGAGGCTTGTGGAGAGTATTAAGCGGTAGGCAGCGGCTTGGCTCTGCCCCTGGCATTGCTGAAGTCCATGGGCGACGGTAACCACTCACTATCAAGTGGGCCGTATGCTCGTCTGCCTACAAGAGCAATAAAAAAAAATGACGAGTCGATTATTTCAAAACACTACACAAACTACCCACTTTGAATGATTTGTTTTGTAAAATCTTGAGTGATACATTACGGCTCGGATGTCAGTCATGTACAGATATATACCTAGAGTAGGAAGTAAAATAAATAAATAGAGGTAGCATATCTACTCCCGACAATCTGATTCCTAAGCCCCAAGTTCACAGTATATTTAATTTTAATCTTTACCTAACATATTTTGATTCCATATTAGTAATCATCATCCTGTAATCCTTTCGTGTTTAATTACAAGTTCGTTGACCTTGCTCACCAACCGTATTTTGATTGTGTTCCATTGCGTAGATTACAAAAAACTTTGGTAATAAGGTGCCCGTATTATTTTGCCTACATTGCTTATAAAGATACTGTCGTACCTATTAAAGAGTTCTCCTTCGAATATTAGGATAACTACTAAAATAGACAATGTAGACTTTGACTTTAAATATCATGATGTCAACATAATTCATTAAATCTACTAGTGTGATGCAGTGAAATTATAAATGAAATTGTATTATCGTAAGCTAATTTAAAACCAAAGAAAGCTTGGAATGCGAGATTTTCATACATTTTCCTTAACAACGGTATTCAAATAAAATAAACACGATACTTCTCACAGAGATTATGTCAACATGAAGATAAGCCGCCCCTTTACCTTATAAACGGTAATAAATCGGCATGCCCTTACGTCAACAACATATTAGGATAACCCGAAAACTCCACTCCTAAACGACCCATTACACACGCCAAAATGAACCTTTATTTGGCAAATGTCGAGGATCAATATAAACTGGTCATGTTAAGCCCTCGATTTGTCGTCGTTAAATCACACGGAAAATCCACCGATAAACGTCTATATCGGATTTTCCCACACATTTTCGCGTTTCCCCGCTCTCATGTGCTCACTTAATATGACGCTGTTTGCGCTTTTCCCCTTTTCCTAAGCTTTTCTCGATAGTAACCCTTATTGCTTGCCAGAACGATACATTTTTGTGCGCTGTTATCTCGGAAAATAAAAATGTATGTTCTTTTTCCTGAAATTAAATCTATTATGTGCTTCTTAATGCTTTCAGGATAGAGTTCAAATTTGAGTTGAACATTATTAGCGACTAAGTTTCTTTGGCGTTGTAGAAGGAAGTTAAGGACATTGTCA
Source organism: Bombyx mandarina (assembly GCF_003987935.1). Next base: position 2,192,653 of record NW_021011505.1, on the reverse strand, counting down.
CGCAGTGTATTGCGCATTATTGGGTGATTGAATGGTGTAGTTAACCGATTGAGGCGGCAAGTGCAGGATGTGAGGTCTCATAAATTTTATTTGCGATGCTTTTCACTTACCTCCTAGTTTGTGTGGGGAATTTGGATATATTTTGCTAAGTTTGAGTGTAATTTATAGTATAATATATTTAAAAGCAGTATCATGTATTCTTTTAAAAGTTCGGTACTGAGACCTGGCATATGAACTAGATATTATAATGTTAGAGACATTGTCTTCTTCGAGAATTGAAATGGGACTTAAAACTTATATCTCAACTGGGCAATGAATTGTGATGTCACAAAAAGTGGTAGCGGTAGTTATCTTAGAACCCAAAATCGTTGAACGATGCCTTAATAGTGTCAACGCCATTTTCAAGATCCGTTTACATTTATACAAGTAAATACTAAAGGACAAGATTCAGATCGGCGTTCTACCGAGAAATTTCACCCGCCCAGTGGAACTTCTATCCTCTGTCGATAAAGCCAAAAAGATTTTTTTTTATTGCTTAGAAGGGTTGACGAGCTCACAGCCCACCTGGTGTTAAGTGGTTACTGGAGCCCATAGACATCTACAACTAAAATGCGACACCCACCTTGAGATATAAGTTCTAAGGTCTCAAGTATAGTTACAACGGCTGCCCTACCCTTCAAACCGAAACGCATTACTGCTTCACGGCAGAAATAGGCAGGGTGGTGGAACCTACCCCCGCGGACTCACAAGAAGTCCTGATCATTTAACCATTTTTTTTATTTCTATTCTAATACCTTTGGAGACTGAGTCGCAAAAGTGTTTTTCAATTAATTATTTTTATTTATTAATTCTCGACACCTTTAAGCATGACACAGCTTAACCAACTTCAAATAAAAATACGTACCTTATTCGATAACAACATAATCAGATGTGTACACATTTACGCTCCCATCTCAGAAGAGGTCACACTTTCTAAAACACATAGCTCTTGATTATTCGCATGTACCATTTATTGCTACAAGATCGGGTACAATTTAATTTTAAAGAACACGCTCAACATATCGCTCAGAGCTTTCTGTAGACAGTCAAACAAATTAACACGTTAACATTCTTTTTTTTATTGAAGGCATGAGAATGCTGAGAGACATTTTTAAGACGTGATCAACGTGATGCTCTTAAAATCTACATGGTGCGATGGTGGTGAGCCGCTTGTTGGAACTCTTGGAAAAGATGACTGACATATATATGCACCGGACGTCTTATCCGTTAGGCCACGACGACTTCACCACCACGACCTCTTGTGAGTCCGCACGGGTAGGTACCACCACCCCGCCTGTTTCTGCCGTGAAGCAGTAATGCGTTTCGGTTTGAAGTTGATACATAATTACTGATTCCCTCATTTTGGCTCGGCCCGAAAGGTATTGTACGCTAGGCCCACCGGTAGGCCACATGGCGTTCCACATGTTAACAAATTAATTTATTCACTTTAGAGACTTCTCTATATATATTAAGTTATGTCGGTGGCGATCTCAGATAGGATTTTACTGGTGGTAGGACCTCTTGTAAGTCCGCACGGGTAGGTACCACCACCCCACCTATTTCTGCCGTGAAGCAGTAATGCGTTTCGGTTTGAAGGTCGGGGCAGCCGTTGTAACTATACTGAGACCTTAGAACTTATATCTCAAGATGGGTGGCGCATTTACGTTGTAGATGTTTATGGGCTCCAGTAACCACTTAACACCAGGTGGGCTGTGAGCTCGTCCACCCATCTAAGCAATAAAAAAAACTGGCTTCGCACCGAGCGCAACATTGTGGATTTCGAAATTGTCTTCAACAATAATATTGTTTGATTTAAAAAAAATACTGGACGTACTGGTAGACAGCGGCTTAGCTCTGCACCCGGCATTGCTGACGTTCATGACCGACGGTAACCACTCACCATCAGTGTCTAAAAGGACAATGAAAAAAAAACGTACATTCTTAGCCGTGAGGTCCACTTCATTTATTCTCGTCATAGTCTTAGCAAACTAATTATATCATCGAATAATGTCCAGGAAAATGTGCAGTTTTTTTAGCGTTTCGGTTTGAAGGATGGGGCAGCCGTTGTAACTATACTTGGGACCTTAGAACTTATATCTCAAGGTGGGTGGCGCATTTATGTTTTAGATGTCTATGGGCTCCAGTAACCACTTAAAACCAGGTGGGCTGTGAGCTCGTCCACACATCTAAGCAATAAAAAAAAAGAAGTCCTCTATGTATAGTGATCGCTGATCGGGGCTGATATACTACTGGCAAAGCATATTGTCAGAGGCATGTATGGCGGCCAAAGTCTGGCCTGTTTATGCAGCAAAACAGACAGGTTCTCTGTGACTTCGTCTGCGCGTCATCAGCAATAAAACATAACATAATCGTAAATACAAGCTGCTTGTTCACAGAATTACAGTCTGGCTTAATACAGACATGGCACCCTGCGGCCTCGCGCGTGCGTCCGCCAAACTCATTAGAATTGTAATAGCTAAACACATATCATGCCTTGTACGTGCACTTAAAATTGACACATAATATACCAACCTCGGTCTTGTACGGAGAGTTATTTTAATGGAACCCTTTGTAAAATATTATGTTTGTAAGAAGACAAAAACAAAAAAATACCGGTATGAAAATCATTGGAAGCCATTTCATAGGTTTGGAAATAAACGTATTAATATGTAGTAGTATTTATTTAAGTATTATTTTGGTGAAAATGGTGAGAGACAATTATTTATACCTCTTAATGGTCCGTTTGTTTTTTGTGCAACGATAACACGGTAGATAAATTCCTACAAAGTCCCGTGTTGTGCGAAACCGTGTTATATGATACTAGAAGCCAGTAAGTACAAAAATAGGAGTAATTTTTGTGAATGAAAAGTCTTAACTCGGGCATATTTATATATTTTTTTAATATAATACATAAAAAAATGGTTATGCTCATAAATTGTGTGTTCATAGTGCACAGTGTAAATATTCTAAATAAGTTTACATCTCATTATCGTGTTGTAGAAGTACCGTGTTATAAGTGGGTTTTGGGGAATTATTCTTTTTGTGTTAGAGTGGAAACGTGTTGTAAATATCGTGTTATCTAGGCTTACCTGTACTGTTTTTTACAGCTTAGATGGAAGAGCTCACGGTCTATCTGATGCTAAATTGTTACCGGAAACCATAGATTTTTTTTTTTTTTGTACAATTTTTCCTTGTTAGGAAAGGCTAGGGGCCCATACAGCCTTATCTATATATTTCTATATATTTATAGTTCTATATATTTTCAAAAAAGCCGAAGCCAGGTCTTATATGATATATATTTCTTCCTGAAATAAAAATTTCAATAAGGCCGAAGCCAAGTCTTATATATTTTCCAATCCTTGTAAAATGGCAAATTCGAGTTTTTTTGATGACGTCATGAATGCCGTTATTTATTTCGAGTTTTAACTTTATTCAATAACGGAACCTATCCGTGACGGTCGAAGCCTAACAATTATAATTACTATATGACAATATTTAAAAAAAAAACTTAATAACTTACCCCATTATTCTAATTAAAGATCAGAAAAAAAAACTTCAATCGTACTGTTATAATGTAATTACGATCAACCTTAAATTTATGATTTGTAGACTAAGTTGGCAATATTATTTTTTATTAGGAAGGATTAGTGGTAGTCCTATCTAGTTCCAGAAGGAGAGGTATGAGGTGGAAGAGGGCGAGCATGGGCTCAGCCAGGAGGGGTAGGATTTACTAACAGCTGCCCGAGCGCTTTAGAAGGAGACCTAACAGCTCAAGGGTAGCTGCTTCGCGAACGTATCTACTACCGGATCGGAATTGCTACCCGCTGAAAAGATTCGACGAGAAACTTTGTGGGCTGTATGGGTTAGGTAGCAAACAGTATTGTACAATAGCTATCGCTTTTGCTTATGACCTCGTCATTGCAGCAACAAAGAAGATGTTTATACAATTCAGGCCGATAACGCCCCAACGGCAGGAATTTCCCAAGTTTATTAATTTTGCCAGTTTTCATTTTTTTATTGCTCAGGTGGGTGGAGGTCTTTATGGAGCAGAAACATGGACAGTAAAAGCAGCTGACCGAAACAGAGTTGATGCTTTTGAAATGTGGTGTTGGCGCCGTTTATTAAGGATTTCATGGACAGCCCATCGCACGAACATCTTGGGCCTATAACAGCTTAAAATGGAGAACGCTCAACGCCTGTCTGCCACCTGTCTGCAACGCATAATGCGCTACTTATATTATATAAGATAATTTGGAGCGTCTGATGGTCACTGGAAAAGTAGAAGGAAAACGTCCTAGAGGCCGGAGTCCCAAACGTTGGTCCGACCGACCAGATCTCCGACCAAACCAGCGGACCACTTAGCGCTGCATTACATCAGGCAACTGACCGGAACCGATGGAGACTGGCAGTCGACAAGCAGAGATGGAGTCACGATCCTCAGTATGAGAGAGCGATGGAGAAGAAGAAGGTTGGTGGAAGAATTCACGGTCCACCTGATGTTATGTGGTAACAGTGGAAATACGGAGCCCATGGATATCTACAACGTAATGCCGCCACATATCTTGAGATATGAGTTCTAAGGTCTCTGTTTTAACAGTATAACGACCCCACCCATCAAACCGAAACGCATTACTGCTTCACGGCAGTGGGGACCTCATATTCATAAATTGGCGAGTAAGCTCAGCTCTGCAGCATACGCAGTAAAAAAAAATAGAATGTTAACAAACGTGGACACGGCTCGTTTAGTTTACTTTAGTTACTTCCACAGTGTCATGTCCTATGGCATTTTGCTATGGGGCAATGCGGCCGATGTAGAAATGATATTTATTCTGCAGAAAAGAGCTATACGTGCTATTTATAACATGCACTCAAGGGAATCCCTGAGGGAGAAATTTAAAGAAATTAAAGTTCTCACTATGCCATCCCAGTACATTTTTGAAAATTTGATGTATGTTCGTAAACATATTGAGGAGTTTCCTAAACAGTCGGACATACATAATAGAAATACTAGGAACAAACACAAGCTTGTTGTGCCGATGAGTAGGTTACATAAGATACGAAATTCATTCGGGTGTTTGTCTGTGCGCCTGTACAACAAAATCCCACAAGATGTTCAGAACCTACATATACATAGGTTTAAGAAAACTATTAAAGAACATCTGTGCAATAAAGCTTACTATAAAGTCAATGATTATCTAGAAGATTGCACAAAGTGGGAATGAGTTGCTCGCTCCAGGCATTTCAATATTGTAGTAATTGTTACGTTATAATACTCATTGTAAAAAATTCATATTTAAAAAAATCTAATATTAAAAAATAAATAAATAATAATTTAATATGTAAAAAAAAAAAGACATGCCCGCTGAGTTTCTTGCCAATTCTTCTCAGGACGGAGGCTAGTTCTTGTGAATTGGCGGTAGTTCTTTTGACGTTCAACAAGTATGTACTTTCATTTATGTTGAATAAATTTTTTTTGATTTGATTTGATTTGATTTGATAGGCAGGGTGATGGTGCGGACTCTCAAGACGTCCTACCACGAGTAATTACGCAAATTTTAATATTGCGGGTTTGATTTTTATTACACGATGCTATTCCTTCACTGTGGAAGTCAATCGTGAACATTTGTTAACGTGAACTTTGTACGTATTTCATTCAAAAAATGGATACTTGCCTGCCGGATTCGAACACCGTTGCTTCGCAAGATGTGAACTCACTGGAAGTCTTATCCTTTAGGCCACCACGACTTTTTATTGTTGATGTTGTTCCTTCTTCGTGGAAATCATTCGTGGGCATGCCTTATGAACGTATTTCAACCTGTTTTGATTTTTCCTACCTTTTCTAAGGACCTCAAGCGGTCATACTAGATTCACCGGGATCAGTCTGTGGCATTTGAACACTGGCATTAACCTATCGCATATAAATACACCGAGCGTCAAGATCCACGACAACATGATAAATCCAGTAATCTGTCACATGTATGTACGCTAATAAATGGTATGGTATGACAAAAGTCAGACCATTGAACAAGTTTTGTGACATTAATAGATTTTTTATCACTCAATCATCACTGTTCCGTAATAGAGTATTAAAATTATAGCAACACAATGTGTCCATTAAAGTATAATGATCAACAACAAAGCGACCGGTACGAAATGCCAGTGCGCTGAGTATATCTCCGTATATCGATCTAAGGCGGCACACAAACATACTGTTTATTATGAAACCGCTTTTAATGACTTCAACGAGAAGACGACCTTCTGAAATAAAACTCTGATGTCCCTCAGACTATGACTGGAAGGTTTTTGGCGCTAACTGGGCCATCTAGGCCACGACTGGAAGGTTTCTTGCGCTAACTGGGCCATATAATGTTAAATTGGCGTACAACTGGCTATAGTCTATAGATGCAATACCGCCACCTTCCTTGAAAGGTGGGATGGAAGCTTCAAGTGTGTGGTAGAACTATAGCTCATTTAAAATAAGCTGGTTCGCGTCTGAAATAGGCAGACTGTGTACCATCCACCAGCCTTTGCTTATAATAGGGTATACTATGAGCTAAGACCACCAGTAAAATATATTGAATTTGAGGATCTTAATGATGATCTCTCTGATTATTGATCAGAGCCTTTTGTAATGCAGTCTCACTCCTCTAACTTTATTATAGTGGTCTTTTTTTTTATGCAGCCCCTTGACTCCTGGTCTTGTAATTTTATCTTAAGTAAGATAGTAGGGCATGCTTACACAATCTCTGTTCCTAGCTATTCATAATTCATCCCACATGTTGGTGGGTTCAGCTTTTTACCTTTTTCCCCTCCGTTTTGTCTATGACATCAACGTCAGTAACATTGTATTTCCTTTTCACTTGTATTCACTTTTGTAGTCTTCTTCTAGGTTTCCGACCGGGTAGGTCAAGCTGCACCTCCAAATTTCTGACGTAGGACTTTTTTTTTTCAAATAAATTTGCTCCAACGCCTTTGTTCTTGATTTTCACATGTATTATACCTGTGTTTCTTTTCCAATCATATTCTAGACAGCTGAGGTCATCGAAATAAAATAAAAATACTCTTCAACATAAATGGAAATGTTTCTTGGTAATTATTTATGACTTGAGATGCTCTTATCGTGAAGATGAAGCCCAAATTCAAGCAACATGCCAAATTTGAAGGTCGTTGTCCTATTAGTCAGTATTTCAAGTTATCTCTCTATATACTAGTTCTATTAGTTATTTTATAAATAGAAATAAACGTATATAAACCTCCTTAGTCGTCTGTCTGACTAAAAAAAAAGATATATCAGTAATCGCAATCTGAGAACAATAAAAACTTCAATCATTGAGATGGTTTTAATTAAATCATAATATAACAAGTTATATGTTTAAAATACGTACGCTTTAAGAATTAAATCATAACTAGAGGTCCCGCAGTAGTCGAAATTTTACTATAATTAATTGGAATTGTAAGTTTGTACACTATTATGATTGTAGTTTATCCTTCTATAATGACAAATTTCGCCAAGACTACACTATAAAAAATATTAACAAAGACAAACAATAATATTTAATCTCAATTTGACAACAGACGTCAAGAACAAAAGTTTGACAATAAATAGTATGCATGCGTGTGTGCGTCAAAAACATGGTATGTAGTGTGTGTAATGTTTTCTTTATTGATCTTTTATGCATTACTTTAAAAAAATATTAGCATTGTGCACTTCTTCTCTATCTATACTAATATTATAAAGAGGAAAGATTTGTTTGTTTGTTTGTTTCGAATAGGCTCTGAAACTACTGGACCGATTTTAAAAATTCTTTTTCCATTAGAAGCCGACATTGTCCCTGATGAACATAGGCTACTTTTTTTAATTTTTTTTTTATTTTTTTTTTTTTGGTTTCATTTGTGTTTTAATGTTTCCGAAGCGAAGCGAGGGCGGGTCGCTAGTATTCTCTATAAGTGTGGAAAATTTCATATTCTTCCGTCCGCGCAATTTTCGTAGAAAGGGATACAAAGTTTTTGCTTCACGTATTAATATATAGATATAATAGATTTTAAGTATATGACACGTACGCTTTAAGCGGTAAGAATGCCTAATAAAATTAAACAGTTGAGCTTGACTGTTTTTCCAAAGTTAAATGTGCTTAGGTGAAAATAAAATTTATTCTCTGTCTCTATCTCCCTACGTTCTCCTTCGAGGCTGTTGTCCTATACCTGAGGGTTCAGACTCTTGTAAGCGGCTTTACTGTCTTCTCAATATTTATGAGCTAATCCAAACTTAACATTAGGTGGGTTGCGGGTTCATACCCGGCTCTCGGCTTCACGAACACTTCAAGGTCACGTAATACGTCACGGAACACGTAACACGTAGCACGTCACGTAATTAAAATTACTTTTAAGTCTTAATCTTGTATTTTTTATTGTCACTATGTTTTTCCGAAGTGTCGAATACTGTATAGTATACGAGCACTGTAGTTTTCGTGGTCACTAAAGACTAAGGTCGCGTTAAAATTTCAATATTTTGCTAATTAATAGACGGGATGTAAGCAGGAATGACCGTTGTGGTGAGGTTGGGGGGAGAGGATGTCATGGCCAGCAGCGGAAGTCTGTGGGCTGCTAGATAGGTAGAGAATAGACTAGAAAAATAAACTTTTAGGACTTGCGAAAAGTAGCTGCTAATTCAAGATACGAGTTTGTTTTTATAGGTCCTTCGATGCGCGGTTTTCAAACGGCTGTTGTAAAAATAGGGAACGCTTATTACAGACACTAGGGAAAGTCCGAAGACTGCATTTTTCTTACAGATATTAACTTGCTTTGAAGATACGTATCTATATTGTTTTGATTCAGTAAGGATTTTTTTTTATTGCCTTTGTAGGCAGACGAGCATACGGTCCACCTGATGGTGAGTGGTTACCGTCGCCCATGGACTTCAGCAATGCCAAGGGCAGAGCCAAGCCGCTGCCTACCTGATCTGGGTAATTTCACTAAGAACAAAACCCTCGCGTATGTTAAAAAGGCACTTGAGCTTTGAACGAACAGTAGACAGACTGGCTGCATATTGAAAGCTTGACGTCAAAATAATCTGGGCAGAGGTACTAAGGAGAAAGGCACATTTTTGAGAATGTAAATGTAACTTCTGAAATGAAAGAAAACTGAAATGAAAGAAAATCTACAGTCAGATAACAATACATAATTGTTTAAAAAATGTCCAAATATCAACGTATCTCAACTAGGCCGGACCACCGTGTCTCGATAAAAATTGAATTAACCTCTACGACTCGCATGTTAGCGACTAAAGGTCACATTATTATAATACGTGTACGTGACCGACCGAAATGGCGTCCAAACGTTTCTATCTGGTTCTTAATACAAAACTTTATATTCTATGGCCGTAGTAAAATCATGCACGCACGCATGTCAAGCTCTGTGTTCTATATTGTACTAGCTTTTGCCCGCGGCTTCGTCCGCGTGGAATAGTTCACACAAATAATGCTTTATTGTAGAAAAAAATTGGTTAGCATAAAAAACGTTATAGTTAGCCAACCTTAACATAATAGACATAGACAAATTGAAAATGGCTAATGACTAACACAGGGATAAAGGTTGTCCCATAATAAAAAGGGACAGATAACCAGAAGGAAGGTTTTAGTCCGTAGGTCGTCACTGAGACACTTTCTCAGTGGAGTCGGGCATGCCCTTTGGCCCGGGCCCTTGGGTATCCATGAGGATTTCCTCACGCCCACGCGAAAAAAAAAACATATAGACATATGCTGTCGCGGTCTTTTTTTTGGATCTTTTAAAGGGGAACAATTCTGTCGTACATTATTTAAGCGAAACTTTAACCGTTTCTGCAGCGCACGGAGGGGAAGCTCTCAAAAGGGACAAAAAAACCCGATTTTGAAACATTCTTTATTAGTGTTCCGCTTGTATTGGTCTTAACGTGATATTATATAGCCTATATATAGCCTTCCTCAATAAATGGGCTATCTAACACTGAAATAATTTTTCAAATCGGACCAGTAGTACCTGAGATTAGCGCGTTCAAACAAACAAACTCTTCAGCTTTATAATATTAGTATAGATTCAATTCTCGTCGTTTCTGTTCTCCTGGTACTCAGTGACTTTCTACAGAGGCTCAGTGAAAGGAGAGATTACTTAATACATCGTAAACCCGCTCCGATGGCGGACAATGTGGCGCTAAAAGGTAGGTAGGTGACGGTGGCGTTATCTTAAATATGTAGTTCTTTCGAATCAAACTTACCCCGCAGACGTAGGGATTTCAAACGTTCTATCAGATGCGTTCATATAAACATAGGTTTACAGGAATACAGTAAGAAAAAAAATTCCTAATGAAATACGTACTCAACAAATGTTCACGATTGACTTCCGCGGTGAAGGAATAACATCGTGTTTTAAAAATCAAACCCGCAAAATTATAATTTGCGCAATTACTTCTGGTAGGAGCTCTTGTGAGTCCGCACGGGTAGGTACCATCACTCTATTTCTGCCGTGAAGCAGTAATGTCTTTGGCTTGAAGGGTGGGGCAGCCGTTGTAACTATACTGAGAAACCTTAAAACTCATATCTCAAGGTGGGTGGCGGCATTTACGTTGTAGATGTCTATGGGCTCGGCTAACCACTTAACACATAGGGCTAGGGCCTCTTACTCGCCCGGTCACGCTGACATAGCCTCTCAAAGCTATCAGCTTAAGAGAAAAAAAATTAATACCAATCTTTCAAATTCATTTTTAAACATGTATATAAAATTACTTTTACACTCATTTAAGTTTTGCGAACAGCACTATTCCCAGTAAAACTCCAGTGCGAAGGTAAAAGTTTTCTTATCTCATTATCAGCAAACTTCTAATTAGTACAAGAGATAGCAATTTGCACGTTCATTGTTTCGACACACGGGCCATGCGACATACGAAATGTCAGCTGGATACATGCTGTTAGCACTTCGATTGCTAATTAAAACAATGACACAGTCGAGAGAACAGTGAGAGAACACTTGATAAAATAATTTAATTAAAACAATGAAGCCTAATTGTTTTTTTGTTATATTGTCTAGATAGGAGAACGAGTTGCACCTGGTTTAAAGTGTTTAACCACAGCCCATGGGTATCATACGTGAAAACTACCACCCATCTTGAGAGATAAAGTTGGAACAGGTCGGTGGTACCTACTCTTGTTGGCAGACAATAAACGCTACCACCAATAAGCATCAAATAAAAAAATATACTAGATTCAGGTATAATGAAATACTAAAACACGTCCGATAGCCTTGAGAGGCTATTTCAGCTGCTCCTTAACATGTAGGTGAGCTTACGGGGCGCAAACCGGAGTGTTGATAACACTGGCCCTAGCAAGAGCAGTGCTTCACAGAATCTACCACTGAATCGGAAATGCGACCCACTGAGAATATCCGGCGAGAAACTCAGAGGGCTGCTCATTTCCAAAAACACAAGTATGTATCTGAAATGTCCATTAACGAAACAATAACTTTAATGGTTGTAATTGCGACTTTTGTGGGTTGTGTTGATTCTACTCACGGATTATATATACAATGTACATATAGTTTACTGGAATGCAGTGAAAACACGCGTTCTTGAAAATTTGGGAAACGTACTTAATGTAATACATACTTACATATTTATTATATTGATTTATCCCGAGGCGTAGTAATTAGCGCTCGATGATGATGATAACTCAAAGCGTCATTTGTTATCTTTACGAGATGTGTTTTATCGGCGTATTTATATTATATTACTGACAATGCGAAAAAGCGATCAGATATTATTTAAGTTTTTTTTATTTATTGCTTAGATGAGTGGACGAGCTCACAGCCCACCTGATGTTAAGTGGTTATTGGAGCCTATAGACATCTACAACGTAAATGCGCCACCCACCTTGAGATATAAGTTCTAAGGTCTCAAGTATAGTTACAACGGCTTCAAACCGAAACGCATTACTGCTTTACGGTAGAAATAGACAGGGTGGTGGTATCTACCCGCGCGGTCTCACAAGAGATTCTACCACCAGTAAAAACCTTCTCTGTCTCGTTCTCTTTCTGACAATAATTAAATAGTTGACTTTCTGCATTATGAACTTTACTGTGGCTAAATCGTGTCCCCAGAACAATAGACGCACAGAAATCTAGAAATGTCTCTCGGGTAATTGGATGTGGGACATTAGTGAGTGCACTTGCATAGTGCAATCGTTTTACAAGTAATTAAATCTGGTATCCGAGTCGTGCATGGAGATTTCATTTTTGACAATTATTAAGAATGAAATCGACGGGTGAACGGCTGTTTGGGCTAAGCGATATTTTTGCAACTTTAACAGAAGAGCCATTTAAAGAGTAAATTTTGGAAAAAATATCAGGACGAAAAAAACTTCTTTAGCTTTTTGAATGTGGTAAACTTAATCGATGTTCATTTAAAAATATCGAATTTTTGCTACTTTATTAATAGCAAATGAAATGGACCTTGTTCATGACGAAGTGAAGTCGTCGTGGCCTAAAAGATAAGACGTCCGGTGCATTCGTGTTGAGCGATGCACCGGTGTTCGAATCCAGCAGGCGGGTACTAATTTTTCTAATGAAATACGTACTCAAAAAATATTCACGATTGACTTCCAGGGTGAACGAATAACATCGTGTAATAAAAATCAAACCCGCAAAATTATAATTTGCATAATCACTGGTGGTAGGACCTCTTATGAGTCCGCACGGGTAGGTACCACCACCTCGCCTATTTCCGCCGTGAAGCAGTAATGCGTTTCGGTTCGAAGGGTGGGGTAGCCGTTGTAACTATACTGAGACCTTAGAACAGCTATGTTTTTGTGTTAGTTAATTATGCTCGTTTCAATATTGTGCACGGAAAACAATAATGAAAAATAAACTATTAAAGTTCAAAATGAAATATACTGAAATTCATGGCCAATTACAGATTGCGTGAACATTTCTCGTGAACAGAGCATGCAATAGTGAACCTTGCTTTTCTATTTTAAAAACAAAACTAGCTGGCCTGGCAAACGTTGTTTTGCCATATAAATTATTTCTAGGAAAGATAAATAGCCTAGATACCGACTGCAACGCCACCTGCCGGGCTGATTTGTGAAGCTAAGCCATCCAGGGCACCACCCAAACGCATACCAAAAAAATCATTCAAATCGGTCCGGGCGTTTAGGAGGAGTTCACACGTACAGAAGAAATCTATACTAATCTATACTTAATATTATCAAGAGGATAGATTTGTTTGTTTGTATTGAATAGGCTCTGAAACTACTGAACCGATTTGAAAAATTATTTCACTTTTTGGAAGATACACTATTCCCGAGTGACATAGGCTAAATTCTTTTTTGAAAAAAATTAGGGATCTAAAACTCCAATAATGTAACCCAAGGTGTCAAAAAATTACCTAAAATATTCTTTACATCGCGTGCCCTGCGAAAACTATTGATGATAGAATAAAATAATGTACTACGACTTTGTAGGAGACATTAGTATTTACAAAAAGTGTCGCGACAGCATATGTCTGACTATTATATTTATGCCACAATGTGTTCTTTTATTTAAAAAAATAAAACAACATCAAATATCGTTGAAATTTTTGTTAAAGACCCGAGCGGAGCCGGAGCGGGCCGCTAATATATAATAGGAATAGTTCGATTTCGTAATAATAATTCTTTTAATTTTCCACGCGAACCAGAATGATTCCGAGTCAACGCCAAGCCAAGATCTAATGCAGCACATTACCTTACGGCCGATACCTTGCCCCGGATATTACTTGGACGTCGATAATATGTTATTACGGCGACACAAGTTATCCGATACGTATTATTTATCCGAACCGAGCCAGGCATGTGCATTACAATTTTATAGATTTCAAATGTCCATGCATAGCTATTGTAGTATACACGGGGATTACAGATGTAATAAATTTTTCGATACTTTCATTTTTGTTAGCTTAATGTCACTGACATTAGACGCAAGATATGGCTCGACTTCAATTGTTACTACTGTTTATGGACAATGACGATGACAGATGGGTGAGCTATACGCTGTCTGTCTTCAAAGGCAATAAAACACGGAATTTCAGGCAAATATCGGCATAGTTCTTACTATATTGAGACCCTAGAACTTATATTTCAAGGTGGGTGGCGTATTTACGTTGTAGATGTCTATGGGCTCCAGTAACCACTTAACATCAGGTGGGCTGTAAACTCGTCCACCCATCTAAGCTATAAAAAATATATCATTTTTTTTATTATTATTAGCAAATATGAAAACCAAATCGCCATCCAATGTGGACTGGTTTAATTCCACTTATTAACATATTTCCCTTGCTGATTATTTTTTTGCCTGTTATTTTGTCTTCTTATGTATGATTTTTTAGTTATTACTCATTTTGAAGAACAAAAATATTATTAATTTCGTGCATTTATGAATATCTTTATTCCTCAAATATACTTTAAGATTGTACCTACTCTATAGATCCGCAGCTATCTTTGTTTCGTACGCGAGCCAACTCACCGCGCTTTCTAAAAGCCATTGTCATATTTTATTGTTTCCATACGAACGGCAACATATCCGTGGAAGTTCTGCAATGAGTGTCCTGCTAGGTACCGACTTATTGTTTTATTGCTATTGCCCTTTATGTCAAAGACTAAGCCGATACTATTATCATCGTAGCAAATATTCGATTAGAAATTTGAAAGACTATTTTAATGAAGCCTCCTTCGTAGTGTTGTTAGATTCTGCACGGCAAAGAGTATTTGTTTTCACAGTTCTACTAATTTATGACCAACAATACCACCCATGTTTTCTCATGGGTGTCATGAAAGGCGACTAAGAGAATCGACGTTAAGAACAGCATCGTTTTCTGAGTAGTATACCAGCGTGTCAGGTAAACGACAGGTTAGTAAGCCCACATTTGTAGGTACAGCCTTACCGATTATGGAAGCTACAAGTATCTCGTCTACAAAGTATTTTCGTCTCGATTTAAAGGACAAGATAACTATTATACCAAGCAACTGGGACTTTGCCCTCGAGATGAGGGACAGCATGTAATGGAGTTTATGAGGCGCGGCTACCACTTGACATCACGTGTCCATCAACCTGGTCTATCCTTTCGCAATAATAAAAGAAATTGCATATTTAATTCCCCCAATATTTCTCTCGGTCTTCAAACATTAAAACAGCCTTAATACTACAGCGTGTTCTATTTACAAAACATCTACCTACGCACCCCACGAGCCATCGTAAAGTAACCACACCAATAGCAACGCAAACAATACAAGTAAGTGTAACGCAGAAACAGAAGTTCAAACTAGCGCACCCTTATTTGAGAGTAGCAAACAGAACCTTCGATTAGATTCACACGAATATGAAGGATGTTGATTCAGAATTTGTGCTTTTAGAGCGCACGGGTTTGGGTATGAAGTATATATTTTTTGAGGAATCCAAATATTTTTTTGGATACTGCAACGGCCCTGAAGTAATCTGATGTTAAGTGAAATTGGACGGTTTTTTCGGTCGCAGGATGAAATAGTTGCAATGTTAACTTTTTTTTATTAATCCTTAGACGGTTGGACGAACTCATAGCCCACCTGGTGTTAAGTGGTTACTGGAGCGCATAGACATCTAGGACGCAAATGCGCCACCCACCTTGAGATATAAGTTCTAAGGTCTCAATATAGTTACAACGGCTGTCCCACCCTTCAAACCGAAACGCATTGCTGCTTCACGGTAGAAATAGGCAGGCCATGCGGACTCACAAGAGGTCCTACAACCAGTAAGTACTTAATTACGCAAATTATAATTTTGTGGGTTTGGTTTTTATTACACGATTTTATTCCTTCACCGTGGAAGTCAATCGTGAACATTTGTTAAGGGCGTATTCCATGAGAAAAATTGGTACCCGCCTGCGAGGGTCGAACTCCGTTGCATAGCTAGATACGGATGCACCGGATGTCTTATCCTTTAGGCCACAACGACTTCACTTAATATCATTGAATTGCTGCTGTAATGAGTATAAAAGGTTCTTTTTTATATGATTTCATTAGCTTGATCTACACAGCATAATATGACGAAGTCTTGCAATGGAATTGTCACCAAATTCAAGACCTCTGATTAACTTGAAAATTTGCACAAATATTTAGGATTGATGACAGTTTGGCCTGACATGTTGACCAGCGTCACCAAGATGAAAAGGATAATTTTAATTTTTAGTTCGGCTTGTTATAATGGCGTCTTTTTGAGTTTGATTTCGATTTACCCAAATAAATATGCGAACTAAGATTTTTGGTAAAGATTATTGTCCTTTGAATAGATAATTTTTTTCTTTATACCTCCAGATTTGTTATTTACGAGTGAATTTTGGGCCTTCTTTGATACAAATGGTCTTGCTTTGCCAAATCATACTAATAACTAGTAAAAGGATCATAGATATTATAATTTGGAAGAAGATCCTACGGACGTGTGTTCGGGATAAAATATAATTTGTTTAGAATAATTTAAAGCACGAGGTTGTCAGGGACCTATTTTATATATCTCATAATAATTATCTTCAATTAAAAGTTCATTTGCTGTTTATATATTGCACTCAAACCATGTTTTCTTCGTACAAATATTACATAAAAACAAATAATAGTGTTAAATATGAAACGCAAGCGGACCACACAATGACGTAAAGACAAATTGATATTTCGCAAAATACAAACCACAGCTCCCAGCTAAATTTAATTTAAAATGTAATATTAAGCGCTGTGGATTTATTCCGGTTGTTTTGAACGAAACTAGTGAATGAACGTGGCTTCATTTTGAAATAAACAAATACGTATAAAAATCGCAAAGAGACGAGCAAATGGTGGTCGAAGAGACAATTATCGCTAGAGATCGCTCGAGAGATTAAGAAGTCGTCGTGGCCTAAAAGATAAGACGTCCGGTGCATTCGTATGTAGCGATGCGCCGGTGTTCGAATCCCGCGGGCGGGTACCAATTTTTCTAATGAAATACGTACTTAACAAATGTTCACGATTGACTTCGACGGTGAAGGAATAACATCGTGTAATAAAAATCAAAACCCGCAAAATTATAATTTGCGTAATTACTGGTGGTAGGACCTCTTGTGAGTCCGGGCGGGTGGGTACTACCGCCTTGCCCATTTCTGCCGTGAAGCAGTAATGCGTTTCGGTTTGAAGGGTGGGGCAGCCGTTGTAACTATACTGAGACCTTAGAACTTGTATCTCGGGGTGGGTGGCGCATTTACGTTGTAGATGTTTATGGGCTCCAGTAACCACTTAACATCAGGTGGGCTGTGAGCTCGTCCAACCATCCAAGCAATAAAAAAAAAGATCATGTTAAGGATAGCTTCAAATAAGTTTAAGTATTTTTGTTGCCCAGAGGTCTGTAGGTAATTGAATCTTCTATCTCATATCGAGTTAGACCAAAACAATGAATTGCGGATTTTTGCGAAGTTCGAAAATTGTGATTTAATAAAATTAGCTCTGGCGGTTTTCCAATTACAGCACAAGAGCGCATTATGCGGCATAATGCTCAACTAAGCTTCAGCATAATTCGGCATTGTGCGTCACTGAGTCGCATTATGCTCTGTAATTGGAAAACTACCATTAAGTAACGGTTAATTACAGAGCATAATGCGACTCAGTGACGCACAATGCCGAATTATGCTGAAGCTTAGTTGAGCNCGTCACTGAGTCGCATTATGCTCTGTAATTGGAAAACTACCATTAAGTAACGGTTAATTACAGAGCATAATGCGACTCAGTGACGCACAATGCCGAATTATGCTGAAGCTTAGTTGAGCATTATGCCGCATAATGCGCTCTTGTGCTGTAATTGGAAAACGGCCTCTGACAACTACCTCTGAATGCGCGCACGTGTGCGTGTCCATTTGAACAAGACCGCTCCACAAACAGACAGCCTAATTTTACAATTTGCTTTACTTATTACATTTGTTATTTAATTCAAGTACTTATTTGCGAACACGAAAGATGTTATCAAAGCAATAGTTTAAATTTAGTATTACGAAAACCTTATGAATTATAGAAGTAATACCCATTTAAGCTATATGCTGTGGTTGGCTAGGCAACCTAATTTGTTTTGTTATGTTAAGCTTAGACTTTTAAACTATTTATGAAAGGATAGAAAAAAAATTCTAGTTGTTCATTAATTACCTATACATCAAAATATTTTACATCAGAACTACAAAAAGATTAAAAAATCTATTCAATTTTTTTTTAATACTACCAATATTTTTTTTTATTGCTTAGTTGGGTGGACGAGCTCACAGCCCACCTGGTGTTAAGTGGTTACTGGAGCCCATAGACATCTACGACGTAAATGCGCCACCCACCTTGAGATATGTTCTAAGGTCTCAGTATAGTTAATAAGTCAATAAAGAGAACTAAAAGCCATATTATGATTCTTCGACTGGCAAAATAGTTTCGATTTACCAAAAAGTCTTAAGATAACTTGCGTGATATGAACATACCCACAATAAATCATCCAAACCGTACACTTAAGAAACCGTTTAAAAATAATAAAAACGATCTCTTATGTGGAGATAGATGACCATTAATTTATCCTGTATCTTCAGACAATGGAGTAAAGAGCAATGCATCCTAACCGATTTAATGTAACGGGTTCTGTATACAGGGTGCTTCTTTTCCGAAAACATTTTTTTATATTATCACTTTAATTTTCATTTTTGGGTGGATAAACCAAGTGTTTATTAAAACAGAAGTAGTAAAATATTATTATTAGATCGATCCCGTCATACCTGAATCATCGTTAAGAAAATGGATAATAGTACTTTCGAAACACTAAAAAAAAAAGTGTGTGTGTCCGCTCCGACGCACGACTGGAGTTTACTGGATATAAAAAATTAAACGAAACAATACGAGAAATAGTTCTATATTACGACAACACGATACACTACAGATTATTAACAAATTAACGAGACACAAAACAAACGACTAACAAATATATGAAAATACAATAATGAGAGAAACGCGCGATCAGTACGAGGCTTTGTGGCGGACTGCCGGCGCAGCAGCCCGGCGCGCATTTCGTGTGACATGCGCAATCAGGCGCATAACGCATTTCGTGTGACATGCTAGTACGATTTTGGTCCCCATAATTTTCATACCCCGGGCCTATATATGTAAATCGATTCTAAAGGAGTAAACTCCAAAAAGAGAAAAATGAACATTACCTAAAAAAAATTACGTACCTTACGACCAACTGTTATAAAAAAAACGTGTTTCTGTACCGATGACAAGATACATATTCATAGCTAAAACAGTGTAATTAAGTGAAAATATAAATTCAAAATTTGTAAAATAAATCAGGAAAGTACCACCCTTTATATAAGTCATCTATAGATATGATCTCCAGCTTGTCACTCGTCAGAGCATCGCTACCTCTATAATTGATGTTCGTTAAACGTTGTCGCGGCTCTGTCTACCGTTTGTACGTATTTTGTTAGTAAATACGTGTTGTGATCGGGTCATTGACCGCAACAAATCTTTAAACATTGCCGCTGCATATAATTGACTAGCGACCCGCCCTCGCTTCGCTTCGGAAACATTAAAACACACATGAAACAAAAAATAAAAAAAAGTGTGTGTGTCCGCTCCGACGCACGACTGGAGTTTACTGGATATAAAAAATTAAACGAAACAATACGAGAAATAGTTCTATATTACGACAACACGATACACTACAGATTATTAACAAATTAACGAGACACAAAACAAACGACTAACAAATATATGAAAATACAATAATGAGAGAAACGCGCGATCAGTACGAGGCTTTGTGGCGGACTGCCGGCGCAGCAGCCCGGCGCGCATTTCGTGTGACATGCGCAATCAGGCGCATAACGCATTTCGTGTGACATGCTAGTACGATTTTGGTCCCCATAATTTTCATACCCCGGGCCTATATATGTAAATCGATTCTAAAGGAGTAAACTCCAAAAATAAATTATAAAAAGTAGCCTATGTTCATCAGGGACAATGTCGGCTTCTAATGGAAAAAGAATTTTTCAAATCGGTCCAGTAGTTTCGGAGCCTATTCGAAACAAACAAACAAACAAATCTTTCCTCTTTATAATATTAGTATAGACAAATTGATTAATTAGAAGAAGAGGCTGCTGTATATAATTGACAAAACGATTAATTAAAAGAAAAGGCTCCTGCATACAATTGACAAAATATAAAATTAAATCAGAAGAAAAGAAAGTATCAAACAATAGTGTTATGAAGTGATTTCAGCTAAAATGATGTTTTTATTATCTACTTTATGGGGCACATTTAAGTAGCTTTAAATTGTCACCAAACTCATAGAAACTAAAGTTTAAGTAGATTTGTAGTGGAATAGCCGTTGTATAATTTTTTTTATACAGATCTCGGGTTGGGGTTCGCCACTACGTGTCTGGGTTATGGCGTGGTCTCCGCGAGTCAATTCCATCAAATACTTCGCTTTTTGACCAGAGCGTCTTTTTCTACCGGTGGTAGGACGTCTTGTGAGTCCGCACGGGTAGGTAGGTACAACCACCCCGCCTATTTCTGCCGTGAAGCAGTAATGCGTTTCGGTTTGAAGGGCGGGACAGCCGTTGTACTATTACAAATGAGACCTTAGAACTCATGTCTCAAGGTGGGCGGCGGCATTTACGTTGTAGATGTCTATGGGCTCCGGTAACCACTCAATACCAGGTAGGCCGTGAGCTCGTCCACCAATCTAAGCATTAAAAAAAGTTCTCGTTCTTCAAGCTCACGGCGGGCTGGCGACCGATTTTTTATCTTCGTAAGTTTCTCCGCAGTGTAACACAAAGAAGAGTTACCATACATGTGGTCTTGAAGTGCTTGAAGTCTTGAAGTCTTGAGGCTGCTTGCTACCTTTGCATTTCATTGCGGGTTAGTGAAATATGAGGTATGCTCTATCTATTTACATTGGGGGAACAATATCATTTCGATTTTGAAGGCGCTCTCCTTAAACTCTCTGAATGTATTAATCTTCTTATATATAAAAATGAATTGCTGTTCGTTAGTCTCACTAAAACTCAAAAACGGCTGGACCTATTTGGCTAATTTTGGTCTTGAATTATTTGTGGAAGTCCAGAGAAGGTTTAAAAGGTAGATAAATATGAAAATGCTCCGAATGAAATAAAGATAACAATTTTGTTTTTCCTTTGATGTGTCGGACGGATTCCTTTTGTTTTTTTTTTTTTTTTATTGCTTAGATGGGTGGACGAGCTCACAGCCCACCTGGTATTAAGTGGTTACTGGAGCCCATAGACATCTACAACGTAAATGCGCCACCCACCTTGAGATATAAGTTCTAAGGTCTCAGTATAGTTACAACGGCTGCCCCACCCTTCAAACCGAAACGCATTTCTGCTTCACGGCAGAAANTTTTTTTTTTTTTTTTTTTTATTGCTTAGATGGGTGGACGAGCTCACAGCCCACCTGGTATTAAGTGGTTACTGGAGCCCATAGACATCTACAACGTAAATGCGCCACCCACCTTGAGATATAAGTTCTAAGGTCTCAGTATAGTTACAACGGCTGCCCCACCCTTCAAACCGAAACGCATTTCTGCTTCACGGCAGAAATAGGCAGGGCGGTGGTACCTACCCGCGCGGACTCACGACAGGTCCTACCACCAGTAATTACGCAAATTATAATTTTTGTTTTAAGTTTCTTTTATACAAAAGTTTAGGTCTTTTATTTATCGGTTGAGGCACTACGAAGTCTGCCGGGTCAGCTAGTTTAAAATAAAATCGATGCATTTGTTAAACGCTAACACTAGTTTTTTTTCAAAGCAATAATCTGTTACCGTTATTCGTCTCCGTCCGAAATCAGTCTTGTAAAAACCATCTAATTCTCGAACTAAATATCTGAAATGCGTGAAATCTGCTTTTTACATAATCCTAAATTCGTGTAAGACGATGAACAAAATCGAATCGGTAAAAAAAATATCCTTCCTAGTTACGAAACGAATTAAATAATATTCTAATCGACCATGAAAATGTTGCGATTCAAATTTCATGGACGTTACGGAGTATGCTATGCAATTTCTAGAAAATTCCATTATAATTTTTTTATTTTTTTTATTTAAATAGGTAGATATAAATAAAACTTTTAAACAAGATAACTTTTATGTTCCCAAACGAAACGTCACTGCCATAATTAGTTCTAATGACAACTATACGATGTGTTTTAAAAACATTACGAACTCAGACCTTTTGGCGGGAACGCGAGGAGTGAAGTTGTGTGATCTATATTAATACGTGAAGCAAAAACTTTGTATCCCTTTTTACGAAAATTGCGCGGACGGAGGAGTATGAAATTTTCCACACTTATAGAGAATATAGAGAAGAAGTGCACAATGCTAATATTTTTTTTTAAATAATGCATAAAAGATACATTAAATCAATAAAGAAAACATTACACCCACTACATACCATGTATTTGACGCAAACACGCATGCATACTATTTATTGTCAAACTTTTGTTCTTGACGTCAGTGGTCAAATTGAGAATAGATTAAATATTGTTTTGTCTTTATTAATATTTTTTTATAGTGTGGCCTTGGCGAAATTTGTGATTATAGAAGTATAAAATACAATCATAATAGTGTACAAACTTACAATTCCAATTAATTATAATCGAATTTCGACTACTGCGGGACCTCTAGTTTGTTTTATTTTGTCTATTTAGTGTTTCTTGAGGTTTAAATGTGTAATGTTTAATATAAATAATAAATCAGGTATATGTTTTTATAAAAAAAAAAACCCCACCGACCCCACCTAGTGGGATAAGGTGGAGAAAAAGAAGAAGTATATATTTTTATAAAAGTTCACTATTGAGTTTTCTTTGTCATACAAATAATTTGTATTTTTTTTCGATAATTAATAACTTCAAAGGCCGTTGCAAGTGTGTGCGGTTGGCATTCTGTTTATCAATATGCTGAAGTTGCTAATCGCATGAATGCGTCCGAGCTAGTTCGCCTACCAACCAACGTAATGTAATAAAAAACAGTCTTGATACTTGAAGTGGTAAATTACCGACACTCGATCTCCGTACATTAACCCGGAACCAAAACAAAAGCTCGTTTAAAAATAAAAAAAGTATTAAAAACCTATTCATGGTATAAAGAGTTAGATAAAAGCTCTTAAGTTCGAGATAAGCTCGTGGTGATCGATTGTGGGAACATTTGAGATGGGCTGGTGACAGTAAGTTACATTTAAGTTGCATCTAAGTTGATCTTTACTTAACGTATGAGCTGGGATGCGATAATATCAATAAAGTGTGCCCGACCAGTTTTGATACTTTAAATACGAGTTTTTTTCATTAGTCGTGGCGCTTCATTTTCCTTAGTTGACTTTCAAACACAAATTGTAATTCAAACGGCTCTGTGGTATGTCATTCTTTAGTGTTGTTTGTATGTTCATACCTATATATATCGCAACGCTTAACCTACATAGCATAGTTACTTCTGAGAACATCCGGCCTGTCTGCTGTCAAACCTTGAGAAGCCTCAATGCTAGTCACTTTTCTATTGTTTTCATTTTTACGTGGGGTGATCTATTAAGGTGTCGTGTAATAGTGTCGATTAAGGACTTTTTGCAGGGAAGGCGAGGAGTGAAGTCGTGTGATTTGTTTTATTTTGTTAATTAAGTGTAACAATAGTTTATTAACTGTGTAGTATCTGTGGAAGTGCACAAATATGAGAGAAAAAAAACAAGCCGCAGGCCGTAACTTCACGAAATGTACCGAAAAGTCCATTGAAAAAGTTTCAGTCTAATCTATTATTAGCATTAAGAAAATAAAAAAAAATGTATGATAAGAATTTGAATATTGAAGCAAGTATCAACTTTGTTTACTCGTACTATACGATCGAAATACCACTCTCATACATTATGCGGCTGACACACATTATATTATAATCCACATAATCACATTTCTCATAATAACGTAGTTAGAATTAGCCCGGTCACAACATCAACGTGTGCGGTCCTCTTAGCGGGGCGGAGTTGCCAAGAGTTAGGTTTGGCGTAATTTATAGAATGCGAGCAGTTTATATTGTCTTTAGATTCAATTGTAATTCGAATTACTATTACCAGATTCATTTGTTTTCAGAGCTTGTACCTATTGTGTTGCGCATTTAATTAGTATTCTACGAAAAGTACCATTTACGTCGGAATATTTTGAGTATAAGTTATACGATTCCTGTCTGGTGAGAGAAATACTCCAAGAACATTTGCTCTTGATGCAAAGAATAAGGAGCAAGCACTATATTAATAAGGACTTTGAAAAATGACATGTACCTGTTATAGTCTTAGATGACTTTGAAGTTTGAATAGAAAAATAAATAACAATGTAAATTAGAATCATCTTTCTAATTATTATAGTTAGAACGTTAGTTTTAGTCAGTTGAATAATATTGTTACGCGCTGGGGTTCGGAATAAATAAAAATTCTACCGGAGTACAACTGTATGCAACTCTTTAGAACACTTAAAACACTCAACAAACACTTTAAAACTCTCAATTCGCTTCTTCCACTTCGCTTCAAGTGATCCGTTCGCTGTTTCGCTTCGAGTAGTTCCGATTACTGACTGACTGCGTGCCATCTCTGCAACGCTTTTATAATATCACATCCCTAGAATTATCGAGAATATTCCACACAAGTCGAGTATTGTGTATCCGCTATCTGACAACAGATGCCGTTATACTTCTCGAGCGTTCTAGATACTACTAGATCCTTCAATATTCGTTCGACTATTCGGCGATAGATGGCGTTACCCTTACCGGCGTAACAATATATAAATACGTAACGGTCTTCGGTTGGCAGTTAGTGAAATATTATTAGCTTTAGTCGTTTTCACATTTCGTTTTATTTCTTATATCACAACGAGACTTAATTATTGAGAAAGTTACATTTGGTCATAAGTTTGAAACAATTTTAATGAACTGCTATTAAATTAAATGCAACAGGTTAAATTTGTGTAAAATTCGCTGTCTCTTGTCGGTTCGTACCATACGACAACCGTCAAAAAGTCACGAAAGTGGAACGTGTGTGGGGACCTTAATGCCTCCTTATTTAGTACGTGTAGGTAAAGCTCTGGGCTATGAATGAAAAGCTAGAAGCTCGTGCTACAGCTTCGAGGTGAATTTTTATGTTATATTATGTAGGTAAGATCAAAATCGTGTCGAGTTCTAGGGTGTAAATCTTATTGCTGCAATGTATGTGGTCTTTTTTATTGTTAGTTATTTTATAAACAAAATACATAGTTTTACCGTTTAGTATAGGGTTGGTTTTATTAATAATAAGGCGTGTTTTCAGGCACGTATGAGTATGCTTAATATCTTTTGCTGTCACGAAACTGTCGTGTTTTGAGGTTTCATGGGTTTTGGGTAATTTTGACCTCAAGTTTCTGTGTGGGCGGTGGCAATCGTGCTGCGATGTTAATAGGCTCCAGTGACCACTTACAATCGGAGAGGCTGTGAGCGCAATATCAATATGTAGTGCAATAAAAAAATAGCTATATTTTTTTTTTATTGGCCTAGAAGGCACACGAGCTATGGCCCACCTGATGGTAAGTGGTTACGTCGCTCATGGACGTAAGTAATGCCAGGGGCAGAGCCAAGCCGCTGCCTACCAAAATTTATATTTTACAACCACACTATTTAGTTAGGTATCTATCAATGTATCCATTTTGTGAGAATATATACGAGTAGTTATATTGTGATTTTGTAATTGTTTTAGGTCGAATATTTTTATTCTCCTGAATAGTACGTAATATACTTTTTTAACAAATAAATTAAGTATATTTTTTTGTATATAATATTTCTGTTGAAGTTATGCAGAAGGTATAAATATTCATACAAAATTACTCAATCATATTCAACTGGTGATAATGTAAGTCAATTTTTCGTCCAATAAAAAAATTTCACAGGAATTTTCCGGAGATTCTTGGTGACATTTTCAGAGAAATTTGTCCCGGGTCGGCCGTGCTTCCGCGTGTGTAGGGTGAGACACATAGGTCTGTCGTATGCGAGCAACAAGTGGCACGCCGTAGGGTTAAACGGTGCACTTGATATGTTAGAAATGTTGCTCTATCTAATAAAATTTCACCAAAATACAACTAAAAACTGTATTCAACACTTAGAACACTTCACAAATACTTTCAAATTCTCAATTCGCTTCTTTCACTTTGCTTCAGGTGATCCGTTCGCTGTTTCGCTTCGAGTAATTCCGATTGTCGACTGACTGCGTGCCATCTCTACAACACTTTTATAGCCGATACCACATCTCTAGAATTATCGAGAATATTCCACACATCTCTAGGTTGTGTTTCCGCCATCTGACAATAGATGACGTTGTACTTCTCGAGCGTTCTAAGTGCTACTAGATCCTTCGAGATTCGTTCGACTATTCGGCGATAGATAGTGTTACTCTGACCGGTGTAACAATATTTTTAACGTAATTTCAAACATTATTATTCATACCTCATTATTATCATCAAAATGAACATTTAATCTACATAGTATTATATTATATATATTATATTTAGACCGTCATATTTAGACTAGTATACCGTGCACCTGACGGTGAGTAGTCACCGTCACTTATGGAGATCAGTAATGCCAACGATATGCCGCTGATAACTGAAGTAATGATGATGTGTTCAAAAGAATTAATGTATTATTGTTGAGAATTAAAAATAATACCTGATCTTGCATCTTGTATTTAATTTTTAAACTCTATTGCATTATAATGGATCTTTGATATTTTTGTTTATGGTATTTTCTTGTAGGTTCCGTAATATGTAAGGGCGCTGATGTATTTTTGAATTAAAAGTAAGTAGTTCAAGTTGTAACATATGTAGGCCAATGAAAATGTATACAAATCAAAATTTTCTAGAAAATAGAACACTAAAAATCTACTTTACAGTAGCAGATAGGAGCCGGAATATGGCCTTGATATTATCGGTATTCTTGGGCAGCGTTACTTATTAGTAATAAAATAATTTAGGTAAAATTCTCAACCGCCTTCGACAAGAACGAAAGTAAAAATAAAAAATTGAAATTACGAAAAAAAAAAGTGTGTGTGTCCGCTCCGACGCACGACTGGAGTTTACTGGATATAAAAAATTAAACGAAACAATACGAGAAATAGTTCTATATTACGACAACACGATACACTACAGATTATTAACAAATTAACGAGACACAAAACAAACGACTAACAAATATATGAAAATACAATAATGAGAGAAACGCGCGATCAGTACGAGGCTTTGTGGCGGACTGCCGGCGCAGCAGCCCGGCGTCACCTGCGATAACGCGGCCGCGCGTTGGCTCCTGATTGGCGCGCGCACGCATCACGCAATCAGGAGCCAATCAGGCGCATAACGCATTTCGTGTGACATGCTAGTACGATTTTGATTGGCGCGCGCACGCATCACGCAATCAGGAGCCAATCAGGCGCATAACGCATTTCGTGTGACATGCTAGTACGATTTTGGTCCCCATAATTTTCATACCCCGGGCCTATATATGTAAATCGATTCTAAAGGAGTAAACTCCAATTATTTTTAAAAACTTTTTGTAGTAGAGCTACATTAAGAAATTAAATAGCATAGCCATTATACGGAAAATGTTTTCTCATATGACGGAAAATAGCGGAGTGAACTCGTGTTAGGGCCCGCAGCAGGTGATTTATGTCGCACTTTTGTTTTACGATACCCTGGCTGAATAAATTTCATAATACACCCTTTGTGTTTGAAGAGATATTGCCTGCGACGGCTTATTGTGGTCATTTTGATGTTGTGTGCTTTTGAGAGGGTAATTTCGGTTTTTATCTTTTGTGATGGGGCCTGCGTGCTATGCAGTCTTTTTCTGAATTGTGTCAAATGTTTGCACATTATAATAGTGTTTTAAGTATACTATTTGGATCATAGGTTTTTCTTAAGTGTAGAGAGACAGATAAGCCCAATGTGATGGAGAAGATTCTAGAAATTTATGATAGTACAAGCTGAGCGTCACCTTCGACTTGATTGAAATTGGAATCTACTAAGTAGTGGGTTCGCTGACGATATTGTTATAGTTGCTGAAACTACCAAAGACCTCTTGTGAGTCCGCACCGGTAGGTACCACCACTCTGCCTATTTTTGCCGTGAAGCAGTAATGCGTTTCGGTTTGAAGGGTGGGGTAGCCGCTGTAACTATACTGAGACCTCAGAACTTGTATCTCAAGGTGGGTGGCGCATTTAGGTTGTAGATGTCTATGGGATCCAGTAACCACTTAACACCAGGTTGGCTGTGAGTTCGTCCACACAACAAAGCAATAAAAATAAAAAAAAATCTCCGAATCAGTTATGAACCAAAAACAACAGGACATACTTACTAAGTCATTACAGCATCGACTTTTTTATTTAGATTGACTGCACGTGTCGCAAGCCTATGCGATAATCGTTTCATATTGCATTCCAGCCTACTTATGTACTCGAAAGATCACACCGATCACTCACGATCAGTTAATATAACACTTAACCCAACCTCGTACGTTTCTCCCACGGGAATTCCCCCTTTCCCGAATTATCACACGTAAACCTTTATGATGTCGGGTTAAACTCCCGTGTAATTCGGTAACTTGTTGCTCGAGTGTTCAAGAAAATTACGTGTTAAATCACTGATGTGGGGTAAGGTTAATTTGAATCTTTAAACAGGCTTCATTTTAGATTAATTGATGGATAGGCGTGATGTGTGTTCACGCAACTTATCCGCCATCCGTTCTTCTCAATTGTGTCACTCTTGACAGAGTGGTCGTGATCGTCATGTAGTGTTGGAAGGGGCAGACTTGATGCATCTTACGATGTTCCGCCATCTCTCCTTGCTCGAGGCCATTCCACTGCACTCATTTAGGGGACCTCCCACTGCAGTTGTAATTTGGTCGGTCCACCGATTGCAAGAAATAAATGTCAACTCCGACCCCATAATTGATTGTTTTAATTGAACAAAAGAAGCGATACCATGAGGTACCAGATGACTGGTATTGAACTTTGACTGACGTTGTCTATGAGCCAGTATACCGTCAGTGCAGATTTGAAATCGATATCTCAATTATATCAGAACCGGAAACGACTTCGCGGCAGTAAAAAGCAGGTTTGTGGTGCCCAGCCGGTAATCAAATAGATTAGCGGAAACATGATTAAAACGAACATGGTGATTACGGGAATACTGGTACTAATTTAAACGGCCTTCGCGCATAGTCCTATTCTCCGATAACTAGCGGAAATAATATCACAAATAACCTCGCGTCATGGTGTAATGGTCAAAGATGACCTCACGCTGTGATGTGTAATCATCGTCACAAATGATTTACCAGATACTAGAAAATCGAAGCCAATAAAGTCGTGAGAAGTTCTGGTAGAAAAGCGCCCGTCGGGTTGTGGGTTCAATTTCCAAATATCACCCAAATATCCGAATATGCTGATGACCTGGCAATTGAAAGAACTCAGCGAAAATACAGTAGTATGGGTTCAAAATTAATATTATGCGTGTATATCTTAAGCAGTATTGCGGAAGACTTTTGCCCTGCAGTGGGACTGGATTATAATAATACGTATCAGAACATTTCATTTGTGGGAAAATATATGGGCCGAGTAAATCATATTGGCATGAATTGCATTTAATTCAGACGTATGTGTGACGTCGAAGCGGTTCGCAAATGGGATTAGGCCTACACGGATTGTTCATTAAACTACTTTCGTATACTTCAATATGTACGGTTGGCAAAGTAAATTACAAATAAATTAATTCAGATTAATTTTGTTTGTTTTGATTTTTGTATTGTTGTGGTTATTGGTGTTGAATTTTTTGGCCTAGATTTGTGGACGAGTTCGCGGCTCAACTTGTGTAAAGTGATTACTGGAGCTCCTGTATATCATCACAACGTTAGAGCGGCTTTACGTTTAGAGCGTTTGATTGTAGTGTGGAATAGCTGTCCCTCCACACAAACCGGAAATATAATATAACCGGTTAAAACTGATTATGCCAATTTATAGATTTCGTAAGTTTTCATTTTATAACAAATATTATTTATTTATGGAAGGCGTTCAAAAACACGTGAAATGTATTTCCTATTTCCTCAGAGAAAATGGTACCTGTGGATTTGAACACCGGCATGATCGCGTATTACACACCATTAGGCGCGTTATCGTTAAAACCACTTCTAAATATAATTCAGTTCAATAATTATATATTTTAACTGTTATTTAATGAAATGTATATTACTATAATTTAATTTTCAAAACTTAATCATTGTATTAACCTTAACATTGACAGACGATTTGAAAAGTACCTCTAAACAGAAGACCTCATTGGATAATTAACTACCCAGCTATTATTAAAATATTCATATACGCGATTTCGGTTTATATGACCCAGTAATATAGAATACTTGATTGCGAAAAAAAAAAAAATTACATGCTGAATAAATCTTTTTAGTTTTCTGACGGTACAAAAGTACCGCTACGCAGTAATCAAAGCCAGCGAGCAACTTGCGTGTCGTGTCTGACGCAGACTGCTTGTTCTGCCGACGCTACCGTACGCGTCGCCTGCTATCTGTTCACGCAACTCGCATGTACAAGGGAAATGTACCTGGAATTTATTGTACTATCTTATAGATACGTGGAATGAAATCACCGTTATACCTGAGTACATTTAGAGGCTGCTAGAAAACTTCCTGATCAAACTATATAAAGTATATTTTAGTCGTTCAACAATGTTAATCATTAATCAAATACAATTTTGTTTTGGAAGCACGTTTCTTTTTAAACGGATTATGGATTGCTATAAGAGGACAACGCACTTTTGTTTTTCCTAGTATAAGCTAGATTCTCCGGGTGAGTAGTAGGTGAGCTCACAGGGCTCAAGCCTGACCACGTTTTTTTTCCTTTTTTTCCTACCTATGCTGATAGCTTTGAGAGTCTATATCAGCGTTACCCTAACGTGTAAGTGAGCTCTCGGGGCTCAAACCGGACGTGTTGCTAGCACTGGTCCTAGCAAGAGCAGTGCTTCACAGAATCGTAACACGGGATCGGAAACGCGACCCGCTGAGAAGATTCGGCGAGAAACTCAGTGGGCTGTGTCTATGGGAGGACAACGCATCGACCCTCGCGTCGATTAAATAAGGCACTTCCCAGAGATAATACCTATGAAACGAATAGAGTGCCTACACTACTTATAGATCTAATTTGGGACCGTTTTACTTGTTAAACAATGCTAAAGACAATTTTATTGGCTGGGATATTCATCAGTTGCTCCTTAAGGAGGTGCGCATAGAAGTTTTTGATGCGAACTATTTTTATTAAAAACTTATTTTTGGGTCAGAGAATCCGCTGAAATAACCTCGCCGTGGGGAGTTATGAATTGGGCTGAGACAGCACTTGGAAGTAGACTGAAAGCCATCGCAGCTGACGTCGGAGAATCATTGGCGGATAAGACTCTACGTCATACCAACGCAGCTGACGTCGGAGAATCATTGGCGGATAAGACTCTACGTCAGCAAAATTATTTATTCACAGCAAAAAATGTGTTATACAATAGCTCTCTTGTACGCTAACAGACTCACAATATCGTGCTTCATCAGCAATCAAACAATGTCACTGCTATAAGTTCCCGAGTGCTCTTACTCAAACAACGTTCAGTAACGTCCACTTGATTTATGCGAGTCTAGATTTGGTCTAATTGTAATATGCGCGGACTTGTGCCGATTTATCAGTAGGTTGATGCCGGAACAACATATTGTTTCGAGACGAACAATATTAAATTATATAATTTTCTGCTGTTTTTAATTGTGCCCTGGCTTGTGGCTTGTGGTTCGTGGCGATTTTTTCATGTTTTGATGACGACTTTTCGTCTATTGTAATATGAAAAGTAAAAAAAATGGATATTGCAGTACTTTAGCTGGAGAAACTTAACCTACTGAGTTCCTCGCTGGATTTTTTTTAATTGCTTACATGGGTGGACGAGCTCACAGCCCACCTGGTGTTAAGTGGTTACTGGAGCCCGTAGACATCTACAACGTAAATGCGCCACCCAGCTTGAGATATAAGTTTTCAGGTCTCAGTATAGTTACAACGGCTGCCCTACCCTTCAAACCTTCTCAGTGGGTCGCGTTTCCGACCCGGTGGTAAATTCTGCGAAACCCTGCTCTTGCTAGGGTTAGTGTTAGCATATTCTCTCTGGTTGATCACCGTGAGCGAATAGGCAGTGAATAAAAGGAAGAGAAAAAAAACGGTCGATAGATTTCAAGCTCTTTTCGTTTATTAATTTGAAAATTTAGCATTTATAGCTATCGTAGCTTAAACAGCCGGATCAGATATCCGGTCTACTTCTATCGAGCTATTCCGTGGCTTAAGGCAAGTATTATTTTTTTCTAAGTACCATAAATACCATATTTTGTTTATGAATGATGAGGGAATAACATTAATAAAGTCGATAAAATTAGGCTGGTAGGCAACGTTTACCACAATCCTGCCGATTTATACCTTAAGACATTCATTTTCTAATTTGACCTTTCATTATTAATAACACTAATAATAATACATATTATTCAAGTCACGGTTCTGACTTATATATCTGAAAATTTCCTCGTTACCAATATTACATTATTTCTGTCAGAAATTACTCAGCCCTTTTTAGGATTACTAGAGGTCCCGCAGTAGTCGAAATTTGACTATAATTAATTGGAATAGTAAGTTTGTACACTATTATGATTGTATTTTATATTTCTATAATCACAAATTTCGTTAAGACTACACTATAAAAAATATTAACAAAGACAAACTACATATATTCTATTCTCAATTTGACAACAGACGTCAAGAATAAAAGTTTGACAATAAAAAATATGCATGCGTGTGTGCATCAAATACATGGTATGTAGTGTGTGTAATGTTTTCTTTATTGTATTTAATGTATCTTTTATGCATTATTTAAAAAAAAAAATAGCATTGTGCACTTCTTCTCTATATTCTCTATAAGTGTGGAAAATTTCATACTCCTCCGTCCGCGCAATTTTCGTAAAAAGGGATACAAAGTTTTTGCTTCACGTATTAATATATAGATTGTATGTGAAAACCTTCAAAAATATATTTAATGCACTTAAGAAACTCCATTCCTGTCTATGTTCTCCATTGTCTAGTCATCTGATTTTGTGTCCATACACCACCGACCTATTACTACCATACCGACATCATTTATTTATAAATGCATGCAAAATTCAACTTTACGACCGAACGATAAAGATCAGTGTAGCGCAAAATATAAATCGCCGCTCTATGCCAACCTCAGTTGAATTTATTTTATAGCTATTGACCTTTTGCATCATATTTTGAAACCAGTTTGAAGAAAGCCAATTTATGAAAGGTAATATGTTGTAAATTTCGTCGGGCGTTGAATCATTTGTTTTGAGCCCGGGGTTAAATTGTGATGCAGTTCTTGCTGTATGGGATCGAACTTTGATTTGGATAGAAAAATTAACATAAATTCTAAGTT
This sequence comes from Bombyx mandarina, assembly GCF_003987935.1. The sequence goes on along the minus strand of NW_021011505.1, from coordinate 2,159,027 downwards.
TTTACATATCATATCATGCGTAGCGGCATACGCTAAGTGGTGCGTTGACCTTCGAAGGGTGATTGGCAAGAAACGGATGGGGAGAACCGAAGACCGGGCTTAGTGGTATGGATTGGGAGAGGCCTATATCCAGCAGGGGAAGTTTGTGGGCTGATGATCATGATGATGATGAAGTATCATTTTGTAAATGTCAGTTTTTTTTTTGTTTTTTTATCGCTCAGATGGGTGGACGAGCTCACAGCCCACCTGGTGTTAAATGGTTACTGGAGCCCATAGATATCTACAACGTAAATGCGCCACCCACCTTGAGATATAAATTCTAAGGTCTCAGTATAGTTACAACGGCTACCCCACCCTTCAAACTGAAACGCATTACTGCTTCACGGCAGAAATAGGCAGGGTGGTGGTACTTACCCGTGCGGACTCACAAGAGATCCTACTACCGGTAATTACGCAAATTATAATTTTGCGGGTTTCATTTTTATTACACGTTGTTATTCCTTCACCGTGGAAATCAATCGTGAACATTTGTTAAGTACATTTTTCATTAGAAAAATTGGTACCCGCCTGCGGGATTCGAACACCGTTGCATCGCTAGATAAGATTGCACCGGACGTCTTATCCTTTAGGCCACGACGACTTAAAATATCGATAATTTTATTTTCAACATTACTATATTTCCTCAGTACATATTAGTACACAATTATTCGTTTAATGCTGTCGTAGTTTGATCTAAGGATTTGATAGTCGTAAAATTGGCTATTCAACCTCGTGTGTCAAGAACGAGACGGCAGAATTCACGTCGTAAGTACATAAGTGTATTTGTTATATCAACCATTAATAATGGTGTATGGGGGTTAATAGTTGTATAATAGTGGCTTTTTTATTCGGCTATTTATCTCGGCGATTTTTTTTTATTTTTTTATTTATTAGGCACACAATAAACATTACAAGCTAAATAGATACACAAAAAATAACATTAAGTATAATAATTTTTTTTTACAAAATCTGGCTTGCAACATAAGCCATGTGCGCACGACTAAGCAAGACAAATGTGCTGAGTTTGTACACAATGGTCCTTACAAATATACAACTATTATAATATATAAAAAATCATTTTTATATATATAGACTAGCTGACCCGGCAGACTTCGTAGTGCCTCAATCGATAAATAAAATACCTAAACTTTTGTATAAAATAAACTTAAAACAAACAAAAGGAATCCGTCCGACGGGGGACACATCAAAGAAAAACAAAAATTATTTAATTAATAATCTTTAATTACTTTTATTTACCTTTTAAACCTTCTCTGGATTTCCATAAATCATTTAAAACCAAAATTAGCCAAATAGGTCCAGCTGTTCTCGAGTTTTAGCGAGAGTAACGAACGGAAATTTATTTTTATATATAGGTTAAATATAATATAAATATAATATATAATATAAATAAAATATAATAAAAAATAATAAATATAAATCGTCGTGGTCTAACGTATAAGATGCCCGGTGTATGCAATCATATCGAGCGAAGTCCCTTTGCTGGCGTTGACATCCTGCAGGCGGATACTGATTTTTGTAATAAAATACCTGAAAGAAATGACATCCACGATGAAGGAATATCATCGTACAATAAAAATTAAGCCTGCAGTAGTATGTAACGTGTCTTGTCCCAACAACTGAGACCTATGACCTCAAATATGAAGGTGGGTGGAGGCATTCCCATTGTAATTTTCTATGGACCCTGATATCAACTTAAGACCATTCCCGTCTATGCAATAAAAAAATTGTGAGACGTGCCTAGAATGTCAACACTAATAAGAATCTTCTAGATGTCTGTGAGAACTGATCGAACCTAATCTAGAATCGACTAGCGATAAGAAATCGTCTAATCCTATTTACATAGTGGGTACATACGACTACAGTCAGTGGACAACACAATCAAAAACTTCACATAATAAAGCCCTGGACGAACCCTTATTGGAATCGGTGGCATGGACATTTAAAATAATACCGTACTTTTGACTTTCTTAGGTCTTTATTGATAAGTCGATGATACTCGTTGTTTATCAATGGCTATTAACAAATCTAGGTAAAGAACACTTTTTACTAATTCATGTCACACAATTAAAATAACATAACAAAGTTGTTCATCGATTTATCACAGAGCGTAAAATATAAGCAAAAACATCATAAAAAGTAAGGACATTCTCTTCATGTGATTCTACGGTTCGCCGAACGAAGCCTTCGACACGGTCAAGTGATTGGTGACACGGAAAAAATGTGTCAACAGTTGAGACTACAGCGTCATGAATAATTAGATACATGTTCAGAATCAGTGGACTATACCAAAAGAAAAAAATAAGAAATACAGTAAATATATAAATATATACACAGTTTTATCGTCAAAGTCATCCCAAAGGTTATCAGTTTATCGTTTTAAAAGAAAATCTTTGTTGAATGAACACAGATTCGAATAGTCAATATGGAGTCAAGAGTTTCATACGCACCTATTTTGTAAATCTTTGAGGTGATATTAGCCTTTAGAGTTTGCGTGTCAGTATTATCTTAAAACAAGATCGACCGTAATAGCTTTTTACCCGGTCCAATAAAAGGCTGAACCTAATCTATATCTATACTAATATATAAATCTACAGTGGTTGTTACGGATGTTCCGTTATAACTACTGAACCATGCATCTGATTGACTTGAAACTTGGTATCCATCCATCCACAAATACATGTACTTAATGGATAGGCTAATATTTATATGAGTGTTGGACTTCCTACACCAGTTGCAGGGGCGTTAATGATGAGAATCTTTGTGGGGTTGAGAAGTAATAATGTTAATTTTAAATGCCCAGCGAAGCGGACGGGTACAGCTAGTATACTTATATAGATATTGTTATGCAATCTCTTTTTGTTGCAAATTTTGATTAAAATATAATTGTTTTGGCTTCTAGTTCTTGTACTTATCGTATATTACTGGCACAGAGTGTCCTCTTATCATACTGCGTAGGGATTGCTTGTGAGTTTTATGATCAGCCGCCTGCCCGATGTGAAATCTCTTGGGATATATTTACAGTAGTTTATCGATTGCAACGTTCAGAGTGATTTCTGTCTCACTCTTTCTGATTCTTCTCTTGGTGTTTCATTTCATTTATCGTTATAGGTTCTATGATGCGCAATTTATTATTATAAGCATTTATATTAAAATTTAGATTTACAAATATGAAAAAAGTAAAACATCATGTTTTATTCATTTTTCTGTATTTTTATAATACAGTAAATTATAGTAGTAGAAGTGATTACAGACGATTTTTGGGTGAACGAGCTCGCAGCCCGTGGACATCAACAGCATAAACCGTCACTTAACTTGAGTTCCAAGTCTTAGTCCTATAGTACAACGGCTGTCCCTCTTTAAACTGGACATAAAGCATTACTGCTTCGCGGCATACATTGGTAAGGTCCAGTAGAAAGATGTAGAGCGTCCCGTAAATATCCAGACCATTAAAAATCTGTTATTGAGTAGTTACCGTCATCATCATGATCATAATCAGCCTATAGCAGTCTACTGCTGGACATAGGCCTCTCCAATTGCACACAACTGACCACGATCCTCGGCTTCTCTCATCCAGCTCTCGCCAGCCGCCCTGCATGGATCGTCACTCCAGCGAGCGTGGGGGTGACCTGCATTACGTTTGCCAATTTGCATTATCCACTTAAGAATACATTCAGTAGCCCATAGATACTTACCATATATCCACCATCATCATTATTATCAGCCTATAACAGTCCACTGCTGGACATAGGCCTCTCCAATTGCACACAACTGATCACGATCCTCGGCATCTCTTATACAGCTCTCGCCAGCCGCCTTGCATGGATCATCACTCCATCGAGCCTGAGAGTGTCCTGCACTACGTTTGCCAATTCGCATTCTCCACTCCAGAACACGTTAAGTAGCCCACAGATACTTACCATATATCCCGGAATGTTAACACTTCATTATTACGGAAGCTTCTTCTATTCAAACCGTCTCTATTAATGCAAAAACTATATCATTATTCACCTGCATTTTAATTACGTTCACACTATTTATAATACTTTTCTGCACACATAATTCATGGCGGTTATTAGAGCATAATACCTAGGACTAACGACCGTGTAATAGCCCTGTACTCTAAATGCGGAATTCATAGTTCATACTTTAATTCATGATATTTATATAATTTTACTAAATCGTATAAGGATTTTGTGAAAAGGAGCGAGATGTGAGCACGCAGCAAATATGATTTCATTTAAGCCATATAATATTTAAAAATTGATACTTCATTATAAATGCTTAGGATTGGCATATTTCGTGATGAAAATTTTGAGGTTGAAATTGAAATTGAAACCTTGTATCACATTTCCACTTACATCGAAAGTGTTCTATGATCAAAATAATAATACAATTGATTTAGAGACTATTTGATTTAATACATTCGTATTCATTCTATTCACTATTCCGATTATTTCATTTTAAACAGTAGGTCGATACGATTTTTCTTTTGGTAGTGGTTTTCTTTTTAATGTGAACTACAGCAGTATGTTAATATAGAATTTCTAAAAAGTGATGGTTTCTTAGCTCTAAACAGATTTTTTATTACAATTAATAGATAAACTATCTAACAAAGCATTTATCATAGACACTATATCGTACGTGCCACATAATAACATTTACGCTAGTTTTACTCCACAAATTATGATTGAAAAGCTATTCTATGAATATAGCCCTAAGTGTTACGTATGAATACCCTCTCGAGCCGGCGCTAGTGTGGAAAAATGGAGTGCCACGGAGGTTTTCCTTCAGGAATTTTTCATGCATTTTCTGAAAGCATATCTTGAGGGCTTTTTGTAGCCGTTGGGAAGTTTACTACGATTTGAATGGAGTCCGTGGTCGTGGTTTATTGTTAATTGAACAGATTTTTTTCTATTTGGTTTTACATTTTTAATCTTTAGTTTAGTGAGTAAAATATTTAAAATGGAATATCGATTGAACTTGCAGAAAATGTTTATAATTTTTTTTTACTAGTACTAAGAATTGATTTTTTCTTGTAAAAATTAAATTTATTAATTTTGAGATTAACCGATTTCAAATGCTTCTAATCTTAGCTTAGGTGAAGGGTTTTCTATGATAGGTATTGATGAGTTAGAAAATATATTTTGTAATAAATGTTAAATAGTATCACTTTAAAAGGTCCTACAAATCAGAGTGACACATTAATCATTGCAGGAAACATATTTTCATAATCAAATAGTAAATCTTAAAACATTTTCAAGGAATAACATGAATTACGTACATTCAATTTCTCAATACAGAGACCGAACTAAAATCAATTTGTCTGTACGTAACCACGCGAAACCATTACAAAATACCAATGATAAAACAGCGGTGGGCAATCGAAGACAAATCATGATTATCACTTTGTACATAAACAACCGAACTGGACTAATACATAATCAACATAAACAGAATTTATCACATAAACGTTGTAAGTTTACGTTTTCATAGTCAAAACTATTTCTTCTGAATTGCTTCGCATAGAGATTTTCGGTAGTGCGACAAACGAAAAATTAATTTTAACAATTCTGTGTAGAAATTTCAAATTAACTTGAATGTATTCTTTATTTCTATATATAAAAATGAATTGCTGTTCGTTAGTCTCGCTAAAACTCGAGAACGGCTGGACCGATTTAGCTAATTTTGGTCTTCGTGGAAGTCCAGGGAAGGCATAAAAGGTAAGAAAATATAAAAAATCTCGGAATTATATAAAAACAAACAGTTTTTTTTTTTCCTGTGATGTGTCCCCTTGATGTGTCTTTTATTTATCGATTGAGGCACTACGAAGTCTGCCGGGTCAGCTAGTCGCTAATATAATTTTCATTGACAGTGGTAAATAAGCGAGAAATTTATGGTTTAATATTTCCTTTATTTCCCTTTACCTCCGAAAGATAAAAAGGAAAAAGGAAGATATTATAAGAACATAACATTGGACAATGTGTTAGATATGATTTCTGAAATTAAAGGGAAGATATTCGATCGAGCTGTTTCAACCAGGGTGTGAATAATGTGTCGCCTACTGACTTTCTCACCGGATCTTCTCAACGGGACGCGATATCAGCCCGTTGGTAGATTCTGCGAAGCACCGCTCTTGCTACGGCTAGTGTTAACAAATTCTTTTAGGTTGAACCCGAGAGATCACGTTTTTTTTTTTATTGCTTAGGTGGGTGGACGCCCACCTGGTGTTGAGTGGTTGCTGGAGCCCATAGACATCTACGACGAAAATGCGCCACCCACCTTGAGATATAAGTTCTAAGGTCTCATTATAGTTACGACGGCTGCCTCACCCTTCAAACCGAAATACATTACTGCTTCACGGCAGAAATAGCCAGGGCGGTGGTACCTACCCGTGCGGACTCACAAGAGGTCCTACCACCAGTAAACTACTCATCCGGGCGTACCCTTTAGGCTATCAGCGAATAGTTAGAAAAAAAATGATGCTGTTGGGAAAATGTTGTTTCATGTGACTTCTTAAATTATTACTAGTATGGTTAAGTTTTTACGAGTTTTCATCCGCTTACCAAAAAATATTTCCAGAAATTCAAAACCGTTTTGAAGAATGCAATTACTTAACTAATATTAAGGTTCAATTTCGCGTTCATTATTTACATTATACATATTACTTCCAAACTGTCGGATACTTTACAATTTTCGTCTTCACGGACAACTACGGTGTTATTCGACGCTATTTAAAAATTGTGCTAACTACCGTCTAATTTGTATTAATAATATATATATAAAAATGAATTGCTGTTCGTTAGTTTCGCTAAAACTCGAGAACGGCTGGACCGATTTGGCTAATTTTGGTCTTGAATTATTTGTGGAAGTCCAGAGAAAGTTTAAAAGATAGATAAATATAAAAATGCTCGGAATTAAATAAAAATAACAATTTTATTTTTCCTTTGATGTTTCTTCCGTCGGACGGATTCCTTTTGTTTGTTTTAAGTTTATTTTATACAAAAGCTTAGGTCTTTTATATACCGATTAAGGCACTACGAAGTCTGCCGGGTCAGTTAGTTTCTATTAAAATAATAAACGTGAAATTAAAATTTAAAAGTACTTTTAATTGTGTCGTGAATATCGAAACCAAACCAACGTCATTTATACAAATGTTTGTTCCCTTACTGTTCCATTGCCTATTCGTCTGTCCCCAAGCACTGGGTTGGCAAGGCGTTAAGATATCGGTATCTGCGACGCTAATGCAGTACTAAGTCATGTGTACAAGCCGTTACATTGCACAATGTCCCCACTGAGTTACTGCTTTTATACTATCTGACCGCGGTCTCCTTCTGCCTTGGATATGTGCTTCGAAAGATTACAAGCTGAGGTTTCATATCGTATTTTTTTTTGGATCTCATGATACTCCTTACTTCTTCTTGCTACGGTTTCCTTAATACTGAGGGTCGTGACCACCTCCTCGCAACAAGAGTTTATTCCGGATCATTCTATGCCATTTGCCTCGATCTGCCGCCGAGTGCAGAGCATCGTGAATTGTGGTGTCGAGGTTAGTGCGGATCTGGTCAGTCCTTACTCGTTACTAAAGTGCTTAAAATATGCGATAAGTGTTTACTAGAGCCCATAGAGATTACAATGTGAACGGGCTCAATTGGTTAACAGCTGTATAGCTTCACGGTATAACATCCTACACATGTTACATTATCCAATTCGCAATATCCTATTCCACGCATTTCACTTGTTTTAGGTCTTACTAATTTGATGAAGACAGCGACTCCTATTTGTCAGTAGACAGTTGTATGCGACCTACCATATTTCCACAACACGTCCGGTAACTTCCTTTATTACTTCGCAAATTTCCAGCCGATAATTGGTGATATTGAGGAGGGCTGGGGACGTGTCTATATCATATAATAATAATATTATGTATTTTTACGGTAGGACAACCGTGGTATTAATGTATCTGAGTTTTGAAATCTATGTATATATATGTATATGTATCAAGGCGTCCGCTACGTCCAGTGGTATTGGCGATGCGTTTTTTTTGCCCATCTTAAAAATGTTTACACATAGCATGGAATTAGTGAAAGAATTAAAAAAATATATTTCATCTATTATTTTCCGTAGGTAATTACTCAGTATGGGACTTTAAAATAAAAACTAATGAGTTTCGATTTAAAATGAAATTCGTGGATTTTGATAATAGAATTTTATATTACAGCCACATTACCAATAAGCCGACATAATAGTCCAAATAGATATAACAACTAATGATCACTGGTTAAAGGATAAAACGTAAAGTTAATTATTAAAACGAAAACACGGAATGCTAGATTAAGCCGTCAGAATAGTTTTCATGAAGGTATGTATTAAGTCAACGTTGTTCTAATATATTTAACTGACATAAGACATACGGTCTCGCCGTAAAGGGCAGACAGATCGTTGACAAATTTATGCTGTAGATAATCTTATCGGATCGAGTTGGCACCGCTTTATTGCTACAATACTCGGTCCAGAGGTTATTGATGTCGATACATGTTCAATAAGTGTCTGTTTTTTAATCTTTACTCGGTTGACAATAACTTTTTTTATTTATTTTTTTCAAACGCAACTTTTGTTTTGACAGATGCTCAATCGTATGAAGTTTCATTTTAGTATTTTAAAATCACACTAGCTATGTAGCTTGTGTGAATATAATAATATGTAAATCATAATTAATCAAGACAATTATCTTTCAATCTTGAAGTTTTATCTTGAGGGCTTATTTTCTTTAAATTTTACAATATGTAAAATTGTCTAATGTTTTTTTTTCTTTTGCTATGATGAGCTTCACTCACGGCCTTTACTATGTTAAACAGTTATCGAATCTCATAGCTAAAGAAGCGTGGTCACGATTTATAAGGTAATGAAAGCTTCATTTGTGTTGTAAAAATGTTTCACTTCGTCGCCGAAACGGGTGTCTAATCACACAGATCCAACTACCACAGGATATAGAGGATAGAGTTGGCTAAATTACATAAAATCTCACAAACATTCAATTACCATATACAGTAACTATACTGAGATCTTAGAACTTATATCTCAAGGTGTGTGGCGCATTTACGTTGTAGATGTCCATGGGCTCCAATAACCACTTAACACCAGGTGGGCTGTGAGCTCGTCCACCCATCTAAGCAATAAAAAAATCAACCATATTGTCCCTATTTAATTAAACTAAAGGTTTTGAAGAACGGTTTGCGTCAATTCTTTTACAGTGCTGAGTAAGCGCCCTTGTTCTTAAATCTCCTATTATTTCATGTTGTTAACATTTCGATTTTGTTGATAAATTAAAAGAAAAGCCTTTTGCGTTTGTTATACAATTTATTTTCACAAATGCCAGGGCTAGTGTTTAAAAAAATCCGTGTAGGTAATATTGGACATTCACATTTTATCGATAATGAATTCTGTAAAATAATTATCCTTGATCGCGAAAGACTATCGTGAAGGTAAGACAGTGTACAATATAAAGATGTTTCCTACAGGCCTCATATTCTCGCAGACACAGCCCACTGAGTTTCTCGCCGGATCTTCTCAGTGGGTCGCGTTTCCGATCCGGTGGTAGATTCTGCGTAGCACTGCTCTTGCTAGGGTCAGTGTTAGCAACTCTCCGGTTTGAGCCCCGCGAGCTCACCTACAAACGTTAGGGCGAAGCTGAAATAGCCTCTCAAGGCTATCAGCATAGGTAGGAAAAAAAAAGCCTCATCTTGTTATGGACAAGAACAAAGGATCCCTAAATTTAAAACATCTGGTGTAGGTCTTTATTGCAACATCGAATTCCGAAGCATAGATTTAGCAATTGTCTCACGTGAACGTGTGTTGTAGGACAGAAACATCGCTAAATAAAACAGAATATCGTATACAACGTTTAATCTTATTTCGTTACAAGTAACGCTGAACGTAAAGTATGGGTCGTGTTGATGAGAGGTAGCGGTATAAATAATTGCTTAAAAAAACTAAAAGAAAACGCTTTTATAGAAAATCCAACTAGAAAATAGAAAATAAATTGTAATAAATTTGAATTAAAAATAGTGTAAGAAAAAATGATTTTATTGTAAAAGAGCGTGGGGTGCTTTTCAGGATATTATCAAAATAACCCTTCTACTCATATCTGTTCATAAAATATTTATAACTACTGATACCATGCACTTTGCATTTTTTTAATTTTTTTTTCTATTTTTTAGTTGGATTTTCTATAAAAGCGTATTTTTTAGTTTTTTTTAAACTATCATTTATTTTGTCATTTTTTAGTTGAATTTCAATTATTTCAATTTTATTTAAATATTTAATTGTCATCGGTCCTTAATAAGTATGCCAAATTTCGAGTTAATCCGACGTTTTGAAAGGGATCAAAATCATGTTCAAAGATTCCGTTACATACATACTAACATACATACATCTGAAGCTAATAAAAGCGTTTTAAAAAAGGAGGTTTTAAAAAAGGAATTTGAGAGTGAAATTTTAGCAATATATCGTTTTAGTTGTCTATGACTTTTCTATGGCTAGATCGCTACGCAGTTAAAATTTTTCAAAATTCTATACTTAACGTAGTAGGTATTTACGAGCAAATTTCACAGTAAAGAAGAGGCACACTTTGGCTCGAAAGGTTTTTATCGCAATCAAGACATTGAGTGCGTGTCTCATGTAGCTGTGAGCTAACTGATCTACTTATGTAAGTTATAAAAAAATAGGAAAAATATACATTATCGATAAAATAAGTAAGATAGGATAAGATAATGAAGTAAATAAATAAATAAGTAAGATAAGATATTATACATATGTTTAAGTAATATCACTATCACACTACACCTACCAAGGTTCATGTCTGCACCCCCCTAAGGTAGACTGTCAGAGAATGCCTATGGCATTAAGTCCGCTTTTATACTGTCTAGTATAAAAATAATAATAAAATACGAGCACGATCTGATTAAAAACAATTAATATTGTTCAAGTATCAGAAATTTTATTATAATAAATTGATGAAAGAAAATTGTATTTTTTTTTCATTACGAGAAAAACCTTTCCGCTTTCGCTCCATCCCGCTTCCGCTCGTCACCATGATCACAACGATCGGACACATTGTGACGACATCGGACATTAAATCAGTAACCCGATACGGTAGTGTCTGTACGTGTCCAGTACGAACACTAACCTTATACCTATACTAGCGATTCAGCGTACTTATTTTGTATGGAGAAGTTAGGTAAAGCTTTATTCGCTGATATCAGGTCCGTGAATATTTCAGATTATATTCGAAAACTAAAATCAGTGTCGTATGTGTATAATAATAAATCATCCTGTTTATTTGTTCAAGCACGTGCTGTTCTTAGAATGGGACAGCCGCTTCTGTAATCGACCTCATGTTTCAACCATGGTGATATTCACGTATAGGCATTTGTGGGTTTTTTGATTTTTATTTACGCCCAAAGGATAGACGACTCGTCTTGAGATTCAATAACTTATGAGCAAATATTTCTGTTTAATGCTGTAACTGATCAGAATCTATATCATAGCATGAAGAATGATAACAGGTGGCCCGAAGGCGTTTCCAGCTACCCCAAATACCCAACTAATATCCAATGGCAAGCATGAGCTTAGTCAGGGAGAATAGGGTTTTCAAACAGCCGCCCAAGCACCTCCGAAAGAAACCTTGCAACTCCAGAACAGCTGCTTTGCGAATGCAGTGCTACTACCGGATTGGAACCGCGATTCGGTGAGCAGATCTATGAGAAACTTAGCGGACTTTCCCTCCCCTAAGAATACAACCTTCATTTATTCACAGACTTACCCTTAATATCATAATACATACTACATAGGTACATACGTCTGTCGTGCGACAAAATTAGGCAATATAATTAGTGATTGAGTTTTTTCTTTGAATACAATGCAACAGATTGAACACATTCTCGAGTATCGATATACAGATATATTGACTACGGTGTTCCTACACTTTATTAAGTATAAATTAAAACATTAAATCATTTAATACAAAATAATTTACTTTATGATTCCCTACAAGATTCGTTCTAGCACATAAAACATTGTAATTGCGATTGTAATGAAATATAAAAGCGACACATCTTCCCACTCAAATACAATGGGATTCCAGTACTTAAAGCGCTTTAGGACTCAAATTACAGCTGAATTGTGTTGACGCGATGTTGTGCTGAATGTTTACGATAATGGCTGAACGGTATGTTTTCTTACGTGAAAAGTAACTGCATTATAAATAAATATATAAGTGGGATATCGGTACTTTTTGGTTAATTCACAATGGCACACTAGTTTTATTTTAAAAGAAGAAAATATAAATGACAGGTAAAAAATTGACATGACGATGTTACGAATAGTATTTTTTTGAAAGAATAAAATATTTTGTTGTTAAACTAAATATCCACTAGATTTCGCCATACCATCCCACATATATATTAGCAATTAAGATTATTCGTTGTTGTACATAAATTATATTATGTATATGTGATTATTTGTCATAGATAGTACTGATTGAACACAAACCTAAATCTTGATTATGGCAAAGTTGCGTCTATTCTAATATTTCTAAAGGCATAGTCCAGACCTCCTTTTATTTTGTTTTTTACCTAAGCTGATAGTGTTGAGAGCTGAAATATCAGCGTAACCTTAAATAGTAGATGAGCTCACGGGGCTCAAACCTGACGACGTTGCTAACACGAACCCTAGCAAGAGCCGTGCTTCGCAGAATCTACCACCGGATCGGAAACGCGACCCATTGAGAAGATCCGGCGATAAACTAGTGGCCTCTGTCTATGGGTTAATTTACTCGTCGAGCCGTTCGACGAGGACGATGACCGGAGTCTAGACCGGTTAACCGTCTTCGATCGAGGAGTTCTGCTTAGCTTTCGGATATTGTGTGAATCGCAGGCTTTTTTCGGAAAATGCCTGCAGCACAAGACACCAGGGAGAAGTTTCAATTGCATTGGATACGGCTGGCTACCCGGATCTTTAAGCTGCATATGATTGCTACGTAACAAAAAGCAAATACCGTGTAACTTTATAGGTGATAATATCGCCAATCAGATCACGGGGAAAAGCCCTCTCGACTCCCCTGTTTTGGTATTTGCAGCCCTGGTTTTGTCCATAACAACTGAACTAATAGAAGTTGTTATTTACAGGATTAAATTATCGTTGAAATTGAGATACTATAATATATATATGTCGTGGATAACGACTTTTAGTTGTCGTGGGTAACGACTTTTAGTTGTCGTGGATAACGACTTTTAGTAATATTAAGACGGTGGTTTTGATTATTATTTTAAATGATGATATGTTGTTTTGATAAATATCACAAAATGAAGGGTAGACTACGTAACGCCACAGTATAAAATGGCGGTACGTGGACAGAGTCGTGGCATTCCGTGTCAGACAGTCATTCCGTCCGTCTCAGTCAGTCAGTCAGTCGGTCTGTCGTTATGTGCAACGAAACTGTCGGTTTATCCTGTCATTGTGAAAGTTGTGTGAGTTGAGTTTCAATAANCGTCTCAGTCAGTCAGTCAGTCGGTCTGTCGTTATGTGCAACGAAACTGTCGGTTTATCCTGTCATTGTGAAAGTTGTGTGAGTTGAGTTTCAATAATTGTTATTCAAAAGGTTTTATTGACTTTTTATAAACTGTGTTCAACCAAATACGAGTGATGACGGAACCTACCGCTCAGCCATCCCTGACGCGTGCCGACATATATATATATTATAGATTATAATAGATATTAATATATATATATATTATAGATTTGACTAAACTAGGGCTGAGGCGGTTGATCAATCTAACATAATCTAGGATAAGAGAAATAAGAAAACTTACTTAAAAAGCTTAAAACAAAGAAAGAAAAGAAAGGTAGAACTTACAATGCTGCACAAGAGTAAGCACAGAAGATACTACCTTACGCCTAACGAATAAGTCATATTTGAAAGAAAATGGTGTCAAATTATGTTGATTAGATTTTTGGATTCCGAAATCTCCAATCCAATCTCTCTTTATCTTTTCTGGATTTCTGTAAATAAATAACCTATATAAGACCGTCTATTGTACAAATATATAATAATATACTTCTTAACTTTTTTATGTTAATTGTGTTTTGGTGTGCAATAAAATATATGCTCTCTCTCTATCTCTCTGTCTCTCCAAAAACATATCCAGAAAACGGGTTCCTTAAATACAAGCAGAAATGTTATTTTACACACAAATTTTGAGCACCTAAATGTTAACACTTACACATTACTTGGGTAATGAGGCTACACGCCCGTACATTGACCAAATGATACCATCACTTCTAACTATTATCGCCGAAACTATCGTGTAGGCAAATGAAATGATCTTGATACTTGGTGTGATAATATAGAATAAACATTAACAGGAAAACTTTTCGATTAGTCTACAAATTTTGTTTTATTGCATAGATGGGTGGACGAGCTCACAGCCCACCTGGTGTTAAGTGGTCACCGGAGCCCTTAGACATCTACAACGTAAATTCCGCCACCCACCTTGAGATTTGAGTTCTAAGGTCTCAGTAAAGTTAGCGACTGCCTCACCTTTCAAACCGAAACGCATTACTGCTTTACGGTAAAAATGAGCAGGGTGGTGTTACCTACCTGTGCATATACACAAGAGGTCCTACCAGTTAAATGGTTTTCGTATATGAGGAGATAACTTAAAGACCCGATTTCAGAGCTTATTGACCGGTAATCCCCAATTTTACCATATTTAGGTCAATCTCTCCTGAATTGGCCTAACAGCTGTACTCTTCATATCCATATTGGAATGCCTTCAACAATTTGATTCTGCCAAACTCTTTTTCATCAAAGTGAGGTTGAGGTTCCCAATTACATGTCTCTAACTTGTTGGGTGTTCTTACTCCAATTATCACTACATTGTTTTCAATTACATCGGTCGCAAAATTATTGTATCCCTTAGGACTAAATCTTAGAAAGGAGACTGAAACGTTTACATACATTTTTGGGCCCGAATGTAACGTGATGAAACTAGTATGAATTAATAGATTCAGATTTATCAGTACCTTGCTGAAAATTCTAAAAGTTTTCTCAATCTGAGAGCAGAGTTAATAAAGATTTAGTAAAAGTTAAGTTATGATACAATCTCTATAAAAGAGCTAAATAATAACTTATTTAAACATAGTTAAATGATTAGTATATCCACTGGATAATCTTTTAAATGTCATATTATAAATGAATATCAATGATATAATATAATTATCAGGTATGGATTTACCAAAAAGGCGTTGAAAAAAGTAAAACACAATGTATTGTATACCTACTAGTTTATTCCCAGTAAAAGGATTGAGGTAATTTTTTATATTCTTATATAAAAAATATGACCAATTTTTTAGACTACATTCCAACATTTGTAGCCCACGATCTTCCGTCTCCTTTGTGAAAAGTATCATCACTAAACAATCGTTGTACAACACCCGCTAGTTGTATCACGGTGTTGTCACAGCACACATTATGTGTGAGATATTGTTGCATTGTAGCGGAACGACCGATTCTGCGACACGGCCTCGAAATTATTGCGCTCGAATTAGGCCGATATGGTTACGCGCCCACACTGTTTTTAATCTATGCTCAGTGTGTACATTGTTTAGAATGTGTTCGCAAATAAGTTTATTCCGCTTTTGGTCCCAGCCAATATTTTACGTAAGCAAACCGAGATTAGTTTTGAATTTAACCACGATAGTTGGGTAACATTGGGATGTGGGTAGTCAACGAATTTTTGCATGTGAGAAAATTAGTTTTTTTTGGCGCGAAAGCGAGGGATGAAGTTGTGTGATTTGTTTTATTTTGGTCTATGTAGTGTTTGTTCAGGTTGAAATGTGTAATAACGGTGGTTCATTAATTAACTGTTTAATATATATGAAAGTGCACACATGTGAGAAAATGAAACAAAGCCGCTGGACGTAACTTCTAGAGGCCCTCCAAAAAGTCCACTGCAAAAATTCTCAGTAAATGACCACCGTTTTACTGAGATTATATTTCATCCCATATCATCTCATCTCATCTCATTTCATTTCATTTCACTCCATATTATCATTTTTCATAAAAATAAGAATATATATTTAAAATAAGACATGACCTAAAGATCTTAGTTACCAGGTCATAAAATCCCTTTAAAAAAAAACGTGAGAAAATTAAGGCAAGCCTTAATAATTGGCAGTTGTGTTTTCTAATTCGAAACGGATTTAAATCGTATGTAAGTGGGAGTGAAACACAAATTAGCGATCCACCCCGTCACATATCATGGTTCGTGATCGTTGCTAATTGCCGACGGTCCGAGTATGGGCGCGGTCACGACGCTACATCGCACACATTAATCATAGACGTATTGATAAACAATTGCCCTACCTTAAATGAGGGGTCATCGGCGAACGTATAGCGTGGAACGTTCACATTTGTATCGAAAAAATTCATTGGGACCATTTTTAAAAACAAACTTTTAATGGTGACGTTTCATCAATCATCTATCATCGATGCGTCTCTGCTGCCAAGTATTGAGGAGCTATTTGGTCAGACCCTAACACTGAGTATTGTTACCTTATTACGAGATATCTTAAAGATACTGATCATAATATAATACTCATACAAAGTTTCATGTCTGTGCTGTTGACCGTTGAGGAGTTTCTTTATCTGGAGCTAATTGAAGACATGCGGTTCAAATCATATTTACTACAAAAGCATTGACATCGCCGAAGATTTCGACGTGAACCTTAAGCTCATAGCGTCCCATGAATTTTCCTCCGGATTTTCTTAGCGGTTCGCGATTCCGACCTGGTTAGTGGTCGAGGCATTCCCAAAGCATTTGGTCCTGGGCTGTTACGCCTCTCCTGAGGGCTTTACAGTTGGTTGTTAGCAAACCTTCTTCTCCTGGCTGAGTTCTGGAATTCGCCCATATCTCCTGGCTAAGTGGCGACGTCCCAAAATTTTTGAACCTCGATTAAAGAAGCACATATCATCACGCTCCGAGAAACTTGTTGATTCCAAACAATTATTTTATGTGGAGAAAATTGATTTACGGTAATGCATGTGTGGCTGAACGCACTGTTCTCGGTAATAGAGATGAATTTTGTGCGGCATATGGAAAGCCATCGTTGCCTTTTCTATGAGATCACAACCTTATGCTTTAATGTTGGTATTCACGTCTTGAAATTGGACCCTGGAAACTGAAAACCCATTACTGGTACTAAGTCAATCTTCTCTTTATTTATCTAGATTTTTTATATACTATATAAATTAATTAAGTATCAAAATGAATCTTTTACTTTTTTCAGCTCTGTTTCTTATATTTGTAAAAAATCTTCACAGTAAAATAATGTCTTGCGACAAAATATTATTTTCAATGCAATGTAACTGCACCATTATAATTACGGAATCTAACAATGTAATGAAAAGTTTCAAACCTTAATTCAATCACATAGAGGGGAAATTTGTGTGACAAAATTTGCATCGATTACTTCGTTTCGCAATCAAATTTCTATTGCTATTTTTCTTATGACACGTGATACGATTTTCGTCTTTATTCTTGTTGAGTTAAGATAACTATTAGTTTATATTAATGTTCTGATGAAACCGGGCATGTTGTCGGCGTCTCTTTGTCGTTAGCCGACAAAGGGGGCACATGGGAACGTGCGCGTGCGCATTCTTCCTGAGAGCACAGTAATGTATGGTTGCTTTGTTATTGATCGATTTTAGATAGATCGATTTAGTAAATCACACACGAGTATAATTTGTGTTCCAATAATGTATAGAGTGTAGGAACCTCTTTTGTTTCGAGAGTACGTATGAAATTACCGAAATTAAATTTTGACACTTTAACTGCTACGACCGGTTATTCTTTTGTTTTGAATCTAAATCTATTATGAGTGTTTGAATGAAACGATAGAAAGCAATAAAACTTCATAGACCAGACATAGACTAGAATTTATTATATTAGTAAATATTTTTTTGTTAAAAAGTGTTGTGTCCAGTTTTAATTTTCGGCCCATTTTGAATGAACTGCTCTCTTATCGAAAGGTCAGTGCGTCTCGTTATTTGGTCAAACTAATCGCTACTAGGGAATCGGCCACGAGGTCGTTTGCTGTTTACTTTGCTCATAGCAACAGTTTGTTGAAATTGTCGGGTTTCCGACGAGATACAAGCCAAGCCAAGCCAATACTAGAAACAAGTCCAATGTTTGTGGGAATTTGTGAATTCCTTTTGAGATGAAAACTCACAAATCCGGATGGACAGTACTAAACCAATATTAGGGACTAAGATATTACATTTACAAAGTTTCGAAAAAGTTTTGTCCTAGAAAATATTACAAAACAGACATTTTTAAGCTGAAACGGAAAGTAATTGAGTTTCTTGCCGAATCTTCTCAGTGAGTCGCGATTCCAAATCTGAGGCTAGTGTTTGCAAATTCAATTTAAATTGTAATTTTTCAATGGTTAAGAAAGAAAAAAAAAACTTATTACCAATTTTACTTTACATGTTACATTTGAGTCGACTATTATCAAAGCCGGCAATCTGACTTTTGGACAATTATTGGTAAATCAGAAAAACGAATTATTGACTTTGTATTCCATTGGCAGTCACAAAACTCTTCGGAACGACATCTTAGATAAATAACAGGTTAACTATTAACCTTTATATACATAACAGGTTAACTATTAACCTTTATTTAATTTTAATGCAGGTTTGGAACCGTATTCTTTGAAGGAGACGATTATATTCAAATCAATCTGTATTGACATATCAATAACATTTTTTTGTCCAAATGCACAGATTGCCACCTTTGATAATAGACGACTCATTTCACTTAAAAAAAATACTTCTGTTCGTGCGACTTGATTGATAAAGGTAACATAGCCTTTACAGCCAAATCTTATAATAAAAATAAAATTCATTTAAGCATGGGTTTATTGTATACACGCAACTATGGACAAAGAGACTTAGCTTGCACATTGTATCCTTGTGGTGCAATTTTGACTCGCACTTGTCAGATTTGTTTAGATAATAACTACTAAATAGATCTCATTAAAACGATTAACAAGTAAAAATACCGTTCAACTTCGCAACACGCCCACATTAATCTCCGGAACATAATTTCTGCATTCAATTCTCGTTATCTTAACTAAATTTAATTGATTCGGCAACAAAACTGTATTGTATAGACCACAAAGGAGATAGTTGAGCATTGTAAAGCGAATACTTATGAGGAGTCCCAGAGAGCTCTGTGTGAAAATGATAGGGACATAGAACGTTATTGTTTTATCGTCGATTAATTTGGAGATAAATTAATAGAATTGTGTTATTGCTTTAAATGGTACAGCCACATCTGTAGAGATAATTATCCAGAATTTTAGAGGGATAATCACATTTTGTGGATCAATCTATGATTTTTAAGAATTCATGCCAGGTCTCATTCGAGAGGTCTATCGAAATTAGCGATAGAAGATACTTATCAAATGGTAGGCAGAGGAATACAGCATGTTTGGGTGGTTTTGATGCATTATGGGAGATAGGTGAAACGTTGATTTCAATACCGATTGGCAGCGATTGAGAAACTGCGTAGTATCTTCTCCTTCCAAATACTGCAATATTTCAAGGCGAAAGCCTTTGACCAATTATGTTAATTGATAACATACGGTAGTGAGACGTGGTTGCTACCTTGGACCTTATCAAAAGACTCCAAGGCTTCTCAAAGAGTAATAAAGATTCGAGGTTTCCCTGTGAGATTGAATAAGGAATTAGGAGATTTGCAGGAGAATTATGCTAACCGATATAGCCCAAAAAATTGCGAATTTGAAGTGGCAGTTAAATAGGTAAAATAACATTTACATTCGTGAACAAGGTTTAGATTTTTCAAATGAATTAGGCTATACCCAATTCCGAAAAAAGAAACACGACAATCATTATAAATTTGAAAATATCTAAACGTTATTTCAGTTTTGAGGTTTCGATTTGTATATACTTCAAAATCGGTACAAGCAAAACAAAATTGCGAAATACGAGATTCGGACATCATCAGTTACGTAGTACGGCCGGGCGGACCCCACATGCGGCGGTATTCCGCGAGTCATTCCCAAATGAGCCGATTCTATTAACGATTTATCTATAGATATAATCGAGAGACAGCGCGTTCGAAGCCGATGTATGGGAAACAATATGGTATAAACAACGTGGACTGTGTTTCGTCGATTGAGGACTCCTCATAAACAGATTTTCATGTAGGCTGAAATTTGAAAAATTGTAATACGGCTTTTAACATAAGCAAATGTAGCTGCGTATGTGTGAAAAGAATATACGTGACGAAGCAATGTAAAATGAGTGACGTAGGTACTTTAACTATTGTTTTTCCAGTTCAATGAAGAAGGAAGCTCGTTTGGTATATATATATATATTTTTTTTAGGCAAACGAGCATACGGCCCACCTGATGGTGAGTGGTTACCGTCGCCCATGACCTTCAGCAATGCCAGGGGTAGGGACAAGCCGCTATCTACCGAAGCCTATGCCTAGTTAATGTCATAGACATTAGTAATGCTAAGCAGTTAGATCGCTGACTATAGCACTAACTAAAACTGTTTAGCGTTATGCTGCAATGGGGGGAAGAGATGCGGATTGGGTTAAGCGTTTTTCCACATCTTCACAACCTTTACCGGGTTCTGTATCTAAGGTATTCGGACGAGGGTTCTTTAACTTCTAAAAGGCTTACTTATTTCGACTTTAACAATTGAGGGCGTGTTTTTGAATATTATCATAATAATATATCCAATTTTATATTCGTCGTCGAGTGGCATTACGTGTGCGCCTCTCGTGTGGAAAGTCAGACTTGGACGACCCATTGACTGCCCAATAAAAGAGTATACACTTACATTATATCATTACAATCACAGACAGTCAGGATAGTTACGATTATATTAATTACAATTCTTTACTTCACACTGTTTGTTAATCTGTTAAAATATCTAAAAAGAAGCATGAATATCTAATCATTTAAAATATATAAAAAATACAAACAAAGGTTCACGAGTGACTTCCACTGTTAGGAAATAACATCGTGTAATTAAACACAAACCCGCGAAAGTTAATATTTGGTTAATCACTGGTGGACGTCTTGAGTCTATACGGGTAGGTGCCACCACCCTGCCTAAATCTGCCGTGAAGCAGTTATGCATTTCGGTCTAAAGGGTAGGGCAGATGTTCTGCTGTAAAAACTGATGTCTGACTGATGTTTAAGCTTATGTCTAAGATGGGGGCGGCATTAACGTGGTTAATGTCTATAGACACTATATCACCGAAATTGTTTACATCTTGTTTGGTCTTAATTGTATACCTGCAAATATAACAATGCGCAAAGCGGTATGGCTACCGATTTATGTAGTAACAATATAAGTTTATTGTTACTGTTTATGTTTGTTACTTATACAAGGTTGCTTGCGTTGCCTCGCTGCCGGTTACGTCAGTCTACGTAGGACCCGTCTCCTCAATCATTGGGGACTTTTTGGCGGGAACGCGAGGAGTGAAGTTGTGTGATTTGTTTTATTTTGTCTATTTAGTGTTTCTTCAGGTTTAAATGTGTAATAATGGTGGTTTATTAACTGTTTAATATCTGTGAAAGTGCACAAATGTGGGAAAATAAAACAAAGCTGCTGGACGTAACTTCTCAGGTTCCTCCAAAAAGTCCACTGAAAAAATCTCAGTAAATGACCACCATTTTACTGCGATTATGTTTCATCCCATATCATCTCATATCATTAAATTTCATCCCAGTTGATTAATGTCTCAAATTAATCATCTTCATTTCATTTAACTCCATATTATCACATTTCATAAAATTAAGAATATACAGTAAAATAAGACATGACTTCTTAGTTAGTCTTAGTTACCAGGTCATAAAATCTCTTAAAAAAAAATCAATCATTGGAAATCCAATGTGTACGCTTTTTATTGTCTCAATAGAATTCTAATATGTAATCTTCATTGATTTGATCCAGCACGTGCCCAACGCTTGTATGCAATTATATAGAAAAACCTTAGCGTCTATTACCGTCTCTGATGAATTGTAATTTGCCGTTAAAATTTTAGAAGAAAGACGCCAATGTTACAGATTAGTCGATAGAGATTTTGTAATTAGGTCTGCAGATGACATTAATACGATTATAAGTCAAGAAAAGATTGTAATTTTGGTCAACACGTCTACTAATAAATAAAAATGATAAAAAAACGGTTGAACCCCTTCTTTGTTTATTTTATTTTTATTATTTCGGATGTTTCGTTGTTACGGACAAGTTAATAGTCAACATTTAAATATTATCTTGATTACCGCACGATTTTTTATTTACGATTCTTGAAAACCGAAGAAAATTCCCAAAAAACATTATAAACTAACCAATTTTCAGATATTCAAATTAGTTACTGTGTGACATTAGAAATAGAATAAATTAAAAAAACATTGGGTTAATTATTACCCCTTAGCTAAAGGGTTTTTTATCTTCATAAGTTTCGTGTTTAGCAAATTCTATACAATCATAATATCATCATTCGTAAATAATTTACAAACGTAATCAAAACAACTTTTAATTTCAAGTCTCGAGAACCAATTTACCTACGTATAATTTTAGTTACGATTGAAAAAAAAAAACGTCAAATCGAACCAGTTCGAGAACTTTCCAACAGTTCGAAATTCGAATACGAACAATGCGCTTTTTCGATTGGCTGTGATTTTGCGCGGGTCAATTAAAAGTTTTAGAATGCGACCCGTTTGCGTTTCGATATGTTTTTTTTTTAAGTTGTCAACGCTTTGTTATATACGTACACTATGCTTCTATAATTTATTTTCCATCGATTGCAAAGGTTTTCAAGCCGGCAGTCATTGTCTCTGGTATCGATATGAGTTTGGCATGGTGTTCATACTACAGGATTATAATTTTTGCAAAATGTGTACCTGGAGCTCGACTCTGTCAGTAAGTATCTACAGTCGGTATCATTGCGCCATTTCTAGAAGGCGGCACGACATGAGAACCCTCTTATCGTGGCCGCTGGAAACTACATACCCGATCCTGTAGACCGAATGGTAAACAGTCGACATCGCCCAAAGCACTTCATTACGGATCCTCCCGATCTATTAACGGTGCTTTTAAGCACCACAAGCACCGGTCACCGTCCTCGTCGAGCCCGTCGCTCGCGACGAAGGGCTCGACGAGTGAATTAACCCATAGACACAGCCCATTGAGTTTCTCGCCGGATCTTCTCAGTGGGTCGCGTTTCCGATCCGGTGGTAGATTCTGCGAAGCACTGCTCTTGCTAGGGTCAGTGTTAGCAACTCTCCGGTTTGAGCCCCGTGGGCTCACCTACACACGTTAGGGTGAAGCTGAAATAGCCTCTCAACGCTATCAGCACAGGAAGGAAAAAAAAGAAGAAGCAAAATGTTTTTTTTTTCTTATGTACATCTTATGACAGTAGCGCATCAAAAAATCTATTTTACATTAAAATTGCGGAAAAAGCCGAACGTGAACAAAGACAAACAGCGTTTTTAAACAAAGAACAGCCAAACAAACATAATATGTACAAATAATTCGCTGACTGTTTGTATAAATACGAATTTTTGCTCGAACGTTGGGGCGGGAACCACATTCGTTGCAATACTCAATGCAGTCAGCATTTGTGATGTTTGCCTGAATCATTTAATGCATGGCTTCACTATTTAATTTATTGTGGATTTATTATACCGTTCTAGGTTCGATTTGAAAGAATTTTTTTTATTGCTTAGCTGAGGGGACGAGCTCACAGCCCACCTGTAGTTAAGTGGTTACTGGAGCCCATAGACATCTACAACGTAAATGCGCCACCCACCTTGAGATATAAGTTCTAAGGCCTCAGTATAGTTACAACGGCTAGCCCACCCTTCGAACCGAAACGCATTACTGCTTCACGGCAGAAATAGGCAAGGCGGTGGTACCTACCCGTCCGGACTCACAAAAGGTTCTACCACCAGTAATTACGCAAATTATAATTTTGCGGGTTTGATTTCCATGATAACCATGAATATCGAACTCGCTTCGTAGTTTTGCGAAATTACTAATGGTTTTGGGATAAAAAAACGGGTAGATGCCACCATATTGTCAGCGCAAATGTCGGTCGACATATTCCCAATTAAAACTACTTTTATGGTTCAATCACGCATTTGTTTTGAAATTCACAATTTGTGTTGAATATTTAAAGTACTTTTAATGAAGAAAGACGATTGCATGCAGCAGAGATGGATGTTGAGTATGATGTTGCGATGGATGTGTGGAGTAACGAGAATGGATAGAATACGGAATGAATGTGTTAGAGGAAGTCTGTAAGTAGCACCTGTGATAGAGAAGCTGAGAAGATTGCACAAAGTGGGAATGAGTGGCTCGCTCCGGGCATTTCAATATTGTAGTAATTGTTACGTTTGGGAAGGCTTAGACGACAAAGGGAAGATCTTCCACCGAGCGGATGATATTGCTCGGTAGACCGACGGTCCGAATGTTGTTGTTCGGAACTTGTATATATGCGCTTTATCTTGAAAATGTCGTAAGCGAGATTCAGGCATCTGTCAAATATCTTGCGTTGTATGATGGCTACCCGCCACATCACTCCCCTCCAGGACCGTCGGTCTACCGAGCAATATCACCCGCTCGGTGGAAGATCTTCCTTTCGTCGTTCAGCATTCTACAAACTGGTGACCTGCGACGGAACAATCGCAACTTTCTGATTCATCATCAGCGCATCAAGAACTTCGGCTATCACAATCCCCGCATTCTAGCAGATAAAAGCAAGTCATCGACAGTCGTCCCACAGCAAGCCAGCATCGCAGCCTCAACAGGACCATCGCAGCCGACTCACCGCGCTTCCTGGCCCTACGGCACGCACCTACACTGCCTCATCGCGCAGCATTCAAGCTCAGTCTCGACTCACCGCAGACTTCGAGCAGCACTGGCGACAATCACGCAGCATTCAAGCTCAGTTTCGACTCACCGCAAACTTCGAGCAGCACTGGCACTTGCAAGCTAATCTCAGCACGGACAACGATAACTAAAAATGACACGACCTCCAGTCTCGGAGGGGAGTGATGTGGCGGGTAGCCATCATACAACGCAAGATATTTGACAGATGCCTGAATCTCGCTTACGACATTTTCAAGATAAAGCGCATATATACAAGTTCCGAACAACAACATTCGGACCGTCGGTCTACCGAGCAATATCATCCGCTCGGTGGAAGATCTTCCCTTTGTCGTATATCTCTACATTACGTTATAATACTCATTGTAAAAAATTCATATTTAAAAAAAAAATTCGAATATTAAAAAATAAATAAATAATAATTTTATATTTAAAAAAAAAAAGGACATGCCCGCTGAGTTTCTTGCCAATTCTTCTCAGGACGGAGGCTAGTTCTTGTGAATTGGCGGTAGTTCTTTTGACGTTCAACAAGTATGTACTTTCATTTATGTTGAATAAATTTTTTTTGATTTGATTTGATTTAGAAGTGCGCGTTTGGGATGGTATCGACAGGTGATGAGACTAAATGAAAATGAGGTTGGTAAGAGAATGTTAACTATGAATGTGAAAGGATATAGAGGAAGAGGTAGACCTAAGAAGAAATGGATGGAATGCGTGAAAGACGATATGGGTAAGAGGGGAGTCAGTGAAAAAATGGTATATGATAGAAGAGTATGGAAGGAGAAAACATGTTGCGCCGACCCTAGGTAACTGGGAGAAGGGCTGGATGATGATGATGATGATGATGATGATGATGATTTAAAGTACTTTTAATTATGTTTGCTACTCCATAAACCGAACCAAAAACGATCTATTCATGATATACGTGTCTTTTGATAAAGACCAGGAAGAATGCCGCGGAACAGTAATATAAATAATGGACTAAGTTAGTAGTTTAATGATCGTCAGCTAAATGTTGGGTTAATTGTTCTTACGCACACATCTGAGTTACGCGGCTCTGCTGTAATGTCGTTTCTTATGTTACATAATAAAATCTAAGTATACCAATACTAAATCGTAATCATTTATGACAATATTATGCCCATGGTCTTTTTCCTTTACGTATTAATATATGGATAATATATCAAATGACAAACAAAGTATAATGTGCAAAAACATTTGACGAGCTCACAATCAATCCGATACTAAACCGTTTCCGGGTAACCCCAGTAGGACCTCTTGTGAGTCCGCATGAGTAGGTACCACCACCCTACCTATTTCTGCCGTGAAGCAGTAATGCGTTTCGGTTTGAAGGGTGGGGCAGCCGTTGTAACTATACTTGAGACTTTAGAACCTATATCTCAAGGTGGGTGGCGCATTTACGTTGTAGATGGCTTTGGGCTCCAATAACCACTTAACACCAGGTGGACTGTGATTTCGTCCACTCATCTAAGCAATAAAAAAAAACAATGGTCGACCCATCCAAGACCAGATCACGCCAGCCTTGCGACAAAAACAGACAGAGTGGTGACACTTACTCCTGCAAGCTCCATTTTCGACTACCTGTACATTTCGAGGTCTAAGTGATGGAGAAGCCCGACTTAGTCTCCAATTCAAGTTATATTACTTATATCCGCTTATAATTCTATCATATTTCAAAACCCGAATCAAAGTAGCATTAAGATCCTCCGAGGGACATTCCAAGGAAAACAGCTTCGCAATTACAGACTGACAAATGGAGGGATATTATGAACACATGTGCCCTAAGTTTCGGGAGAGGGACGTCGCCCACTTATGCCCAACTCGAGATTCCCGTAATTCCGGGCGATCTTGAACACTGTTTAATTATTCCGGCTCAGATGTGTGGCTTGAGAATCGTTGCTATACATTACTATTGTAGCTCACCCGGCAGACTTCGTAGTGTCTCAATCGATAAATAAAAGACCTAAGCTTTTGTATTTTAAAACAAACAAAAGGAATCCATCCGACGGGAACACATCAAAGGAAAAACAAAATTGCTATTTTTATTTAGTTCCTTCATATTTATCTACCTTTTAAACCTTCTTTGGACTTCCGCAAATAATTCAAGACCAAAATTAGCCAAATCGGTCCAGCGGTTCTCGAGTTTAGCGAGACTAACGAACAGCGATTCATTGTTATATATATAGATTTGTTTGGTTGGCAATTAATGATAATGGACCTTTCTAGCCGTGTTAATTATGGAACAGCGGGCACGTGTAATTTCCTCGTGATGAAACGTAGCCAATCTCACGTTCTCGGCCTGTATCTATTTTCTTAGAAAAGAAAAAAAAAACACGTGAGTGCTATCATTGTTCTTTGTAGCACGAGAGAAGTAAAAATCTACATTTTCTAAATCAAAACAATAAATATTTCAGCATTTCGTTATTTTGTATATAGTTCATTGACAGATTTGTGTTATGTTCCAATAACAATGGTCAAAGTGACACCGTAATCAATGTCTATCGATTTTTGCCAGTCGTAGACATGATGACGAGGAATTTAATTTTGCATTTAGTATTTTATTTTATTAACAATATCTGACGGCGGTCCTGGTCTCAGAATTTTTTTTTTTATTTTTTTTTATTGCTTAGATGGGTGGACGAGCTCACAGCCCACCTGGTGTTAAGTGGTTACCGGAGCCCATAGACATATACAACGTAAATGCTCCACCCACCTTGAGATATAAGTTCTAAGGTCTTAGTATAGTTACAACGGCTACCCCACCCTTCAAACCGAAACGCATTACTGCTTCACGGCAGAAATAGGCAGGGCGGTGGTACCTCCCCGTGCGGACTCACAATAGGTCCTACCACCAGTGATTACGCAAATTATAATTTTGCGGGTTTCATTTTTATTACACGATGTTATTCCTTCACCGTGGAAGTCAATTGTGAACATTTGTTGAGTACGTATTTCATTAGAAAAATTGGTACCCGCCTGCGGGATTCGAACACCGGTGCATCGCAACAACGAATGCACCGGACGTCTTATCCTTTAGGCCACGACGACTTCTATTAAAGTGCACATAGATGCTTAGTGAATATCACTACGAATAATTACTATTTGTTACCGTTTTTTTATTTGTTAAATCATGTTTACATATATTGTTGTTTTTATCTCAGCTTTTTACCTCGCGCAAGGGAAATAACAAGTTATTTGAAAATATTATTTATGCTTACAGTATCGAACTACGGTCGACCAAGATTTTATCTGATGACCAATTATTTAGACAGTAGATACGGTCGGTGAAGATCCGATCAGGTTAATTATTTAATTGCAAAAACAATCGAGACGTTACATTTTACAATCTCAAAATCAAATAACTGTAATTTACAGAAAGACACATAGTTACATCATCATTAATCCTACAAATCTTACGGGTACCGTATCTGATTAAATCACTTGGAATACCATTTCTGAAGACCCTCGAAGCCTTTCGAGTTAAAGGACTTGCTAAGTTAAGTTAAGGAAATTGGAGGGTCAAGTTAGATTGGCCAGGATTTGCCATAGGTAGGTAATAAGTGGAACTTTCGAGCACCCACGCAACGCCTACGCTCCTAGTCTATCTGCGAAAACGGCTGAGCTTACATTACGTGAGAAATAGCGTTTAGCGTTGTAGTGATTTAGTTGAAAGTTTTACGTATATAAATATGGATGTTTTCATTGAGGACGTCATATATGCAGTACTAATTTATATGTGTGGCACGATTAGGGGAGTGATACTTTCTTACTTTGGAGCGCATAGTATATATTTTATATTCATACTAGCGACCCGCCCTCGCTTCGCTTCGGAAACTGTAATTTATTATTGATTTCTCCACTACTTAATGGATGTTATCATATATATAAACCTTCCTCTTTAATCACTCTATCTATTAAAAAAAATCGCATCAAAATCCGTTGCGTAGTTTTAAAGATTTAAGCACACATAGGGACAGACAGATATAAGGACAGAGAAAGCGACTTTGTTTTATACTATGTAGTGATCCCTACTTTAAAAAAAACGTATTTGTAGAAATCCAGGGGATGTAACTTGACAATAATATTATAATAATTGAAATACAAAGACCGAACTAACTAAGTTTAACACAAATATGTTTTATCTTTTTGTTTTTGTTTTTTTACACTTTTATTTCTTAGATTATTCTAGTTCTTTTTTTACACAGATGCCATTTTTTTAATAGCATGGCTTAATTATGTACTTTCCAATATTCAGATGAATTCAATGACACCTAACTTGTTAGAATCCGTCAAAAAGCTGTAAAGCGTGCCAAAGAATTAGATTTACGATCGAAAACCAGATAGATATGTTAATATAGAAAAATAACCTGAAACTACCAAACTACAACAGTGATTTTTTTAATAAACATGTATTAGATATTGGAAATTCAAACAGCTAAATCTTAATTGGCGTAAACACAGTCTAATTTGTGAACATATTTACGGCTCAAGGTATATAGAATGATGTCTCTACGGTAGAACGACGTGTGAACATCTGACACACTTACGCGTCTTGCCGGTTTTATTAGAGGTATTATTATCATATTGTTCAGAACATGAAGATGATTTTTTTTTTATTTTGTCTATTTGTACGTTTTTTATTCGTTCACGCGTAAATAAATATTAATAAAAAACGTACATTATATTCATAAAGTTTAATTTATAAAGTATAAATTAATATTTTTAAAGTTTAATATTTAATAAAGTTTAATATTTTTAAAGTTTTTTTTTTAGCGGTAGGGAGTGGCTTGGCTCTGCCCCTGGCATTGCTGAAGTCCATGGGCGACGGTAACCACTCACCATCAGGTGGGCCGTATGCTAGTCTGCTTACAAGGGCAATAAAAAAAAAATTATAAACGGATAACTTCAGTATACATCGTACAAATGTCTCTAACTTAGGGTCTAGTATTTTCTTTAGTTTTCGGGAGTTGTAAATTAAATACTTCGGACACGTGGCCCGACGAAATCCTGACAACTTGGAAAAACTAATAGTTTTAGGTCACGTGGAAGGAAAGAGAAGTCTAGGAAGATCGCCAACCAGGTGGACGGACATTGTAAAGAAGGCCACAAGCACCAGCGTCCCGGGCGCCATTAAGCAAGCCGAATGCAGGCAATATTGGAGGAAGCTGGTGCAGAAACTAGACCAAGGTGTTCACGACCCTCAGTAATGAGGAAGCGACGAAGAAGAAGAAAGATTAAATTAAAACGACTTTTTTTTTGTTTTGTTAGATGGGTGGACGACATCACGTCCCACCTGGCGTTAAGTGGCTACCAGAACCCATAGACATATACAGAGTAGATACCGCCGCCCACCTTGAGACATGAGTTCTAAGGTCTCCGTTTTTACAGTACAACAGCTGTCCCACCCTTCAAAACGATACGCGTTACTGCTTCACGGCAGAAATAGGCAGGGTGGAGGTACCTACCTGTGTGAACTTACAAGACGTCATACCAGTAAAAAGCTTTTACGGCTCTATCTCTTGTTTATTATTGTCATTTTTGTGATCACAACGTCTTTAGGGCGTTTAGTTTTGACCAATACACATAGATCAGAAGTAGAATAATTATGCTATTACGGCTATGAAACGCTTTGAACAGATTCTTAAGATGAAAATATTTTCCGTGTGATAAATATACTTTTTAATACAGTACAATTATTAGCTTGGTCTTACATGTACTATGTTTGTCTGTTTGAAAATTATTATCACCTTTTTCACAGACTCCGATTAATTTGTAAATTTGCACAGATATCAAGAACTGATTGATGACTATTTAATATGACTATTTATCTACGTTGATGTTCGGTTTGCTATTTAGAAGAGTTTTTTATAAGTAAAAAAAATCTTGAATAAATTGAATAAATTTAAATTGTACATTATCCATCTTTGTAAGAGAGGAGTGAGCGAAGAAATGGTATATGATAGAAGAGAATTTTTTTATTGCCTAGATGTGTGGACGAGCTCACAGCTCACCTGGTGTTAAGTGGTTACTGGATCCCATAGACATCTACAACGTAAATGCGCCGCACACCTTGAAGATGAAGTATGGAAAGAGAAAACATGTTGCGTCGACTCCAGGCTAGGAGAATGATCAATCATGTGTATTATTTATCTGTGGCTCTTTTGGATTAAAAGAAAAACACAGCTATTCACGAAAGACGAAATCTCGGCACGGAAATAAAATTTTAAAGTTATTCGTCAAATAAAACTGAAATTAACATACAAAGTACACGTTATAATAACGAAACAAGCAAACAGAACCAAATAAATCAGCTGGACCATTAAGTTTTCAATAACCGTCGACGGGCCACATATTCGGGATTCGGCCATTATAATTTTGATATGGGCACGGGGTGGGCCGGTAGGAATTAACTTATCACGGCAGCTTCGCATCTGCATACCTTAAACATTTATGTGGGCGGGACGTATTTGGGCACTTAGAAAAGATTTTTACGAATTGCTTGAAGTTGACTTTTTAAGCTATTGCATAGCTTCTATCGCGGGCCTTGAGCGCGGCGACTGAATCAAGAAATTCCGTAACGAAAATGACCTGACACCCCACTACGCCTACAGTGTTTGTGAATAAGCGCGCGGCGTGACGTCGCACTGCATGAGCATCATGAAAAGTCTGCCTATCTCTCTATCACGCGGTCTAGCTTATGAGTGTGAATAACAGTTAATGTTTTGCTTTTGTTAATGTTTATAAATTTAGCGTAGTCTTACTTTTATTATTGTTTTAATATTAAATTATTATTGTCTTATTGTAATTGCATAAGTTGATAAAAAATTCTTTGCAATAGCTTTACCGCGGCAGTTCCAGAGTGCCACACGTCTTTTTTTTTACTTACCTATTCGCTGGCAGCCTAAAGTGGTATTCCAGCTACGCCTGGAGGGGTAGGTGAGCTCACGTGCTCAACCTGAGAGAATTTACTAACACTAGCCCTAGCAAGAGCAGTGCTTCGCAGAGTCTATCACCGGATCGGAATCGCGAGCCACTGAGAAGATCCAGCGAGAAACTCAGTGGGCTGTTAAAGTCGTCATGGCCTAAAGTATAAGACGCCCGGTGCATTCGTATTGAGAGCTGCAACCGTCTCAGTGTTTGAATCCCGCACGCAGGTACCAGTTTTTTTAAATTAAAATACGCACTTAACACTTATTCCCAAATGAATTCCACGATCAAGGAATAACGTTCTGTAATAAAAGTCGTGAAGGGGGGGACAGTCATTGTATTATTAAAACTGATACTTAGAACTCATGTCTATGTCCTTCGGTAACCATTTGACATCAGATTAGTCGTTAGCTCGTTAAGACGATATGAGAGAGAGAGGAGTGAGTGTTGAGATGACGGCTGATAAAAGAGAATGGAAGAGTAAAATTAGCGATGCCGAACCCACCTAGTGGAATAAGGTGGAGAAAAAGAAGTTGTGTCGTCACATTTGAATATACATACACAATCAATATATTGTCATCATTATAATAATTACCGACACTGTAAGCACGAAGTTAGATACATCTATGAGTCTAACTTTTTAAATCGAAAGCTTCAAATAATTGCATTAATTTATGATACATATATATTTAAAGGTAGCTCACTTAAATCAATTAAGTATTTAAAAATTATAGTCAAACACACGGCAGTCCGTTTAAAAACAATTGGCGATTAATATATTAACAAAGTATCACAGCGCGACGCATCAAAATATTGGCTTGAGTAAATACGTTTAATTGAATATCCCTTAATTAGTACGATTCACTGAATACAGCCCGTGCAACCACCCCGTTCTCGGACACGGGTAGCACTAAGACACATATCTCAGACGGGGCTGCAAGAAATGCCCACACCCCAATATGTAGATTTGTACCTCACCCACTGCCGGTGGTCATTATTCTACTTAAATTAATACAATTTGATCGTTGCCGAGAAAATAAATTAAACTGTAGTTTTTGATGTGAAACATCTATAGCCGCACGTAAAACCGATTTCTAGCGTGGCGACGCATGCCGTGGCGACGCGACGCCATGCGCAATCGACTGCGGTTCTCTCCCACTCGATCCGGCGTTAAGCCATCTCTCTCGCTATACTGAGCTCGGATACCTATAGTGTATACTCCGTAGTGTATACAGTGTTGTTTACTACAGTACACATAACCTGTGTTTTACTTGAAAACAAATTATTTTTTCGTAATATTTTATTTTATCATTATGACATATTTAGTTCCTATCACAATCTGTTCTTTTCTGCATAAATGTATTACTTTTACATTACTTTTACAAAATAATGCCGATGTTTCACATCTGCCAGGCGTCCCGTGACGGCTCACATTTTTTTCTTTTAAATTGTCGCTGAAGATCCAAAGACCGTCAGCGAAAATTGACAATTGACAATAGCTTAAACCGTGCTTTTTGAATGACGCAAATAAAAGTTTAATTACCTTGTTTACCAAATGTTGCTCAAGTCGACATTTATTTTATTTTTCATACAAACAATCAAGCAATGTTTATTTTTACGATAAGTTTCTGCTTTATGGCTTGCATGTTTGGTTTTTATTTATACTGGCGTGTGCCAAAAATAAGAGCAGAACGTTCTTTCATGTCAAGATTGACATTCGCATCTGTACTAATATATAAATCTAGAGTGGTTTTTATGGATGTTTCGTTATAACTACTGAACCGTGCATTCCAATTGACTTGAAACTTGGTATCCATGTAGAAAATACATGTGCTTAATGGATAGGCTAATATTTATATGAGTGTTGAACTCCCTACACCAGTTGCGGGTGCGTTAATGATGAGAATCTTTGTAGGGATGAGAAATAATAATGTAAATTTTAAATGCCCAGCGAAGCGGACGGGTACAGCTAGTGTCCTAATAAAATCATTAATCCAATACTTCTTCAGTCCTAATTAAATCCTAATAAAACGATTAAAGTATCAAAGTCGTTTGTCGCATTGTCGTAACATACCTCCGGCCAATCAGCACGTAGCAGCGAATGTTTTGCTTCGATCTGAGTCGGGTTATTACCGCGTGCACTGACAGTGCCTCGTGCCTCGACGGCATATGCCCGGAATATCCCTCGTGCGGACGACATGTTTCGATTAAGACAACCCTTTTAGTCTAAGAGGTGGAACATTGTATTCTTGCGTCACTTAAATTTTTACAACAATTGTTTGTTAGGAATTTACGTTACTGACCTATATAGCGAGTTAAAGATTATTATGGGACACTTAAAATTATGGTATAGCATTGACAAAACGTACAGCAGAAAAGTGATATTTAGAGTGGCATTGTCGAAGTGGATACAGGCAATCGATAACATTGACCAATGGGTTGGTTAAAAAAAAGCAGATGGGCGAACATGTCTTTATGGTACTGGTATTAAGTGCTTAGCAGAGCCTTTAGACACTAGGCCGTAAATGACGCTCCCATTTTTGAGAAATTGTTGGGATTTTCAGTTGCGATAAATTGGAATTCAAATCGGAATGAGAAAAAAAAAGACATCTTGGTGGCATCTACTGCTTCATGCTTACAGAGCATTCTTCTGTTTTTATAATTTCATTCTTCCATTATTTCATAAAATGGAGATGCAGTTGGAGACTTTGGCGGGAAAAAGTAAACTACTTAAACTAAAGACTGCATTCAGCATTAAATGACACATGGTTATAAACATGAAATTTAATAAGACTTTTGAAATTAATAACCTATGCTAATTAATACAAAACGCCAGCCATACGTTTTGTGTGTGCATCATTGTTAAAACGTTTTCTGAAATATTTTTATAATGAATTATTATCATGAAACTTTAACGCTGAAATATAACTTCTAATTTTATATAGTTTTGAGTTAATAAAATTATACAAATGAAATAGGTTAACCATAACGGAGGGTCAATTAAATAAACACACATTTCAATAAAAGAAAATTTACTTATTTGCAGCAATCGAATTAAAAAATTACAATAAATATATTATTATGTATTTTGAAATGAAAATGTTTTTAAAAACGAATATTATGATAGTGTAAAAACATAACGTTAGCAAATTACGCACCGCTTCTCAGACTATAGTCTCAAGACGGAGCAAGGGCTGTCCAGAACAGATATTTCTAATATTACAACATGAATTCTATGCGTACATGTGTCTAAGAGAATTATTAACGCAAATTTGCACTCGAGTATTGTTCAACATATTTTTGCACTAAAAGTTTTATCATCAAAACTTCCTTGACTGTTATTACCAGTTTACATGAATACTAATTTGACGGACTCAAATAACTGTCTACCATTTTACTGTTGGTTGGACCTTTTGTGAGTCCGCACGGGTAGGTATCACCACCATGCTTATTTCTGCCGTGAAGCAGTAATGCGTTTCGGTTTGAAGGGTGGGGCAGCCGCTGTAACTATAATGAGACCTTAGAACTTAAATTTCAAAGTTGGTGGCGCATTTACGTTGTAGATGTCTATGGGCTCCGGTAACATTTAAAACCTGGTGAGGTGTGAGGTCGTCCACCCATCTAAGCAATAAAAAAAAAGAAGGTGATAGTGGTATAACTACTGTTAAGAATCGACTCGTAAAGCAGTTTTTTTTGCTAGCTTTCCACGGAATTCGGTAAGTTAGAATTTATCACCGACTTTGCGAAAACACCTTTAATAAAGTTGTCCAATGCGTCGGTCATGTGTGTGTGTGTGTCTCTAATAATTATCCACGCTGTTCCGCCTTTGAATGCCGTGGGTTTCCAAGACTGGTCGATTTGATTAGATTGTAATTTTGTTAGATTAAATGCGTTAGACGGTGAAAATTGATTCGGGGTCTGTCGTTTTGACTCAGAAATACTACGTTCATTATGAAGAGCTATTTACGAGAAGCTTTGGGTTTTTCCTATTTACTATTTACTGAAGAGCTATTTACGAGAAGCTTTGGTTGCGTTCATTTTGAAGTTGTTTGCGTTTAGGATTTTCAGATGATCATTTGTTATATATTTATTTATTATTACTTATTTTCTGGGTAAAGAGGGCTATAATATTGACAGCGCGTGTATTTTTAATTTTAATCTAAAAAGGTACTGTGCTTCGAAAAGAAGAATAGGTAGTATGGTGATACCTCCTAAGTGGACTCACAATAAGCTATACCACTATCCATATTATCATATGCTCTTGGTGTTAGGTGAAAGTTTTATCAACATGGTCGGTTCGATAATTTTACGTTAGGCAGTTACCATTTATATTGACTTACACACGGACTGACAACGCTTAAATTTAAGTTTTTTTTTTTTTATTGCTTGGATGAGTGGAAGAGCTCACAGCCCACCTGGTGTTAAGTGCTTACTGGAACCCATAGACATCTGCGACGTAAATGCGCCACCCACCTTGAGATATAAGTTCTAAGGTCTCAGTATAGTTACAACGGCTGCCCCTCCCTTCAAACCGAAACGCATTACTGCTTCACGGCAGAAATAGGCGGGGTCGTGTTACCTACCCGTGCGGACTCACAAGACGTCCTACCACCAGTAAATACCAGTAAGTGATTTGGATTTCATATTTTGCTATTAGTTTTAACTTTCAGTTTCTTTTTTAATCAATTCAAAAGTTAGGTACGGTATTAAAATCGAGAAATCAAAAAAATTCAAAATCTAATCTTAACGTATTAATAGTTTGCTGTTGTAATCCTTCAGCCCTAAATAGCATCGTATCATGCAAGGAGCCGGACAATGAAATATGCGCTCATTAGCCTGTCTACTGATTAATTGGGCTTCTTAGTGATGACGTGCGGTGCGAGTAATAGCGATTTCGGACTTTTGGAGAACGGCCTTGTCAAATGTCAACTGGTGGTAGGACCTCTTCTGTGCTTGTGAGTCCGCACGTCCGCTGCCTATTTCTGCCGTGAAGCAATAATGCGTTTCGGTTTGAAGGGTGGGGTAGCCGTTGTAACTATACTTGAGACCTTAGAACTTATATCTCAAGGTGGGGGGCGCATTTAAGTTGTAGATGTCTATGGGCTCCAGTAACCACTTAACACCAGGTGGGTTGTGAGTTCGTTCACCCACATCAAAGCAATGAAAAAGTATAGTACTAGTATATATAATATAATAATAATATAAAACTAAATAATACACTTAAAATATTTTAATATGAATAAAAAGAATTAAGTTAATGGTTCATGCCGAATGTATTATTGTCACTGTAATGGCCTTGGCAATGTCAGGGTCATAATCAAGCCTCAACACC
Source organism: Bombyx mandarina (assembly GCF_003987935.1). The sequence goes on along the minus strand of NW_021011505.1, from coordinate 2,121,696 downwards.
CAATTGTCTTATTATAATATTTAAATTTTAATCGTTTGAAATAACTAGATCTTAAATCTTGATTGCAATAGTTATAAATAATAATACTATAAGGTGATAGTAATAACCATATATGTAAGGCATACAATAATAGTTCTATGAACCGAAACGAAAAAAAATGTGCGTATGTACCTTAATGGTCGTGAACTGCTAACAATAAAAAAAACAATAATCTAACATTTAAAAATCAATGTGACTGTCGTCAGATCGCTACAGTGGATTATGGCCGGTTTTCACAAATAAATTATAAAATTTTCGAATATTCACAATTATCACAAACATATCACATCAGATCACAATACAATCATCACTGCCACCGCCTTCTAATACACGTCTTCTACTGGTGGTAGGAACTCTTGTGAGTCCGCACGGGTAGGTACCACCGCCCCGCCTATTTCTGCCGCGAAGCAGTTATGCGTTTCGGTTTGAAGGGTGGGGCAGCCTTTGTAACTATACTTGAGACCTTAGAACTTATTCTCAAGGTGGGTGGCACATTTACGTTGTGGATGTCTATGGGCTCCAGTAACCACTTAACACCAGGTGGGCTGTGAGCTCGTCCACCCATCTAAGCAATAAAAAATAAAAAACACGCTGCATGTATGATTAACACAAAAGCAATTCAATATAATTTTGATCATCGCTGGCACAGACACCGCACAACCCTACAGTCAGTTCTCAAGTAGTCCATTCTATTGTATACGGCTGATATAATGTGTTTTGTCGGCAGTCCCGCCTGTGATACCGTTCTGTTTTATGGGCCAGATAAATGGCTACACACTGCGGATTAGCTGCTAATTGTTCCTAAGTTATTCCGCTGATATTGAGTTTGGTTAAGTGGCTACTGTATATGTTGTCGGGCTTCACTTCGAGAAACTTCTAGTGAACGATCTGTCATTCTTCATCCGTCATCCGTCACGCAAGTAATATAAGAAACTTACGTTCCGTTTGTGTGTTGGCTAGAATATTCCATTAGCATTACTGATGTTTATTAACAGTGGTGACTACTCACTATCAGGTGAGTTTTATGAGCGTCAGTCTTTTGCGACAGTAAAAAAAAATACAGTGCCATCGTTTTGCTCCTTGAAATAATTGGGGCAAAGTTTAGGAGACCTACCCTCAATCTTTACGTTTTATTCTCAATTGTTAATACATTTAAAGCCATGTAGCAAAACCTTTATTATTACTAAACATTAAACCCTATTTTTAGGCTAATTTGTCTAAAAATACAGCTGAGGGAGGCAGGTGAGGTCAGGGCTTTCAAGTATCTATTTGAGCTCATACCTACGGCATCAGCGGTTTCAAGATACTAACCTATCTTAGAAACAAAATACACGATATACTAATACAAAACTTTGGTATCTACCCCAACGCCAGCTTATTGCCCCACGTTCAGTACGTAAAAATAATAATTAAAAAAGGCAGATGTGTTTAGGGTCGCCATTTTTTTCCCCAACGAAGGCAGACTGCGTTCCATCTGCTGATTACAGAGTAACGCTGTAGTGGCTCTGTGGCGTAAAAAATATAGTTCAAACCTTTTTCGAACACCAATGACGAGAAATTTCCACAAAATCCATTTTAATACCAATATTGACGAACGTTCCAAGTTGTATTTAGTTTAAGATGATCCAAAATGATGTATTATAAGATCTGCTAAGTATATGTAATATTATCATTTAAGCAAAAATACGTTCCCTCGATTCGGCACAGCTAAAGTATTCGTAGATTTCATATGAACATTATTGTCACTGAATCCGACCGAGATTAATTCTAACAAGGGACGCACTATGATTATACAGGTTGTGTTTGTGGTCCAATTTCTAAAAGTAAGCGGTTAAATACCGTAAATACCGTAAATACCGTAAATACCGTAATAAGCCGTGGACAACTTGTGGAATTATTACATAGATCTAGAAATGCTGGGCCCCGAATAATTTCGTTCTAAAAATTTTTTTAAACTATTTCATTATGAAAAAAAATTATGCCTTAATAATATATTTACTTTTAGATATTGAGTTACATTTAACATTACTATATTAATATATTTAAAGATAAAACAATGTTTTATCTTTATTATGTGTATTGTAAATGTATTATAATTTATCATACGTTTAAACTATGATAAACGAGGCCAGTGAAATTTAATAAAAGTCCAACCAACTAGTAGAGATGTTTGGCGATTTTCATACAACCAGGATCCTCGTAAAGATCAAAATCCAAGTCAAATAAACTGCCAGAAATCTAATTCATTACTTAAATAGATATATTAGTTCTTTCAAAGTGAAAAGAAACAGAAAATAATACTTTTTAGACTTAGAATAATATACAAATGTCAACGACTTATTCATCCGCTACCGAGAAAACTGTATACTTTTCGAAACGTTATAAATAAAATAATGACACTAAAAAACGCGACACTAAGCCTTAAAAGTAGTTTTAATTATGTTAAATGAGATTTCATTTATTTACTCACAATCGCAACTTGTACATTTAAACTTTCGGTTTTCGCTTACGCTTAAGCTTTGAGACATACAACGACAATTGGTATAACACACGTAGGCACCGGGATCACACGATCGAATTTAATCCCGGACAATACGAACGCCAGCACACACGAATACCATAATCTTGGTATAATTCGACAAACATTGGCTACCTAAATCAGCTTTGAGTATTATGGTGTCTGGAAAATTTTGAAGTAACAAAGGATTTACCGATTCGGCTCAGGAGAATTCATTAACAGAATAATTCAAGTTTTTCGATATTCTAAATATATGAAAAGTCGTTATGTTGATAGAAAATAGTAATTGGCTTATTTTCGTGGTCAATTACTTGTATGGGTCATTCAAGTATTGATGGTCTTCGGTAACCATCTACAACCGCTGGTTCGTTGGCTTATCTGGACCAATAAAAAGTGACTGGCCCATCATATGGAGACCATACGAAGTCATCGGTCTAAAGAATAAGACGCGCGGTGTATTTGTATCGAGCCATGTAAATAGGCTGGTGTTCAGATCCAGCATTAGCTTTTTTATCATTTGTCACGATCGCGAATGACTTCCCCGGTGATAGGATAACATGGTGGTATTATTCGGCGGCCGAATATTCGGCGCTTCGGCCGACAGCGTTGCCGAATATTCGGTATTCGGCCAAATCACTATTCGTGGCAACTCTAGTCTATATGCTCTGGTTACCTACTTAGCAACTGGGAAGCCGTGAGCTTGTTCACTCGTCTACACAAAACAAGAATACTCATATTTCGAAATTCTTTGAACAGTTCAAACAAGTATTGAAATTCTAAGCAGAATGACCGATAGTGCCATAGAAAAATAGTTAGTGGTTTCATTATACACACCGTACTCTCTTTCAAAATAAATAAATCCCAATTATAGTATTTTGTATACGGTACAGTATAAAAAAAAACGCAAAAGTCGGAGCGACATACAAATGAGACCGTCAGCGCAAAAGTGGCCTAAGCTTACCATAGTTAGGTATGGAGATAATGAGGTTCGAATTTACTTTCACAATATTTCGTAGGCAAAAATTAAATAAAAGACGCGCTAAAATGATGCTTACAAAGTCATCTGTTATCTACGGATGAAACTAGGGATAGGCCGATTTTGCATCAAAACTTATTATGTTTTAAATAAATTGCAATACTAATAAGCACGAATATGAATTGTGGGTTAGGCCACTTTTGCGCTACTAATAAAATAACATACAAAGATGTTAGAAAGAACTTATAAATTCCATTTAACAGTACTATCTAAGGCAATGCGAATTCGAAATACGAAAACGCGCAAACGTATGATGATAATATGCAAATTGTGGGGGTGACGTGCCAACGGATTCATGGAACTTATGACCTCGACCGGTCCCTTTCCGACTTCACGTATAGTTCCGGCCAGATGTGGGCCCTAAAATTAATATATTTGGACTTGATTATCATCCGAAACGGAATTTGCATGGGATAACTTACGGCTTGATGTTTGGTCGCACAGAGAAATTCGAATGTATTTATAATATGTTTAGTTTGAGGTAGCATAAGGTTTGTCGAGTTTCTGGCGTGGAGTGGGGGGGGGGGGTCTGCGCGTTTAACTGAATGCTTAATTTGATTAGTTCCGAAGAAGTGAGTCTTGTATGAACGTATTTTTTACAATGTTTCAAAATTAGCTTTGGTTGTTTATTGTCTAGATTAAAATCTAGATGTGATAGACATATCTTAAAAAGCCATACTGTGTGGTTTTTTTTTGGAACGAATTTCCTTATGGGACGAAGCGGTGGGGTACCCTAACCGGGAAAAAACGTCCGTAACGTAAGATTTTTATTATTTATGTATAGTCTTAGTATGATGGCTATACAGTGTCTAATGTATAGTCTACGTGATGACGGTTATTATTATTATTCATATAATTAATAATTAATGAATAATTATTTTCTTTATACCTCGAATAGAACTTAAAATTAATATTTTTATAATAAGGAACTTCGTTCCCATTCGGTGTCCCGATTTTTGCATGACTGCCGCTGTGTGGAGGACGCCACAAGCCGTTTCCATGGATATACTTATAATTAGTGTGATGCGATCGAATAATCTTGTCTCAAAAAGGACAATTGATTGATATAATTTTCGTTCAATTTTTAAATTTATTTTTAATATAACTTGACACAGATATTAAACAGTTAATAAATCACCGTTATTACACATTTAAACCTGGAGAAATGCTAAATAGACAAAATAAAACAGATCACACAAATTCACTCCTCGCGTTCCCCAATAATAATATAACTACACAAAAAACGTATCTACCCTCAAAACAATATTACTTTCATTTCCATCACGAATACGGCCGGAGGCGCCGCAATATGAGTTATTCGATATATCGAGAACTCGTTTCGAAGTATCGATAAGTCGGTTACATCCCGCCGGCTAGCAGATCCATATCCGAATTAATAATCTCGATGTGGGGACGCAACTCGTTACGTGTGAAGCTCGGAACTCGGATGGTAGAAATGTTTTCGTGGATGTGGTATTATCATGAATAACAACAGCATATATCTAAATTTTATATACATACCTACTGATAATGTAAGACTGGTAGACTAATTCTAGTATTATATTATTAAGCACAATATTACTTTGCAAATTTTAAGAAAATCGCATTTGAAAAGTACAGTTAATGTTAATCTTTTGTTTTTTTAATTAGTGATTGTTGGTCCAGAGGCCTTTCCAGTTTCACAAGGTGGGCGAGCAAATGCTCAGCCAGGAGGGCTGGGACTTGCTAAGAGCTGCCCGAGCACCCCCGAAGGAGACCTAACAACTCAAAAGCAGCTGTTTCGCGAATAAATCTACCGGATCGGAATCGCGACCCGCTGAGAAGATTCGGCGAGAAACTCAGCGGGCCGATGCGTGGGTTAGGTTGCATATCGAACTATTTGTCGAGTTCGACGAGTACATTTACGGGGGTCCCTAAGCCGCTCCTAGTGTTAGAAGTGATGGCGTCTAATGCAAAGGTTATTAGATCTGATGAATCCGTGAGGATGTGTCTAGGGCGTCGACGGTGACTGGCTCCTGCACGATCAGTATTCGGGGCGTAGTCAGCGGCGGCAACGATAAGGCGATTATCATGACGCATAGCCTTATCGAAGTACCGTTCCGACGCCGAATTCATGTATTTCCGGATGGATTCGAGGCCCAGGTCGTCGTGTAATGTTAATCTTATACCTAGCCAAAAATATTCGAGGCCAAAAAATTTACATTGCCGTGTACATTGTATTTTTTTTGTATATGTGTGCTTTACTAACTCATGGATATTTGAATCAAAATCATAGTTAACCTGTCCTAAAGTTCGTTTTTGTTAATGAGATACATGAAATAAAAAAAATCACACCTTACTAATTCATTACAGTAGCATTTGTGTATTTAATAATAATATGATTAAAACAATATCATAATTGTTTTGCTATCTGAAATAAGACACTCATCGATATCAGAGTACTCAGACGGTTTTTGTAAATATACCACATCCAAGTCATTAAATTTTCACAGTTGAGTGTCCGAGAATTATTAAATGGGTTCAATTTCCGCAACACGATGTTATTGATATGTGATAGCCAACGCGTTTTGACTAATGCGTTTTGAATGTCTTTCGCGATTCCACAGAATATTCGTTCAAAATAAGCATTTTTTGTTCAATAGAAAATTTAATTGAATGAAAATATATTATAAGCAAGTCAAATTTCGCGGGCTTGCTCTTACTGCGATGTCTATTTTATAATTGTGGCGGGTGGCCATCATACAACGCAAGATAATTGACAGATGCCTGAATCTCGCTTACGACATTTTCAAGATAAAGCGCATATATACAACTTCCGAACATCAACATTCGGACCTTCGGTCTACTGAGCAATATCACCCACTCGGTGGAAGATCTTCCCTCCGTTGTTAAGCCTCCCCAAAATTTTTTTTTTTTTACAAATTTTTTACAGCTATTATTGAGGCATAGTTAATCCTTTTTTATTAACGAGAATTATCAATCACAAATAGCATAGAAATATCACCGAAAATGGGAGTTTGTATCAGAAAAAGGCAGGTTTAATAATAATTGATGATAATATTTGATAATAATGGCGTACACGCGAGATTACTGTCCATCTGATGTCAAATGCTTTCTACAATTAGAATTTGAAACACTAACCAATTTTCATTTTGTTGCGCAGTAACTACAAAATAGAGGACATGGCTACTGAAATGAATACAAAGTATAATTACAAATCAAATTATATTTGAAGTAGTTCGTAAAACAATCTTATAGTATTCGAAGACATTGCTCCTTAGACTAAGTTCAATCTAAGCTACACGAGTTAGCTTAAGACTTACAAGCAAACTTCCATCGGATAGTGCGTATGACTGAACAGTTCGTTAACTTGATGGAGCCTTATTCTGTAACAGAGTTATATTTATTTTAAACATTAAATTTTTCATTTTACCTTTGCTACTATTCGTTGTTATTGGGACGAGATCTGTATGGGAATACAAAACCTAATTCATTTGTTGTTAATTTAATTTACATCCTAAGAACTGTGTCTGAGTGACGTCACTGTTCGCAGGGATTGGAATATTTTTTTTTTTTTTTTTTTATGATTGAAAGTTTACTGGTGGCCCGAAGGCCTTTCCAGTTTCAGCAGGACAGGTGGGCGAGCAAAGGCTCAGCCAAGAGGGGTGGGATTTGCTAACAACTGCCCGAGCGCCTCCGAAGGAGACCTAACAACTCAAGAGCAATTGTTTCGCGAATGAATCTACTACCGGATCGGAATCGCGACCCGCTGAGAAGATCCGGCGAGAAACTCAGCGGGCTGATGCATGGGTTAGGTTGCANTATGTATGCCGATAACGTCCGCTTCTTTCCACACCGCGGGAAAGATACAGTTCGCCATAGCGGCATTGAAAATAGATGCCAACATCACGATGAGTTGGACGGGTAGAAGTTTAATAACGCGGTTAGATATACCGTCGGAACCGGGAGCCTTGCGAGGACGTAGGTCTTTGATCAAGTCTTTAACTTCTATCGGGGTGACAGGGATTGGAATAGATTGGGAATCGTAAGTACTGGATCGCTATATTTAGGTGATATTTAAAATACGTATATTGATATGCTTTTTTTTATTGCTTAGATGGGTGGACGAGCTCACAGCTCACCTGGTGTTAAGTGGTTGCTAGAGCCCATAGACATTTACAACGTAAATGCGCCACTCACCTTGAGATATAAGTTCTAAGGTCTCAAGTATAGTTACAACGGCTGCCCCACCCTTCAAACCGAAACGCATTACTGCTTCACGGTAAAAATAGGTAGGGTGGTGGTACCTACCCGCGCGGCCTCACAAGAGGTCCTACCACCAGTAAAGCTAATAAAAAAGTAAAAGTATAGGCTAAAAGCTAAGCGTAAATACTTTTAGTAGATACTGTGACACACGTCTCGCTGCCTTAATACGGACGGATAGTATTCACATGAGCACTTAATTCAGACAGTCGAATAATAGTGAACAAAATTAAATTAAAAATTTAATTTCCAAATGCATTTGTAGCGGAATTCATTTTCCTTGTTATTTTAATTTAAATCCTAAGAACTATGCCTGAGTGACGTCACTATTCGCAGGGATTGGAATAGATTGGGAATCGTAAGTATTGGCTCCCTAAATTTAGGTGATATTAAAATACGTATATTGATACGCGTAAATAGTTTTAGTAGATACTGTGACAACATCTAGTTATCTTAATACGGACGGATAGTATTCACATGAACACTTAATTCGGACAGTCGAATAATAGTGAGCAAAATAAAATAAAAAATTTAATTTCCAAATGTATTTGTTGCGGAATAAGTACACGAACGTAGACTGTCGCAAATCTCACGTATTTGATCGCTTGTTGTTAGCATTATTGCATATGTCCGTGGGAATTAAGCAGAGCTGTTGATACGCTGTAGGAAATCAATATTTTGTCAACGAGAATATTGGCCAGAGCTATCACGATTAAAACCATATAAAAAACTAAGGCTCCAAAGTTTGTTTAACCAAAAAAAAAAACCTATAACCTTTTTCATTGTACCCTTTTTTTGGTTTTTGCTGTATTACAAAAATAATTATTGTTATTATCCGTCCAATTCATTCTATATGAATACATTGTGACTTATTTAGCGTAGATACAAATAGGAGCTTAGAACACACTACGTCACAAGTATGCTACTTATGTTTCTAAAAATATTAGAGTATCTTCTACCTATTCGTACACTCTTGACAGAGTGGTCGTGGTCATGCATCAGTCGGATCCTGCGATACCGATGCTCTCGCGATGCGACGCCATGTGGCACGGTGTTTCGCAGAGTGAGAGCAATCGATATGTTGGAGTGAGTCACAGATTTTATGAGGTCGGTCCATCGTGTTGGAGATCGTCCGCGAGATCTTGGTTCCTAGACTTTCCCTTGACCACCAACCGCTCAATGGACTCCTCATTACGAGTGATGTGCCGGAAGAACTTGAGGATTCGTATTTGGACTGTTGACGATAGTCTCTCTTTGATATTGAGCTCTTTCAGGATCGAAACGTTGGTACGGTGCGCGATCCACGGAATTCTGAGGAGACGTCTCCAACACCACATTTCCAGTGCGTCAATCTTACGACTGTCTTGCATCCTCAGCGTCCACGTCCAATTAATAATTATAAAATTGAATAACACTTAAATTCTATTAAAACCGTTTGCAGAGGCTTGGTTGTAGCAGCTCTCAGGAAGTCTTTTACCAGTGCTCACGTTGGATACAAATCGAAGAGACCGCGTCTCAGTAGCCAATCAACAATTTCAAGATGTTTGCCTGTCGGTCTGTGTGCGTGTCTTGCGAGCATCTGAGGAGACTGACTGGCGTTATTTGAGTACGTCGCATTGTTCGAAATTTTACATTAGATATAGGGTTGTCGTTTCCGATCTATAGTTTAGGGACGTTTGATTTTCTATACTAATATTATAAAGAGGAAAGATTTGTTTGTTTGTTTGAATTGAATAGGCTCTAAAACTACTGAACCGATTTGAAAAATTCTTTCACTGTTTGGAAGCTACACTATTCCCGAGTGACATAGGCTATAATTTTTTTTGAAAAAAATTAGGAATCCTTACTAAAACTCCAATAATGTAACCCAAGGTGTAAAAAAATTACCTAAAATATTATTTACATCGCGTGCCCTGCGGAAAATATTGATAATTGAATAAAATAATGTATGTACTAAGACTTTGTAGAACACATTATTATTTCCAAAAAGTGTTGCGACAGCATATGTCTAACTATTATAGTTATGCCACAAGAAGTGTTCTTTTATTTACAAAAACAAAACAACGTCAAATACCGTTGAAATTTTTGTTAAAGGCCCGAACGGAGCCGGAGCGTTCCGCTAGTATTGAATAAATTGGGATTATTGTTTGGGTTTGTATTCGCTATTTGTTAATATTAATATAGTACATTAGATCTACTATTTATTTTGAATAGAGCTTACAGCTTAGCTTAGCTTTAAATAGATAGTGACTAAGAATTCAAATTACTATAGAATTAAATTTAGGTTAATATGACATGGGCAGAAATAATTAAAATTTCGGGAGCTATTTTCACGTTTTAAATCGCTCATTAGCTGAGTTTACATTTTGATTTCCATGACGTCACATATTATGACGAAAAAAAATCCAAAATGAATGATATAGTTAGGATTTTAAAAAAAACTATGTGGTAATGGATACCGTCATATTATTCTCAGTTCAATCTCATCCAACACATCGCTCTGATTACGAATAAACTAATCGTAGTGTTTTGTCTCTTTCTAACTTAGTTAAAGATGATAGGTAATGAAAGGACATAAAATATGGAATGTGGTTTTCTTTAATACCTCGTATTCGTTGATAAGGACATTTGACATTTAGTTGCGATGAGGCCCACGCTCATCAAACATATTTATTTCCTTAACACGAAACAAATAACAACTTTGAGCGTAAAGCGTTAAGTATGTTAGTATATTGCATTAATGCAATTTAATCTTCGCGCGGATCACGAATTCGCGCCCACGCGTGTCCCTTCAAGCACCTCTAGTTATGTAGGGCTAAATCCAGTTAATTGCTGAAGAGAATTAGATTTTTTTACAAAATTTCATTCACAAGTTCTTTAAATAAAATTTGTTTCTAGTTATCGTAGAACTTTTGGTAGAATTTTCTAGAACTTCAAAACATAGGTACTAGAAAAAAAAAAGAACGATTCCATAAGATTATACCATAAGAGAAGGCGTTCATATGCAGTAATTTTTTTTGCAGAGTTTCGAGATTTGTCGACATTAGTCTTTATCAATTTCCTTCCAGACAGCAAACTCAAGAGCTTATTTATAAATGTAGGTGGTAGGGAAGTGGGATGACGGGCAGCAGTGCAGCAGCAGTGGTGGCACAGACACTATCATCCTCCTATTTCTCACGGACGAACTCACAGTCCACCTGGTGTTTTTTTTTTTATTGCTTAGATTGGTGGACGAGCTCACAGCCCACCTGGTGTTAAGTGGTTACTAGAGTCCATACACATCTACAACGTAAATGCGCCACCCACCTTGAGATGTAAGCTTTACGGTCTCAGTATAGTTACAACGGCTGCCCCACCCTTCAAACCGTAACGCATTACTGCTTCACGGCAAAAATAGGCGGCGTGGTGGTACCTACCTGCGCGGACTCACAAGAGGTCCTACCACCTGTATAAATCAATACTGTTAAATATCTATAGCATCGCGCTGTGCACGGTACCTTACCAAAACATGCACATGGTAATTTAAACAAATGGCTGGTATACTGTGTGTGAGAAAGCAACGATAATCGAGATGACATGCGCGTTTGGTTTATTATTTTCATTGTTGTACTATTTTAGATTTGTAAGAGAGAATTCTTACCTTGGATATCTTCGTATCTAATGTTACAGCTTTGTATATGTTGAAAATTTATGATGAAATTTATTCGTTATAAGTAAATTATGAGTGCGAGATTGCTTTTAAGCTGTTATATTATATAAACTTTAAGTTTTTTTAAGTTAGTGTAAAGACAATAGTGTTCATTGTTAGTAATATTGACATTGTTAATAATACAGATAGCTATTGTGTTTAGATCGTTTTTATTTTGCCTACCTATCTGCCAGTAGCGTTTTGCTTAGATGGGTGGACGAGCTCACAGCCCACCTGGTGTTAAGTGGTTACTGGAGCCCATAGACATCTACAATGTAAATGCGCCACCCACATTGAGATATAAGTTCTAAGGTCTCAGTATAGTTACAACGGCTGCCCCACCCTTAAAACCGAAACGCATTACTGCTTCACGGCAATGCCTTCGGTACACGAACTGACTGGAAAATTAATGACTTCTACATCTTTTACTTCTTTATCTCCACTTTATCCCACTAGGTGGGGTCGGCACAGCGAGTTTTTCTATTCCATTCTCCTCTATCAGCCGTCATCTCAACACTCACCCCTCTCTCTCTCATATCGTCATTCACATACTCCATCCATGTCTTCTTCGGTCGACCTCTTCCCCCTCTACTGACTCTAATGATTTCTATATCTATCTATACTAATATTATAAAGAGGAAAGATTTGTTTGTTTGTTTGTTTGTTTGTATTGAATAGGCTCCGAAACTACTGAACTGATTTAAAAATTCTTTCACTGTTTGGAAGCTACACTATTCCCGAGTGACATAGGCAATAATATTAAAAAAAATAATAGGGACCCTTATTAAAACTCCAATAATGTAACCCTAGGTGTAAAAAAAATACCATAATATTCTTTACGTCGCGTGCCCTGCGAAAACTATTGATAATAGAATAAAATAATGTACTACGACTTTGTAGAACACATTATTATTTACAAAAAGTGTCGCGACAGCATATGTCTAACTACTATAGTTATGCCGCAATAAGTGTACTTTGGTTAAAAAAATTAAACAATGTCAAATATCGTTGAAATTTTTGTTATAGACCTAAGCGCAGCTGTAGCGGGCCGCTAGTATGATATAAAATGCATCCGTATGCAATATAATGTGCATGCCTACTCGTATAGAGATATATGTATATAGTTAAAATTTCAAAATAATTCTGAAGATCTCGATTTGATCTGAATTCGCTATAAAAATTAATTTTCTCTAGTCATATTCTGAATAAAATTTAATAAGCTATTGGAATGTAAATAAGACTAGACAGCTGGAAGTGGAACTCAGCTTAGGCAGGTTCCACACGCACAGGAGTCGCGATTCGGCACGCTCCACGCTAGATTAGGCCGAGTGCACACGACACTCCGTGTAATTAACAGTCGACCTGTCTTAAGCGTGTTTAGATCCTGTGCGTACGGTTAGTAAAAGAACTGCAATTTTTAGAAGTGAATTTACGCGGAGCGCTGGAAATAAAATCTGAAATATCGTCACCGTCATTACCATTGTAATAATAATAATCCAAAAATGATTATTAATAATAAAAAGGTTAGAGAACATGTTCAATTTTTTTTGTTAGATAGAAAGACAGGTAATATCCCAGAGGTTTTTACAGGTGTAACCACTTAATAATATGGTGTCTCGAGAGCTTGCTAGTTCACTTAAGCAACAAAACTTCGCAACAATTAGCTAAAGGGTTTTGTTATTTTTTTCTATTCCATCATACCGTTTTCTACCAAATGTAACAAAAATGATTCATTTGCTTATAAATTAATTATTAAATACTGAGAGATGAGATAGTGCTCAACGATCACCAAAAAATAACAAAATTTATTTGAAACTTGAATAAAACTTTTGTCACCGACAGTACTCAATCTCCGCCATCCACATCGGCAAAGGCGTACATTCACGCGCGTTCCGTGACCGATTGTCTCATTATATTACACGCAGTTAACGCCGCCTATTCATCTACCGAAACACGCGTGTAATTGAGCTGCATTTAATTAGGTCATAATAATTACATGTGACAATGAATTTAAAGAACATTTTAATAAAAAGTAGTGTTTTCGAGTCTGTTAAGATAGGCGAAGGTCGTGAGCCGTGCTTGCGTATTGTTTAGTTAAAATCTATATATTATTCTATAAAAATGAATTGCTGTTCGTTAGTCTCGCTAAAACTCTATTGTTTGATTTGGCTATGTTTGGTCTTAAATTATTTGTGGAAGTCCAGAGAAGGTTTTTTTTTTTTTTATGATTGAAGGATTACTGGTGGCCCGGAGGCCTTTCCAGTTTCACCAGGACAGGTGGGCGAGCAAAGGCTCAGCCAGGAGGGTTGGGATTTGCTAACAGCTGCCCGAGCGCCTCCGAAGGAGACCTAACAACTCAAGAGTAGCTGCTTCGCGAATGAATCTACTACCGGATCGGAATCGCGACCCGCTGAGAAGNTTTTTTTTTTTTTTATGATTGAAGGATTACTGGTGGCCCGGAGGCCTTTCCAGTTTCACCAGGACAGGTGGGCGAGCAAAGGCTCAGCCAGGAGGGTTGGGATTTGCTAACAGCTGCCCGAGCGCCTCCGAAGGAGACCTAACAACTCAAGAGTAGCTGCTTCGCGAATGAATCTACTACCGGATCGGAATCGCGACCCGCTGAGAAGATCCGGCGAGAAACTCAGCGAGCTGATTCATGGGTTAGGGCCAGAGAAGGTTTAAAAGATAGATAAATATGAAAATGCTCGGAATTAAATAAAAATAACAATTTTGTTTTTCCTTTGATGTGTCCCCCGTCGGACGGATTCCCTTTGTTTGTTTTAAGTTTATTTTATACAAAAGTTTAGGTCTTTTATTTATCGGTTGAGGCACTATGAAGTCTGCCGGGTCAGCTAGTTTTTAATAAGTGCATACATATGTCAATCCTAAGGCATCACTCCTGTGCTTTAAAGAAATGTATTAAATCTAATAAAAGTCTTGAAGAAACGATCTACTTTTTTCCCTACTTACTTACCTACAGGTGAGCTCACGGGGCTCAAACCTGACGACGTTGCTAGCACTAACCCTAGCAAGAGCAGTGCTTGGCAGAATCTACCACCGGATCGGAAACGCAGCCCACTGAGAAGACCTGGCGAGAAATTCAGTGGGCTGTGTCTGTGGGTTAATTTACTCGCCGAGCCCTTCGTCGCAAGCGAGGGGTTCGACGAGAACGATGACCGGGGACGTTCTACTGTGTTTTGATTCACGTTCCAATAGAGTCAATGGTAAAATTAACCAAAAATAGTACGTTTTTTTTTGCTTCCTCCCAGTAAAAGGAATACGAGGTTGTTTCGTTTGGTATGTAATGGCCGCGAGTCGAGCTTTAAGACGTTTTAAGTGTATTATCAATGTTATAGTATTATGCACGTGAGTTCGAACTCTCAAACATATAAAGGTCGACCTCCGAACAGAATCGCGTGACTGCTTCGCCGCAGAATCAACGGAATTGTGGTATCCAATAGCACGAATAGCTACGCATATTTGTTTAGCGGGGTTGTTTTTTTTTTATTTGACAATGTTTTCCATTCTCCAATTTATTCCTGAACAGATTTAAATTCTTATTGAGAAAATTAGTAGATATTGTAGAACTTGAGGCATTTTTTTTCCTACCTATACTGATAGCCTTGAGAGGCTATTTCAGCTTTGTCCTAGCGTGTAGGTGAGCTCTCGGGGTTCAAACCGGAAGTTTGCTAACAATGGCCCTAGCAAGCTTGAGGCATCGTCGATTCCTCCGTATAAATGCATGAATCACAGAAAATATATTAGAGAGAGAGAGAGAGAGAGAGTGCAATCTTATCGCAAAGAGCGATCTCTTTTTTTTATTGATTAGATGGGTGGACGAGCTCACAGCCCACCTGATGTTAAGTGGTTACTGGAGCCCATAGACAGCTACAACGTAAATGCGCCACCCGCCAAGAGATATCAGTTCTAAGGTCTCAAGTATAGTTACAACGGCTGCGTTGCCCTTCAAACCGAAACGCATTACTGCTTCACGGCAGAAATAGGCAGGGCGGTGGAACCTACCCATGCGGACTCACAATTTGAAGTCGTCGTGGCCTAACGGATAAGACGGTGCATTCGTGTTGAGCGATGCACCGGTGTTCGAATCTCGCAGGCGGGTACCAATTTTTCTAATGAAATATGTACTCAAGAAATGTTCACGATTGATTTCCACGGTGAAGGAATAACATCGTGTAATAAAAATGAAACCCGCAAAATTATAATTTGCGTAATTACTGGTGGTAGGACCTCTTGTGAGTGCGCACGGGTAGGTAGTGAAGCAGTAATGCGTTTCGGTTTGAAGGGTGGGGCAGCCGTTGTAACTATACTTGAGACCTTAGAACTTATATCTTATGGTGGGTGGCGGCCCATTTACGTTGTGGATGTCTATGGGCTCCAGTAACCACTTAACACCAGGTGGGCTGTGAGGTCGTCCACCCATCTAAGCAATAAATAAAAAAAAAGAATAAGACCGAATCTATATACATATTTCCCTAACGTTATTAATGGAATGATCTTAAATTTACATCGCGAAACAAAGGAAATAGTGTAGGCGGCGTAGCGGGAACGCCTCGGGCTCGCTACGTTTTGCTGCCTGGATTTTACGTCTTTTTTCTGCCTTTTTCGTCCGACATCCGGATGTTATTCGGCTTCCTATAG
Organism: Bombyx mandarina; assembly: GCF_003987935.1. The sequence continues at coordinate 2,105,493 of NW_021011505.1, read as the reverse complement.
CGGAGCAAAGAGAAACAGATTTACAGATATATTTCTGCGAGAATCATTCGGAATTGCAGTCCCGAAAACCGACACAGGTTCATGCGTGAATCTTTTGTTTTTTTCATTGAATTTCCTTTATAGTGCCTACTAGCCGTACTCGCCCGCTTCGCTGGGCATTTAAAATTAACATTATTATTTATTGTCATTATTAATAGGGAGTCCAACACTCATTTACCTAAATATTACCCTATCCATTAAGTACATATATTTTCTACATGGGTACCAAGTGTCAAGTCAATCGGATGCATGGTTCAGTAATTATAACGGAACATCAGTAAAAACCACAGTAGATTTATATATTAGTATAGATATAGATTAGGCCGTATCAATGAAATCAGCTGATCGCCACCGCATTGTTGCCTTCGAGATGCTGGAAGAAGATACTATAAATCCCATATCATACTACCGCATCAATTTTAAGACAGCTTGATATCCAAACCAGGCTCTCTACCATCTGCTTCAAGAGAATATTTGAGTTCTTCGGTCACATTGCCAAAAAGAGCTGTGACAATCTAGAAAAAATGATGGTAACTGGCAAGATTAAAGACAAAAGATCTTGTGGCCGCAGTCCAATGCGCTGGTCCGACCAAATCCGCACCACTCTAGATACCACAGTCTACGATGCCATAAACGCCGCCGAGAACAAAGGAATATGGCAAAACATTATCAGAGAAGGATAATGGGAGGAGATGGTCACGGCCCAGAATTGAGAAACGAGACTTAGGGAGGAGAAGGCCGTATCCGAGAAGGGGAGATAAAAAATAATAACTAATATTTTGAATTCGTGTTAATTTCTAAATTATTATGCAGCATTTTTATGAATATGCGATAATCGAAATAGACGAGTCACGAACGAGCTCTGGAAAGACAAATTTAAAATTTTTCGCAGTTTTGAGTTATGAAATTTTAATGAGATTTCAAGAGAGATTAAGAGTCAGAAAGTCATTTCCCGGTAAAGGAGTAGAGCAGGAAAAAAAGGATTGCTTCAGCCGTAGCGTTTGTTAGCGACGGGCCACAGAAAAGGAGAGTTTAGTGAGCACCCGTAGACGGTCTGTATATTCTTAAATGAATATGATTGGTTTAAAAAAAATATTAAATACAATTTAAAAATAGAAACAGTTATGTGTTTAGAGTTATTTTTTCTCGTTCACGCAGCATTTCATTCTTCTTCTTTATAATCGTACACTCTTGATAGAGTGTTCGTGGTCATGCATCAGTCGAATCCTGCGATGCCGATGCGTGAGAGCAATCATTTATGTTGGGGTAAGTCACACATTTCATGAGGAGGTCCATTTCATTATATTTAAATAAATAAAAAATACAGTATTTGTTGTCTTTACAAACCGCTGAGTTCATCGCCAGATCTACTCAGTAAGCCGCGATTCCAATTCGGAGGTAGATTTAACCAAGCCCTCCCCTTTGCTAGGGTAGGTGTTAGCAATATCTCTCAGGCTAGGCTCTGTTACCTCGCTTACCAGTCAAGATGAAATTAAAATGGGCTACCGACAGATAGGTAGGAAAAAATATTAGTGGGAGAGTAACAACAAAGTCGGGTTTTCAAATATGTATATTAGTATATATATATAAATGAATTGCTGTTCGTTAGTCTCGCTAAAACTCGAGAACGGCTGGACCGATTTGGCTAATTTTGGTCTTGAATTATTTGTGGAAGTCCAGAAAAGGTTTAAAAGGTAGATAAATATGAAAATGCTCGGAATGAAACAAAAATAACAATTTTGTTTTTCCTATAATGTGTCCCCCGTCGGACGGATTCCTTTTGTTTGTTTTAAGTTTATTTTATACAAAAGTTTAGGTCTTTTATTTATGGATTGAGGCACTACGAAGTCTGCCGGGTCAGCTAGTTAGTATATATTTATTATTTAAAAAGTCATTACGATCTGTTTTTCGATCAACAATTCGAAGGTACTAAAACAAGCAATAGTTGTAAGACAGTCATTGCGTTTTTTTTTTTATTGCTTAGATGGGTGGACGAGCACACAGCCCACCTGGTGTTAAGTGGTTACTGGAGCCCATAGACATCTACATCGTCAACGCGCCACCCACCTCGAGATATAAGTTCTAAGGTCTCAGTATAGTTACAACGGCTACCCTACCCTTCGAACCGAAACGCTTTACTGCTTCACGGCAGAAATAGGCGGGGTGGTGGTACCTACCCGTGCGGACTCCCAAGAGATCCTACCACCAATGATTACGCAAATTATAATTTTGCGGGTTTGATTTTTATTACACGATGTTATTCCTTCACCGTGGAAGTAAATCGTGAACATTTGTTGAGTACGTATTTCATTAGAAAAATTGGTACCCGCCTGCGGGATTCCAACACCGGTGCATCGCTACACACGAATGCACCGGACGTCTTATCCTTTAGCCCATGACGACTACAGACGACTACTACGTTACTGGTTGTAACAAGTATTTTTGAAGAACAAGCATCTTATGCCTTAGAGGCCTGTTTTGTGGCCCAATATTCAGACTGTACCTATCTTCTCGAGGGCAATCCACAACGTTTCGGTTTCGGGTTGTGTGCCGCTTAACCGAATTTTTGTGTTTTTTTTTGTTGCATCGTTATTTTGTTTTTTTTTTTGTTATATTTTTATTTTAGTTCGTTCGTTATGTCTGTGCAGAGTTGAGAGTTGTGCGAAACAAATGTTGTTTATTTAAAAAATAAAAGTTTCAGTTTTTAAAACTACCTTTTCAGCGGTAATTGGGATGAATATTCATCTTTGTTATGTTCTAAAATTGAACATTCCAAAGACCCAATTATGCGGATCTAATTCCATTAGGGCTGATCTCAATAGATTACATACGTTGTCGTCCGCTTCTTTGATAGTCGTTTTTTAGAGATGAAAAAGTCGAAACTTCAAGATAAATACTAAATATTTACTCACATAAAACTTCAGCCACAATGAACCAGGCAATTTAATAAACGAAATTAAGCACTCCTTCCTTTAAACATTCAAATTATACGTTTTAAAGCTTAGATGCGTGTCGTATTGCGCGCTACGGGAGATTAAACGCATCAACCGCTTATTTAGAATCAGCACGTGTTCGTGTGTCGTGACGCTTGGATCAACTTGTTTGAATTCAGAACCACAGGTGATGCAGGCTACATTTCGAATTTGTTTAAAGTATTAAATTCAGTTATTCTGTTTAGTTTTAGAAATTCTAATTAGTATACGTATGCGTATGACGTCATTTGTGGTCAAAACGTAGGTCCATACTACATACTGCCTTTTTTTTGCTATGAGTTCCAATTTGAAGAGTGGGACAGCCGTTACTATATTTTAGACTTCATGTGGTGGCGTTCAAATTTTGATATCTATGAGCTTCCTCATACCCGATCACAATCTTGCTAGATATACATACGCGATCCTGTGGACCGAATGGTAAACAGTCGACGTCGCCCTAAACACGTCATACCAGATCCATTAACAGTGCCGGATCTTCTCAGTGGGTCGCGATTCCGATCCGGTGGTAGATTCTGCGAAGCACTGCTCTTGCTAGGGCCAGTATTAGCAACAACTCCGGTTTGAGTCCCGAGAGCTCACCTACACGCTAGGGTAACGCTGATATGGGCTCTCAAGGCTATCAGCATAGGTAGAAAAAAAAAATACGTGTTGCACTCAGGGATCGCGGGCCGCGGTAAAGCTATTGCATAGCATTTTTTATTAACTTATGTAATTATAATTAGACAATAATAATTTAATATTAAAACAACAATAAAATAAGACCACGCTATATTTAAAAGCAAAACATTAACTTCACACTCATAAGGTAAACCGCAGAGAGAGATGGGCAAACTTTTCATGATGTGCATGCATGCTGCGCGCTTATTCACAAAAACTACACAAGCGCAACGTGTGAATGTGTTGAACGCGAGATACATGGTAGGCGGAGTGGAGGGTGTTAGGTTTTATTATCGTTACGGAATTTATTTATTCGGTCGCCGAGCTCAAAGCCCACGATAAAACCTATTCAATAGCTTAACGATATAATAAATATGTAAAATAAAAAACTATTTCTCGCTTTAAAAATAAGTAAAATTATAAAATTTGATACAGTCTGTTAATTGCTGCTAGGTGTATTGTCAGAAAATTCGCCGGGCTGAGCGCCGTGAGCTCGCCTACTGGTCTATTGAATCTAGTATAAGCCCTTGAGCTTACTAGAATAAGTAGGAACAAAGATTAGCGATTTGGTAGTAGCGATGTAACATCAAACACGCTACGAGAACATTCGCCCATCTACGGAGTAATAGAAAGCGCCTGTTCCTGCAATATTCTATGTATACCTAATACCTGTTGACTTGCGAATGGAAATGCCACTAATATTAACCAATATTAAAATATGCTTTTTTTATTAGCAGCCATTAATAATGAACATACAGCTTGTTCGTTCGCCGTATGAAATTCTGAACGTATTAATATAAGTACGTCATAATGGAATGAAAACGGATTGCCGGTTCACAGCGATCCGTCATTCCTAACGATTGTACTAACGTGGATAGCCTATTAAAATATAAAAGATTAATTACGAAAATATATCGTGGCGGCTTAAAGTATAAAATGCCTAGACAAATCGCAACTATGCTGGTATTGAAAATCTCCAAGTAATTAGCAATAAAAAAAAAAAATGGAACTTAGTTCCAGTTCGTGAACGTGACTGGACGGTGAGAGAAACATCGTTCGATAAAAAAGTATAATTGTATAAATTTGCGTAATTACTGATGATAGGGCGTAGTATAATCTTGCATGGACAGGTACAAGAGTTTTGGTTATTTCTGCCACGAAGTACCTAGGGAGGGGGGGCTATCAATAAGTTGTCGTGGTTTTGTTTTCCAAAATATTGACGTGGCAATCGAATACGCTACGAATATAAATATCGATATTTTTACGTCTTATTTTCTATGCAGGAAGAAATAATGAAATACGGCTTCATACACATTCCCTCCCATGTACCCTCCAAAAATTTCTTACAATTTAATTGCAATTCACTATTTTCTTACAATTTATTTCCGTAAATATTTATGAATTAAATTAACCCAAGAATGAAAATAGGGTAATATTTGTGTACGTCACTTTTTGTTTTCGAAGGCGCCACTTACGTTTGCAATCCTATTTGTGTTTCAGGCGAAAAATTAATATACAGTACATCCATATTAGCCTATTAGTAACACGCCGGGCAATTCCCGCGGACGCACGCGAGGTGTCCTTTCATAATGCATCGCTTTAGAGCCCCTCATGTGTACAACGGGCAATGAATCATTATGATATTGCAAAAAATACTGCAGTGACAAACTAACTGCGCGATAATTTATATGTAGTTTACAGATTGAATTAATGCTGAGTACTTGGAGGTGGTCTGCGATACCAACGACTGTCTTACCCTTTAAATCGATAGGCTTGGGTGCTTAGTGACATACTTGTAAATAGGCAGCGTGTTATTACTAACATACCTTAGTACAACTACTAAAGTATTAGATACTCCATAAACCTTTATGTAGATTTAGTTTTGTCGATAAAACAACGGTCTATTTTTGGTAATTTAGTCAAATTCTTAGTTGCTTTTATCAGCCCACAGATATCCGCAGCTGCATATATATATGTCTAGACTAAGGTTCGCTGTAATGTGACCCTGCACTGTATCCATCGGATGTCCGCAAATCCGAAGAATAAAAACAACAACATCCATGTTAAGTTTCGTGGTTCTACAATTCAAAATTACATTTCGTTACCGAACGTGTACACCATCGGAAATGAATTCTTAAATGCGTAATGTGCATGCGGAGTACACATAACCCATGATTAATATAAAGACTACCTGCTTAGCCAATTAAAGGCTAGTTTCGTGCGTAGGCGAAGTTCTTAAAGCTGGACATGGACTGTCGAGCCAATTCGACCGACAATTTCGTCACATAAATAGCCAGTAGTGATGAATTGGCGGAGACGGTGTTTTTACTATGAACAGATTGTTTCAGTGTTCCCAGTGTTCCAAGAATAGCAGTAATGCTACTGCAATGGAAACATTGATCTGATGATTCATAATGGGTGGTAATTACATTCACTCCTCAACACTTGATGAGTTTTTAATTTACATTTACTTTAAAAACGAGGTGTCTTAGGAATTTAAATATTCAATATATGTTAGGTATCTATCCACGTTAATACTTAACCTTACAGATGCTTATGAAGCAAAACATAATTTGATCTCACACGAGTAGATACTACAATCCATTTACAGTTCATGTGTTTAGCTCGTCCGTACATCATGAGTAATAAAACAAAGGACTAATAATTTCAATATTTAGTCAAAATACTTTCATACAAGTTCAAGATTTATTAAAGAACAAAAATTATCGTCCAACTCACACAACACATTCGACAGTGAATGGCCCCACCTTGGATCCCTTGTATTGTAAGCCGACGAAGGTTAGATTATTCGTAGCGCGGTCACACCCTTGCATTTCAAATAATTATTAACATTCGAATTTCGAACGTCTGCGGCAACGACCCCCGTCTCGATCACGTGACCCGAACGTCAGACAGACTGACAATGAATTAGAAACGTACCTAAAACCGCAGTATATTCTTGCTATAATAAGATTATAATAAAATTACGTAACTATGTTGGTAGCTGATAAGTATGTACTTTTTTATTGCTTAGATGGGTGGACGAGCTCACAGCCTACCTGGCGTTAAGTGGTTACCGGAGCTCGTAGACATCTATAACGTAAATGCTGCCAGCCATCGGTAGGCAGCGGCTTGACTCTGCCACTGGCATTGCTCAAGTCCATGGGCGACGGTAACCACTCACCACCAGGTGGGTCGTGTGCTCATCTGCCAACAAGGGCAATAAAAAAAAAACCACGTTGTGACATGACTTCTAAGGTCGCTTTTAACAGTACAACGGCTGCCCCGCCCTTCAAACCGAAACGCGTTACTGCTTCACGGCAGAAATAGGCAGGGTGGTGATTCCTACCCGTGCGGACTCACAAGACGTCTTACCACTAGTAATTAGTGTTTAATAAATGACGTCTGTGGGAAAAAAAGATTAGCTGCGAAAACCGTCGATAAATTATGGCATTCTACTTTCAGACTTTTGGACGGTACCAGTATTCGTTTTTGTTATCTTCTGTTTCTAGATCAAGATCGTTCGCACTGTTGATCCACAAGGTTCGGTGCTCGCCTACAACAGTCTTCCGGATATCAACAATATATTTAAGATATGCTACATGACATCGAAGTCGTCGTGGCCTAAAGGATAAGACGTCCGGTGCATTCGTATGAAGCGATGCAACGGTGTTCAAATCCCGCAGGCGGGTACCAATTTTTCTAATGAAATACGTACTCAAAAAATGTTAACGATTGACTTCCACGGTGAAGGAATAACATCGTGTAATAAAAATGAAACCCGCAAAATTATAATTTGCGTAATTACTGGTGGTAGGACCTCTTGGGAGTCCACACGGGTAGGTACCACCACCCCGCCTATTTCCGCCGTGAAGCAGTAATGCGTTTCGGTTCCAAGGGTGGGGTAGCCGTTGTAACTATACTGAGACCTTAGAACTTATATCTCGAGGTGGGTGGCGCATTTACGTTGTAGGTGTCTATGGGTTCCAGTAACCACTTAACATCAGGTGGGCTGTGAGCTCGTCCATCCTTCTAAGAAATAAAAAAAATATATATATATATCAAAATAGCATAGAGGATGTAGAGATTGACTCATAACAAAAAAAAGTATTCGTACGTTCTTTTATTCGATTCCTCAAGCCTCCTCAAGCCTCCTCAATTATAATTTGCGTTTAAATTAACCTCTAGTGAGTTCGCACGGGTAGGTACCACCGCCCTGCCTATTTCTGTCGTGATGCAGTAATGCGTTTCGATTTTAAGGGTGAGGCAGCCGTTGTAACTATACAGAGACCTTATATTTCAGAGAACTTATATCTCAAGGTGGGTGGCGCATTTACGTTGTAGATCTCTATGGGCTCCGGTAACCACTTAACACCAGGTGGGCTGTAGGCTCGTCGTCCACCCACCTAAACAATAAAAAATATATATATTTTTAGGCATCTAATATTATTAAGTTTCTTCTGTGGCTAATTGTATCCTCAGACTTAAGGTGTCCTCTGCTGGAAATAAGCCTTCCTTAATGCTTGCCATAATCACATAATAATGATCGATTTATAGATTATCAAACCGCGAAGTCCTCCAAATTTGAAAAAAAAGCTTCGCAGCTTAAAATAGTAGTTTTTTTTTAGACTCAATCAAGTATTAGTATGAATCATATTTAAATCGATATTGCACAATGTACACTTCTAATTTCGTTATTCGGGTCAAACAATAGATCGCCCTAGAGATGGGCGTAGCGAGTATTATATGTAATGTGACCATTATTTTATATTTATTAAGACTTTTTAATGTCGTCCGTTTATCTTGGCTCTCTTCTTAGTGACGGGAGTGGCAGTAGAAAGGGAGATAGCCAGACGAATCCAAATATCCAAAGGAGCAACTTACTAGGACATGGAAAGACCGTCATATATCCCGCAAAACTAAACTGAGGCTGATATGTATGTACATTGGTCTTCTCAATACTTCCTTTGTAGCGCCGAAACCTGGACGATAAGGCGGAGTGAGGGATGACGCTTTGAAATGTGGACGAGGAGAAGAAGACGTGCAGAGGCATAGTGCATTGAACGATCAACTCTTCAAGCTTCTAACTTCCGAGCTTCAGTAATGAAGATAAGAACTAAGGAGGAAAGACTTTAACAGCTAATTTATAGACGAATCCAAATGTCCAAAGGAGCAATGAATAAGCTCACTAGGACATAGAAAGACCGTAGTATATCCCGCAAAATCAAATTGAGGCTGATATGTATTTACATTGGTCTCTCAATACTTTCTTTGTAGCGCCGAATCCTTGACGATAAGACGGATAAGAACCATAGTGATAGACGATTAGAAGCATAGTGCATCGAACGATCAACTCTTCAAGCATCTAGCTTCCGAACTTCAGCAATGAAGATACCGACTAAGGAGGGAAGACTTTACAGCTAATTTATTGTGACCCATGGACCCATATTAATTGCATATCACCCATCAGTCATTAGCTTTGTCTAGATTCCGAAAGAGCATTTGCGTTTTACGACAGATTTATTAAAAAGGTGCGTATTTTGAAGGAACATACCTATAATGTTTGTGTCGTGTCTATTTCATACCAAAGTCTATTTTTTTTTACCCGATATACTCAAATGAACTTAAGTAGCTTGTAAATTTTGAACATCTAAGGTAGATTTTAATTCTAATAAAACATTTCAGTGTGACGTCCTCAAATCGAAAGTAATTATCTAAGTAATCTCAACTATATTAACTATCTTTGAATCATGTAATCAAAATCACGATTGCACTGAAATTAATGGTCACAATAAATTTGATATCAAATCATTTTTATGAATATTAGTTGAAAAATAGAATAATCGAACCATTGTTTGGATATTTTTTTTAATTATAGAACGGCATTTCGAATTTTAAATAAATTATACAATAGCACATTTATAATACTGCAAGGAATCCCCTTAATTTTTTTTAAATGATATCGTCCAATCACAGCACAGTCTCAACTACACAAAACGGATGGTAACTTACTGGTCCAACAAAGATACCTGCTGTTTCAATTGTCGAACACGTTTTAAATTACGAACACAATTCCAATCTCTTAATCGAACGTATGTTGGCCACGCCCGCGAACTATAAGCATTTGGGGGGACAACTACGAGACTTTGTTTAGTGACATTTAAAAATCAATACATAGCTGCATTTTAATTTTACTGGTGGTAGGACGTCTTGTGACTCTGCAGGTACTATCACCCTGCGTATTTCTGCCGTGAAGCAGTAATGTGTTTTGGTTTGAAGGGTGGGGCAGCCATTGTAGCTATACTGAGACTTTAAAACTCATATCTCAAAGTGGGTGGCCGCATTTGCGTTATAGATGTCTATGGGCTCCGGTAACCACGGTGGGTCGTAAGCTCGCTACCCATCAAAGCAATAAATAATAATAATAAAAAAATGGATGTCGTGGAAGATAGCTATGGTCACAGAGCCGTGTATTTGTTATAATAAGCTCAGTGGTATCTATCTACCTACGTGTGTCTTATGGGAAATGTATTATTAATAAAAGTGGGAAATGTTCGCGATTTTTTTTATTTGACCATCATCCAGTTAATTCATTAGGATCCTAACTAAAAGCATACCAAAAAATTAAATTTGTCTGAAATAGAACGCTTTTTGTATAAAATTCAGCAGTACACGTACTGAAATTTCCATTTTAGGAATAAAGTAGCACTTCTGTTAAATTAAAATTTGGTGATAAATATGTAGTTTTCATTCATATAGATTTTAAAACTGGAACGAATTAGTATTTTGGAATTATTTTTTTTTTTATATGTACACAATAAGCACTTAGTAGTCCGTCACAGAGGTCATACCAACTTTGAATAACGGAGAGTGAATTCACAAAAAAAAACACAATCGCCCGATGTTCTGTTACTGAATGAATCAGAAGTGAGGAATGGGAGACCGAAGCGATCGCAATGTTCGGCATCCGTTCTAATTTTAAAAATACTTTCTACTTTTCACTTTTTTTTTAATATCGCCTCCTTAGTTTTGCTTAATATACTCCACTAATGAGTAACAGTGACAAAGAAAAAAAAAACAATTTAACATTTGAAACTTACGTATGCTAGAAGAATGCGGTTGCTAGTTCAGAAATACACTTATACACTCCCAATTCCAGGTGGAGAATATAAGCCGCGCTCAATAATGTAGAGCTGTTTCATCTGACGGTCACTTCACGTGCTCATTTTCTGCTGAGATTCTTACCGAATCTTCTCAGTTAACCCCAAAAAAATTAACATTAAGTACATTTGTTTATTATTTTTTAACGACAAAAGTATCTAATTTGTTCTACTGTCTACAAGCCTAGCCTCAGACGGATAAGACAGAACTCACCCGAGCCAAGAGTGTGACACTTGCATCTAAGCAATAAAAAATAAAAAAAAAACTTGTGAATTAAAGTAGTAATACTGAAAATTCAAACGAAATTTTCAAAACAAAATGATCGTTCTAATTTCGAATATCAGTTCACACATCGTCATGTCAGCCCGTTCATTAATCCCGATCCTCCAATTACTGTGGTTTCTGTAGAAATTCTCATTGCGACCATTGCATTAAAACTTTTTCCGAAATCATAATTATCGGTATTGATACTAGTCAGAGTTTGATGCTGCTTTGGTTAATTTTTATATGTAACTAGCAAAACCGGTCACAAATCTCGTTGATTTTTTTTTAAATATATTATAAGCCCAGTACAGGTGGTACAGTGACAAAAACCTTACATGAAATGTAAAAAATCGCTATACAAAACGTCAACTACAAATATTGTGATCGAAAACACAAAAATACATTGCTTCAACGATTCTTTTGATACGCTTCAGGTTAAGGAGCTGACTTGTTTAGTTCGACTTATGAGAAGAAATTAAGAGCAATCCTGATGGTAGACGAGGTTTTCCAAATGCCTAACTTCCAATATATTCGGAAAAAATAGTGGCTGCTTTCCTGACATTTATATATATTAGTATTTAGTGTAAACAAAAAGACTAGCTCATCACTCACCTGCTCTTGATAAGTTGTAGACTGGATTCATCGATGTCACAGTGAAAAGTCCACTCGAAGTTCAACTAAATGACAAGAAAATCTTATAGGTCTACTTAAAGTCTTTGTTTGCTTGGCTAACTAAACATAGTAGCGATTCACCTGGCATTAGAGCTGATATAAATTTCCACAGCATTAGAGATTAACTTCGGTTAAGTTACGGAAATGCTTGAGAAGTATCGTTTTAGAGAAATCCTCTCTGAAATCAACGAGCAAAATTAATGGAAACCTGAGGCTTCACAATAAATTCGTGACGCTTCGTTGTTAATTAAAAAAACAGAACATGGAAACAGCGTCTAATTCACAGACCATACCCAGAACTAGCAAGTACAAATGAAGTGGTTCTTTCACACGCTGTGTGAGGTGCGGTGCTCATTAGTATATGAGTTTCATGAGTTAATATGGATCCCGCTAGGGACCATTCTCTCTGTATCGCTGAAGATCAATTGGAATGGAGTTGGAAAATATTGAAATTATAAATTCGCATGTAGAGAACTTTTTTTAATAGGGAGCTTGAGAACGGGGTCTTCTTCGCGTTCACACATGAACCTGTTTACAAGATGGTGGTTATTGGAATTCAAAGACTCAAAGCCGCTACGCCCCTTAAGATCTGAACTCATTTTTTTTATTTTTTTTATTGCTTAGATGGGTGGACGAGCTCACAGCCTACCTGGTGTTAAGTGGTTACTGGAGCCCATGGACATCTACAATGTAAATGCGCCACCCACCTTGAGATATAAGTTCTAAGGTCTCAAGTATACTTACGACGGCTGCCCCACCCTTCAAACTGAAACGCATTACTGCTTCACGGCAGAAATAGGTAGGGTGATGGTACCTACCCGCGTGGACTCACAAGTGGTCCTACCACCAATAATTACGGAAATTATAAATTTGCGGGTTTGATTTTTATTACACGATTTTTATTTCAATTTTTATTGTCTGATTACAGGACTGCTTCACGGCAGAAACAGGCAGATAATATGTTCTGGTCTATCGTATGTTTTGCTATCAGTGACCTTCTCACTCACGCCTAATATAGGGCGCTACAGCTAACAACAAAACAGCTAATGTAGCTAATAAAACAACACCTATATCAACAATAGTAATAATTGTAAATAGTCGTGCTTTAACAAAAAACCAACTTCAAATAGAAAAAAAAAACATTCCAAAACAAATTAATATACACTAAAAACAATAATCGAATCGAAATCAGTTGGCGTGATATTGAGTTATTCATCTATTTGTCTCGGACGTACTTAATGCAAATTTAAGACTTATATGGTTTTCTCATGGATACCATCATCAGAGCTGGACTAAATTGAAATGGGACAACACGGAAAGCGTCAGCATCCTAATAAAAAAGAATCATCAAAATGAATTAACCCAGTCAAAAGTTATGAGGTAACAAACATAAAAAAACATACAGTCGAATTAAGAACCTTCTCTTTTTTTTTAAGTAACTTAAAAATAAAAGCTTTCGTTCGATTAATCTCGAAAAATCCTTCATTAAGTAACAAATACCTGATATCGAAATCGCGAAATAGTTTTTTTTATTTTTTTTTTATTGCTTAGATGGGGGACGAGCTCACAGCCCACCTGGTATTAAGTGGTTACTGGAGCCCATAGACATCTACAACGTAAATGCGCCACCCACCTTGAGATATAAGTTCTAAGGTCTCAGTATAGTTACAACGGCTACCCCACCCTTCAAACCGAAACGCATTACTGCTTCACGGCAGAAATAGGCAGGGCGGTGGTACCTACCCGTGCGGACTCACAAGAGGTCCTACCANGGTATTAAGTGGTTACTGGAGCCCATAGACATCTACAACGTAAATGCGCCACCCACCTTGAGATATAAGTTCTAAGGTCTCAGTATAGTTACAACGGCTACCCCACCCTTCAAACCGAAACGCATTACTGCTTCACGGCAGAAATAGGCAGGGCGGTGGTACCTACCCGTGCGGACTCACAAGAGGTCCTACCACCAGTAAACATATTACTATATTAATATATTACATATTACTATATTAAACATATTAATATATTACAAAAATCATATTAAACCACTCATAAATACATAGCTCTACATTTGAAACTTCCAACTATTAAATCAATAATTCAACTTTGTCAGCTTAGCCGTCAGAAAACTGTGAAGTTTTACGAGTGTGAAACTGTGATATGACTTTATGAGTTTTCAAAGTTTTATGAGAAGCGTTACGAACTTAACCCTTTTCAGAATAATTTATTGAACACATTAAAATGTTAGAAGTGCATGTGATTTTATATTAATGCCGTGTCTGTCTTTTTTAATATGCCTTTATTAGCTTCAGATCTATGTATGTTTGTAACGGAATCTTTGAACTAGATTTTGATCCTCTTCAAGACCCCACACTTTTTTGCAATAAAGTCTTTTTTTTACACTATTGTTAATTCAAATTTGTTAAAATATAATTTCTATTTTTTTAGTTGGATTTTCTATAAAAGCGTATTTTGTTAGTTTTTTTAAACTATTATTTATTTAATGCTAGATGGTCGGGCAAACAATCGTCTTGAGACATGAAATTGAAGTAGAATTGTAAAAAAATACTTATAAAATAGATTATTACTAATAGAGAATAAATTTAAAAATACTTATTAAAAAAAAACTTATAGTAAAAAGCCGACATTAAAAAATCACATGTGGCGTCCTCCAAATTACAATGACTATAAAAAAAGCGTTTATTTCAGGTAGCTTAATTTCCTTAAGCTATCAAGCTGGTCAACTAGTGAAATTAATGATTGCTTCGATTAGAATTGAACTCAATTATTTCATAAATTTTAATTAGTTTTTCTACATAAATTTCAAACTTTAACCAAGAAGTAAAAAACATTATGCTCGTTTCAAGGAATCTAGCTTAATCTAAAACAATATTGGCATATCGATGTCGTAATATCGAATGACCGCGCCCATCTATCCGCCCCAAGGTAAACATTCAGTCACTTAACCACATTTCCTGTATATTTCCCATTCATTCTTCTTGTTTTGACTTACGTTCGCGTGTATAGGTTTTCGATATTGTGATGCTTCTTCACGAAATCCTAATTACAGATGTTTGGAATTGACGAGGCATCAATATTGATACATTGATTTAGATCATAGGGTGGGAGACTTTAATGCATTTGATGTTTAATGCACTTTGAACTTATGTTTCAAGGCGAACTGCGGGACTATAGTTGTGTAATCTATGTAACTGATTAACAACAAATAAACGACATGTTTTTACCTCTTGTGAGCCCGCACGGGTAGGTACCATCGCCCTGCCTATTTCTGCCGTGAAGCAGTAATGCGTTTCGGTTTGTAGGGTGGGGCAGCCGTTGTAACTATACTGAGACCTTAGAACTTATATCTCAAGGTGGGTGGCGCATTTACGTTGTAGATGTCTATGGGTTCCAGTAACCACTTAACACCAGATGGACTGTGAGCTCGTACACCCAACTAAGCAACAAAAAAAATGTAATAACGTAAATTTCTATGAGGATTCATTTTTTGCTTGCTTACCTATGCTAGTAGCTTTGGTTAGTCTAGATTCTCCAAATGCTTAGGAGAGCTCGCGGGGATCTGCCTGGCGAATTTGGTAACACTAGCCCTAGAAAGGGCAGTGCTTCGCTTATTCTACCACCGGACCGAAATCGCGACCCACTGAGAGAAGATTCGGTGAGAAATCCTTTATCGCATTCGACGAGAACGATGACTGGTTCCAATTAGTACTCTATGTTACACGTAAAACAAAATCTTGCATTAACTAATTCTAAAATCGAAACTTGCATTTTCAAAATCATGTCGTATTCGTCTCAAGATATTGAAGTGAAAAGGAGAAAAAACAATTCACTAAGTGCACCCATACACGATCTCATTGTGACACACGTCGGTCGGGTCACGCGATTCCCTAAGCCGCATCGCGACGACCTATTGTATTTTGAATGGAGCGCTTTACATTGTCTGCCGACGAAACAAATTTTTTTAAGAACGCATTCTTTTCTTTTTTTAAATGTATTTTTTATTTATTTATTTGTTTTTATTTATAGTATGCGGTTCTGTAGTATTTGACACTTTAGTTTATAATCAATCCCCTCCCGATCCCCCCGATCCATTAACGGTACTTTTAGGTACCTCAAGCACCGGTCACCGTGCTCGCCGAACCCGTCGCTTGCGACGAAGGATTCGACGAGTAAATTAACCCACACAGCCCACTGAGTTTCTCGCCGAATCTTCTCAGTGGGTCGCGTTTCCGATCCGATGGTAGATTCTGCGGAGCACTGCTATTGCTAGAGCCAGTACTAGCAATATTCCGATTTGAGCCCCGTGAGCTCACCTACACGTCAAGGCGAAGCTGAAATAGCCTCCCAAGGCTATCAGCATAGGCAAAGAGAAAAAATAAATCAATTTGAAGTGAAGGTTGTTGTGCCGGGATGCTCTCGTCTCCTATTACTTTTTTGCATTATTTTAGCGAACGGAACCCTAAATCCGATGTGTTCTGGGCAACGTCGTGTGAATACTTCTAAGTGTATTGCGGGAGTATGGTTTTTCTTTTTTCTGTTTTTTTTTTAATTTAAATAAAATGTGTTCTGTTCTTACAACGAAAGACTATTGAGTAACGTATCAACGTAGACAAAAGAAAAAATTGAAGCAAGAAAAATATAATCTTTTTTTGTTTGTTTTAAATTCCATTTGGATTTTTCAAATAGTTTTCTTTTTTTTTTACAATACCTGATTATCATATGATATCGAGGCGAATCTTTCTGTAGTTGTCGTCCACAGTTTCAATGAGATTTTCGTTGTAGCAACATCAAGGTTCAGGAAACACGATATAAAACATGTGAATTGGCCTTACAAACAGTCACTTTTTTTTTATTGCTTAGATGGGTGGACGAGCTTACAGCCCACCTGGTGCTAAGTGGTTACTGGAGCCCATAGACATCTCCGACGTAAATGCGCCACCCACATTGAGATATAAATTCTAGGGTCTCAAGTATAGTTACAACGACTGCCCCACCCTAAAAACCGAAACGCATTACAGCTTAACGGGAGAAATGGGCAGGGTGGTGGTACCTACCCGCGCAGACTCACAAGAGGTCCTACCACCAGTAATGCCAATAGTCAACGATCATTGTTGTTGGGTGACAATTTATATGTCCCTATTCCGCACATTTCAGCTTTATACTTACCCCTCAGTTTCGACCCGACATAAAGAACTTTGAAAGTAAGATAGACAAAAAGGCAGAGACTTGAAAATAAATAAATAAACAGAATCTCAAAAACTATACGAAATAATTTTACGAATTTTTCATGAAGTAACCCTTAAGTGTGCTGTGAAATAAAAGAAATCCCTATTAAAGAAGACTCGGAGTGGTCCTGACCGGTCGAGTGATGTGAAATACAAGGAAAGCTCTGTCTCGAGTGGAGGAGGTCAGGGGAATAATGTGTGAATGTAGTATGTAAAGTATGAAATATACTTTTGAACCAAAATCAAAAGTCTTTGGTATTCTCGATAATTTAGATCTACAATCCAATAGTATCTTCGAAATATTAGGATCGGTCGAAGTATATAATCTATTATATGTATGTATGTATGTATGTATATGTATATGTGATTTTGTATATATGTATATATATGCTTTTTTTGTATGTATTCGTAACTTAATATAACTTTCATTGCACCTACCACTATTTACTCTGCACTGCCTTTGGTTGACTGGTAGAGAATGCCTTAGGCATTAAGTCCGCCAATGTAAATTTTACATGAAGTGTAATAAATAAATCTATACTAATATTATAAAGAGGAAAGATTTGTTTGTTTGTTTGTTTTGAATAGGCTCCGAAACTACTGGACCGATTTGAAAAATTATTTTTCCATTAGAAGCCGACATTGTCCCTGATGAACATAGGCTACTTTTTTTTTTGTTTTTTTCCTGTGTGTTTTAATGTTTCCGAAGCGAAGCGAGGGCGGGTCGCTATAAATAAATAAATATATGGGAATGCCAATTGCCTTTTCGAACCTCTATGTCTCAGGTAGACTACACTTTCCTTTCATCACATTTCAAACTGGAACACGCGGTAGCCTTGCCGGATAAAATAACTAAGACTGTGATTTATGCTCGAACGAAGCAAAACATTAATAAAACTCATTGAATTAAATTCGAAATCGACAATACATTACCGAAGAAATATCGCAAAGTAAACAAAAGCCGGAAGACGAGTCATTTTGCACTTGCCCTCCCCCCAACCCCCCTTCAAAACGTTTCCACTAGTACAGCTCACGGCGGCGAAATAAAACAATAAAAAATGTTTGAATTATTGCAATCTTCGCGTTTGCCCGCTTCGTGTCTTACCCGGGGTTCTTGTGACTTCATTTTACCTGAGACGAGGCTTTTGCATGAGTAGCCCCCACCCTACTAGTGTTGGACGCTCAGAGATTTGTTATGTTTAATATTTTAAATTCTGCAGTAG
The DNA here is from genome assembly GCF_003987935.1 of Bombyx mandarina. The sequence goes on along the minus strand of NW_021011505.1, from coordinate 2,087,238 downwards.
AATGTATTCTTTTGATTGTCGGCTTCTAAACATATGATCTGATCGTTTACGGATAGTAATAGTAAGGACACAATTAATCCGATGCCTATCACAACAAAACGGCTAAATTTTATCGTTTGATTGATTTTTAATAAATGTTTAGGAGTTTCATGCAATTAGCTCTCACTCATACACACATTCTAACTTAATCTGATTAAAATAAGATCAACTTCGCTTTTGTTTTCTTCACACTGAATATTGTTTTCCCTATACACATTTAGTTATAATTTTAAACTTTTTTTTGTAATTAAGTTGTGTGTAAGTTTTGATATTAAGAAAAAGGTTTTTAGCGAGGTAAGTTTTCATAATAACATATATTTGTATAGCTTTGATTACATGTCCAATGAATATTTTAAAAAAAAACTGCAAACATATGTTTCGCAATAAAGCGCGGGAAATTTTTAAATCGCCCTGTACAAAAGTGTGATGTTTAAAAAAAACATGCGATTTTTTTTTTGGATAACATAATTAGAACGGTTATCAGCAAAGTTTTGAATATCTGTGCAACTTTTCAAGTCAACAATAAGAGTGATATTAAAACACATACAACATAAACAAACACAAATATTAATTCTGCTATACCATAATTTAAAAGATGTAAGACAGAGCATTAAATTTTTTTACTTGTACATCACTAAAGACGCGAGCACATTATGGGTACCGCAGTCCGTAGCGGAACCAAACCTATTTAACTTCACTCGAGTACCTACCGACAGTAATCTCAGTTCTGGATTAACTGCACTCCGCTTTATTCATATATTTGTGTGCACTATTTAAAATCATAACCGGTAATATACGTTCAATTTAAAAGCAACCTAAATTATTTATTTATTTATTTATACTTTATGCACAAAACAAAACTTGTACACAGGCGGACTTAATGCCATGGGCATTCTCTTCCAGTCGACCATAGGGTGGTGCAGAGATAATGCATGGTAGGTGCATTGACAAAAGAATAACAAACAACAACAAAACAAACAAAAAAAAGAACAAACTCAATACAAAAATCTTCCTTAAAATAACATCTCAGTATTATAGAATACACATACTACAATTCAATATACCTATGTATAAAATAGTAAAATACATACATACACATAATTACACACAATAATATACATGTAAAGTAATAATATATAAATACACATGAAAATACACAATTTAGTATTATAGTTAAGAATGGCTAAAAGTAAATATAATAAATTATTACTTTCGTAAATTATAATGTTGAGAGTTATGCTGTAATCCTTTAATAGATATTTTAATAGCAAAACGATCAAGAGCTCTTTAATACCTATATCGAGCATGATCGAATTGACTGCTAATAAAAAAAAATCGATTTTATTATTCAACTCAAATTGTTGTTTTTCTTGTATACTCTATTGAAAGAATTGTCTTATAGTTTGAAAACATTCGATTACTTTCACGTGTGTCAAGAGTCAATAAATAAGCGTAATTATTACCTAATGATGCTATTAGGCTTTATTGTCTATTTTACCACGAAGCGTTCTGGTTTGAAAAGTTGAGTCGCTGTGCAATATGATTGAGGCTTCGACCTCATGTCTCAAGGAGGATAATTCGAACCGTGATCTATGGACTTAGCACTAGACAGTAAGCATGCGTGTTCAATCACAGTAACATTTAATTTTAAAATTTCTGGCATTTGTGTTAATATAAAACCGCCTACAATTAATTAAATAATATAAAAAACTATACACATTATAATTTTATGAAAAAAAAATTCTGTTACAATTTCTTTAATAATGAATGAACGTCCATAGTATTTTTATGTTTACGATTTTAGTGTTGCCAAAAATCCCCGCCGGCTTATTTTGCATACGGTATGCAGTTACTGATAATGAGGCGAGGAAATTGTTAGCGTTTTGCTTTACTTGAATATTTTCGGCTGTCTGTCTGGTTGGCACTCTTTGTTTTACGCGTGTGTGTAGTACTCATTAAATTTTCCAGGAAATGAATGTTTCTTTTTCTTTTTCTGGTTAGGGTCGACTTTTTGAGGATGTCTTCTATCCGGTTTTCTGATGATCTTTTTTTTGTGGCAGGCAACATTCAGCTTTGAATTTCGAATACGAATTCTTTTTATGATTTATGATTGCGTAGATTACTGCTCGTGAAGTATTTGTTTATTGGATAATTAATTTTGATTGTTTGAATTATTTTGAAATTAAATCAATAGGAATTGATGTGAGGTGATGTTTTTGTTAATATTTAATAAAATGTTGATATCAATATGAATTAAAAATTGTGTTTTTTTTTGTTTGCATTGTGTAAGTAGAGCTATCAGACAAATGTGGTTAGAGCACTTCAGATAAAGTTTCTGGTATAAAAATCTCCTTAGTCGTTCACTTATGGTTCACTCTTGGCAGATTCGTCGTGATCGATGAAGCTGCGATGCGCCTCCACTTGTTGCGATCTTCAGGGTCTCTGGAATTTTAGACAAAGGACACCTGTATCATAGCTTTGATTAGGTATGTCTAAGTATGTATCTCTTTTTACTGGTGGTAGGACCTCTTTTGAGTCCGCAAAGATAGGTACCACAACCCTGCCTATTTCTGCCGTGAAGCAGTAATGCGTTTCGGTTTGAAGGGTGGGGCAGCCGTTGTAACTATACTGAGAACTTAGAACTTATATCTCAAGGTGTACCGAAATACCGCGATTAGAAGCCATATAACAAAAGGTACACATGTTGGTGAGAGTGCAGCAGTTCTGAAGTGTAGTTGAGCTGTACGCTTAGCAAAGACGAAATGACCCTAGATGGTACCCAGGATAGGTGTGGAATTGAGGTCCATTCGTAAGGGTGCTGGAAGACCTATGTTACGGTAGACTGATGACATGGGCGGGACGGTGGGGTAAACTTGAATAATAATGGCGAGCAATTGAACATTATAGCATAAATAGGGGCGTCCTATACCTAACGACGTGTACCAAAAGGCTGAAGATGACGATGATGATGAAACTTCAAGAATAGGATAACCATTGTTCCAAAGTAAGTATACTTCGATTTCGTGTGTCACTTCGAACAATAACATTGACTCTGGTCACCAATTACTATCAAATAGCTTAGAACGGAAAGATGTCTCACATAAATGAAGCAACAAAAAAACCAAATATAAAACACTTGCGCGAACTGCATAATCTCGGCCCAATTAAAATTTTTGGTTACGTTTCATATTTACCGCTCGTTGAGTTGAGGGGAGACGGGGTACGGTCGGGGCTCGCAATTAAAATTATAATTTTTGGCAACTCTTCTGCCCCTTCAACGTATCTTTGACTGGTCCCGGCGGCTACAAGACCGGTGGCACATTGAGGGCATTAAAATTAGCCTTCGTAGGGTAGTTGAGGGTTTTTCATCAAAAAGTACCATAGAATCTGCGACTTTACCAAGGTTAAGATTTGCTGTACATATCCATCGCATCTTCAAATGATCACAAAACTCAACGAATCAAAAACATTTTTTTATTGCTTATATGGATGGACGATCTTATAGCCCACCTGGTGTGAAGCGTTTACTGGAGCCCATAGACATCTACGACGTAAATGCGCCACCTACCTTGAGATATAAGCTCTAAGGTCTCAAGTATAGTTAAAACGGCTGCCCGACCCTTCAAACCGAAACGCATTACTCAGGACAGAAACAGATGGGGTGGTGGTACCTACCCGCGCGGACTCACAAGAGGTCCTACCACCAGTAACCATCCAATCTCCAAAAAACATCCTACTCTTTAGAACTGTATTCCTGTATCAAACATCTTAGTCGACTTCTATAAACAGTTTTATGGATGTAAAAACTTATCGACCAATAAAAACATGATTTACGTAAGGACACTGTGTGAAAGATATCTAATTGAATTCTACTTGTATTGACCAGTGATTAGTGGCGTCTTGCCAATCAGTAACCCAGGCATTGGTAATCCATGACCAACAGTGACAATTCAATAACAGGCGAGCGGTAAGCTTCTCTGTACGTTTTGGCGTTAGCCCAGTGTGCCCGTTGGTGGATTTTGACTCCCAAAAATACGTATCTTCCTAGATTTGGGCACCCCAAACGTCATTGTGACGTCAAGAGTTAAGCTCTCTTGGAAATATTTAAATATTCATTTCGGCTTTAATTATGCTCGGCGCATGTGAGCGGGTCTTTGTCTCTATGTATTTTTTTTTGTTGTTTTTATTTTATGTTCTCAAAGTGATTTTTAAGCAACGCTTTGTAATTCACTCGCTCCTGAATACGGGAAGTCGGGACTTGAATTTACGCATAATTATCTCGAAGTTACCTACGTATTTTGTTAATGTTCTATTTTGGGATCCATTAGATTAGATTTTGGGTGGGCAGGTTAACACCATATGGATGAGGTACCGCGATAATTAATATTAGTGACAAGATATTCGTTTTTTTTTTCAACCTAAGCTGATAGCCTTGAGAGGCTATTTCAGCGGAACCTTAACTAGTAGGTGAGCTCACGGGGCTCAAACCTGACGTCGTTGCTAACACGAACCCTAGCAAGAGCCGTGCTTCGATCTACCACCGGATCGGAAACGCGACCCACTGAGAAGATCCGGCGAGAAACTCAGTGGGCTGTGTCTGAGGGTTAATTTACTCGTTGAGCCCTTGGTCGCAAGCGACGCGTTCGACGAAAACGGTGACCGGTGCTTGAGGTACCTAAAAGCACCGTTAGTGGATCGGGAGGATCCGAAATGACGTGTTTGGGGCGACGTCGACTGCTTTCCATAGATATTCGTGATAAGACCGATCAGTTTGAGATATGAGCCAACGTAAGAAGTTTAAAATTCGCATCTTATGGATGTCGGTAATGTGAACAGGTTTTACTTTGTTTCTATTTATATTTAATTTGTACGGTAGGATTATTATTTTCATTTATGATATTTAAACATTTGAAAAAGATCAGGTTAACTTGCATTCTGAATTTATTGGCTTTGGGTAACATTAATGTTTTTTTTTTAAATTAGGTAATTTACTTTAAACATTAAACAGATAGACGAGTTCACGTCCTATCTGGTGTTAAGTATGAAGTCAAACTTGCAATTGTATCCCACAATAAACAGCTAAAATGTTGGTACCTCTACTGGTGGTAGGACCTCTTGTGAGTCCGCGCATGTAGGTACCACCGCCCTGCCTATTTCTGCCTTGAAGCAGTATTGTGTTTCAGTTTGAAGGGTGGGGTTGGCTCCAGTAACCACTTAACACCAGGTAGGCTGTGAGCTCGTCCACCCATCATCATCATCATTATCCTGCCCTTCTCCCAGTCACCTGGGGTCGGCGCAACATGTTTTTAGGGTGGGGTTGGCTCCAGTAACCACTTAACACCAGGTAGGCTGTGAGCTCGTCCACCCATCATCATCATCATTATCCTGCCCTTCTCCCAGTCACCTGGGGTCGGCGCAACATGTTTTCAGGGTGGGGTTGGCTCCAGTAACCACTTAACACCAGGTAGGCTGTGAGCTCGTCCACCCATCATCATCATCATTATCCTGCCCTTCTCCCAGTCACCTGGGGTCGGCGCAACATGTTTTCTCGCATGGCGCAGAAAACATTTTTAATTTTTTTTTTTTTTGCTCGTCCACCCATCTAAGCAAAAAAAATATATAAAAAAAACCTACCCGTACAAGCTGACAATACGCCTTAGCAACTGACTACGCAACTTATAAATTTTACAGATCCTATTTTTATAACACGATATTAAGAATACACCGGGTTGACTATTATCCGAACCGTCAATATTATTTTAAAGCCTCTAAACACGGAAACAGTGAAATAATGATACTGCACTTATCAGAACTGGTCACTGGTGGTAGGACCTCTTGTAAGTCCGCACGGGTAGGTACCACCACCCTGCCTATTTCTGCCGCGAAGCCGTAATGCGTTTCGGTTTGAAGGGTGGGGTAGCCGTTGTAACTATACTAAGACCTTAGAACTTATATCTCTAAGTGGGTGGCGCATTTACGTTGTAGATGTCTATGGGATCCAGTTACCACTTAACACCAGGTGGGCTGCGAGCTCATCCACACATCTAAGCCATAAAAAAAATATTGATACTATACTTATCAGAACGAATAAACAATTAATATACCATGTTAGTATTTGTACTCAGTTGGGCTTCTAATACTTCTGTTCCCTATGAATATTCAGATGTATCTGCCCATCTGATCTGATTCACAATTGATTCGTGTTTAAATCTCTCGATCGTTGCAAAACATCGCGCTCCGCAAACGCGAACAAATTTGATTGCTCTAAACGTCTCCGAGGTGCATATAAATAGTTTCCGTTCCATCACAGTTTCTAAGGTAATGACGTTTAAGAGGCTTCGCTCTTACAGAGTCTCGTCCGGTAACTCGATAACTTTATAAAGTCGTGCACAAACTGAAATGCTTGATTTTCGATAAGTGTTTTTTTTTTTATATTTGGACCAAATTACTCACGGTGCGCCGGCCCCAACTTATGATATGTCCGGGGGTTTCTTGGTCTGTGGTCATCCGTGAATACGTCTTAGATGGCATTTACATAAGAAACCTGTAAGGTTAAGTGGAAAGGATTATCGAGGAACAAGGTTCAACGGTGGTTCGAACGTTTTTATTGTTTTTTTGAAAAAAAAAATGCAAAATATCCCTGACTTCAGTCTTTGTTTAATAAAAACCATTTTTTTTAAAATGTTTATTAATAAATTGATAAAAAAAGATGTGTGGTGTCGTGGGACATCGGATAGGAACGAAGTTCCTTATTATAAAAATATTAATTTTAAGTTCTATTCGAGGTATATAGAAAATAATAAAATAATAAATAATTATTCGAGTATACATTTTTTATTATGATTTCTTTATTGATAAAAATAAAAATAAAACTGATTTACGAACTTATCAGCTTTATTTTATTCACAATGATTTATAAAAAATATATAATAAAAATATGCTATTTTTTTTTTCGTTATTACAAAGTTAAGTCGTACACTGTGTGCATTACTAATAAAAATCTTACGTTATGGACGTTTTTTCGCGGTTAGGGTACCACTCCGCATCGTCCCATAAGGAACTTCGTTCCATAAGTTTTCTCTCAAGCAACTGTTTTAATTATTTTATCTTCACACAAATACACACAAAGACAACATGAATCATAAAAAAAATATGCTAAAACAAAATCACTTTTCAAATTCATAAAACGTGACAAAGCAGCGAAAATATTTTAATATCCCCCATCTCGCGCTACATAGTTAATAACCTAATCTAATAACCTGTTTATGTCAAACAATATTCCTGGCCGTAAAACCTTACGATTCATAAAGCCAGCTACACACGTAAACAGGAATCCATTATTATTCATCTAGGAGCGGACGTGGCGAAGTCAATGTCTATCTTATTTCTTTTATAATTATTCACGGCGGTTCTTGGATGTGGGGTGGCCCCCTGCCCCCCCGGGCGGCGCGATAGCGAACGTCTTCGGTTTTTGCGGGGTTTGTTTCAAGTTTTTTAGGGAGTTAAACCCTTTTCTGAACATGACAGGAATTGGATCATTAAGCAGGGCTGCTAAGCTTAATGTCGGGCCCTCTCGATTTCTTAGGGTAATGAATAATGTATCTGTCTTACGAAGATCGGTGGGGAATAGTTCTCTATCGGTATCTTAATGCGTTAGCAACAAAAATATTAATTTGAACAATAATACTTTTGCGGTCAGATCTTGCGATTATTATTTCCATTTTAAAATCTCCAACGTTAAAATTCTTAGTAATTAGTTTTCTGTAATCATTCTTTATAAAGTCTATATGTGTTCTTAAGTATGTTCACCGTGGACTCCAAAATGGCTGAACCAATTTCAATTAAGGAAATCTACAGATTGGTCTTGCAGATGATCCTGTGAGCTTGGTAGCGATTGGATCTAAGATAAATCATAGAACGGCCAGCAAAGCACGCTGGGTTTGACTAGTTGAATGTTCATTAACAATGTCATAATATTTAATTCGAACAATATTCTAGACGTGACGATATTGCAATAGATAAAATAAAGTCAAAGATTTCTGTACAGAAACTTAACATAAAGCTTCCTTAAACCATAACTCAAAACAAGAATAAATAAAAACACTTAGTAAGTACACTGAGTTTGCTTAGGAGTCAGACTTTTATCGAAATCTCCCGCCAGAAGTGGTATTTATAAATGTCTTATCTTATTCTTACCAAACCACGTTATATCAGTAATCACGCGTTCAAATACGCGATTTCAAAACATCATAATTTTTCAATACAAATACTGATCATATTATCGATTTAAAAAAAAATCTATAACGATTCACAATTTCAAAGCATAATATGATTAAAAGTCCATTCGAATTACTAGAAATATTCATCGCAAAATGTTCGAAGTCGATTCCGTTTTGTACTGAATTAAAAAAAAAAAGGAAAACCTACAGACCTATTCATAACTCGATACGAACCGAGGTAATCAATTCAAAGGGGGAAAACGGGGCAAAACGAACACACGCATCGCGCTCCTTATAAAATTATGCCCTGGAAAATCCACAGACGGGAATGTCGAAGAATTATTCGAAATTTTTTTCGGGGATCAGCACTTGTTTAAGCTAAACCTTTTGTTGTTGCCGACATAAATAAGTCAATTTAAAACCAAATTTATTTATGTATCATAATATGTACTAATGGTCCTGCAGTAGTCGAAATTCGACTATAATTAATTGAAATTATAAGTTTCAACACTATTATGGTTCTATTGTTACAGATTTCGCCAAGACTACACTATAGTGTAGTATAGGCAAATACTTGTAATATTAAAGATAAACAATACTAATCTATTTTCAATTTGACTATAGACTTTAAGCAATAACAAAAGTTTGACAATACTTCAGTGCAATAAACAAAAAACATGTGTGTGTGTTAAATACATGGTAGTGTGTGTAATGTTTTCTTTATTGATTTAATGTATCTTTTATGCATAAAAAAATTATTTGCATTGTGCACTTCTTCTCTATTATCTCTATAAGTGTGGAAAATTTCATACTCCTCCGTCCCCGCAATAATGTTCGTAAAAAGGATACAAAGTTTTTGCTTCACGTATTAATATATAAATAGTTATATATGTCTTTCTAATATTTAACGGATGATCGACTTAATAACCCATGATTCTTTGCCATCTTTGCGGCAGAATTAGACAAGATGGAAGTCAAGTTTTTGGGTTTAGTTTATATCACATCAAAATATTTCTTCTTCGTGAAGCTCATTGCCGTATATATAGGTATAATTAAATAGATATATAAAATTAATTCAGTCGTTAAATTGTTAATTCAGTATTAAATCTTCTCTCATAACTATTCAGTCATATGTCAATATATGAAATTGCCACTCGATATTTAACCGATTAGAATTAAAACAAGTCGATATCGTTTTTGAATAGTTTATCGAACAAATATTAATTGTATGATACGCGCGCTTCAATGCACACCTGTAAACTCTATAGATCTAGAAATAGCTGGTTCTTCGATTTAATAGAAAATAGTGTCTGGCCTTATATACACTCAGAGCAATAATAGTGTTTACAAGTAAAACCAAAATGCTTTTTATTGAAGTAAACTTTCAAGCTTTAAATCGTCGCGAATCCTACCACTGCTTCGGAATGCCTTTGGAATCGGCAGGAAGTTTTACGAATTGTGTTATTCTAAATCAGAAAATACATATAAATTAACACATTGTTAATGGTTTGATTCGATTATTATGAATCATAGACACAATTAAAGCCACTTTTACTTTCGGATACGCTACGAGACGTCGTAGCACATAATGTAAAGACATTTAAAAAAAAAACTCGTAAATTAAATTTTGATAATGTGCCATTTTAATACGCTTTTATTAGCTTTAGATATATGTAAGGTATGTTTGTAATGGAATCTTTAAACATGATTTTGACTCCTTCAAAACTACGGATTAACTCGAAATTTGCTATACTTATTAAGGATCGATGACAATTCAATATTAAAAAAAAATTGAAAAAAAAATAATAAAAAAAATGAATAAATTTGAATTAAAAATAGTGTAAGAAAAAATGATTTTATTGTAGAAAAGTGTGGGGTGCTTTTCAGGATATTATCAAAATAATTATCCCTTCTAATCATATCGGTTCATAAAATATTTATAACAACTGATACCATGCACTCCCCATTTTTTTTTACAATAACATCATTTCTATATCTATTTTTTAGTTGGATTTTCTATATAAAAGCGTATTTTGTTAGTTTTTTTTTAAACTTTTATTTATTCTTTATTGTGCAACGTCACTACGGAATCTTTCCACGGAAAAATAAACGGATCACGCTTACCGTTTTTCGATTGCAAGCAGTTCGTCTGAGACGTAAATGGGTTAGAAAATTGAATGAGAGCATGCCCGAACCATGTTGTGTTTGAATAAGTGTGAGCGAAGTTGCATGCATCTGGCTTTTATTGAAAAAAAATTGTGTGTTTCTTTTTCGTTTCACGTTCCCGTTGTTTCGGCTTTTCCGGTAATTGGCTGCGTGTTAACGTCAGAGATGTATATGAACTTCGATAATTAGTCGATGTAGTTTTTTGAAGTGAAACTTCTTTAGAATCGTTGTGATTTCAAACTCGACGAAACGAAATGAAACGAAACGAAAAAATAAGTCCATAGAGACACAAACACATAAATGTATAGAATTCAGCCGGCGAGATAATGAGATAGAACACATTATACGCGAAGTTATCAATTCACAGAGGGCGCTACCTCATACTATAAAATATGATTTACAATTATTTTAATTTAGTTTGTTATCAACAGATGTTGCTGCACGTAAATTCAACAATTGCTGAATCGTGGTGACGATTAGTTACACAATTGATAGATGTTATCGTATTTCTCTTGCTAAATCATACTTACCTGGTGTAGGGATACCGTAATCATGCAGGCGGTTCCTCCAGGGTGAGGCTGCTCCATTGCCCTGCGGAACGGTTGATCCTTGCGATTATTTTTATTTTCTATAAGGTTCACTTCTACCATATGTGACTTGCACACACACACACTTTTTTTTCAGTACCCATTCGTTGGTAGCCTAAGGGGCTGTTCTAACTACGCGCGGGTAGGTAAGCTCACGGGCTCAACCTGAGAGAATTTGCTAACGGGCTAGTGTTAAAGGTATGCTAAAGTTATTGTAAAGTCAATGATGTTCAGTCTTGCTAGGTGACTAGGCTTAGTGATATTGACATTGTTAATAACATAGACAGCTTTTTTTTCCTACCTAATCTCGTTGCCTTTTGCCGCTCACGGGGCTTTAACCTGAGGACGTTGCTAACGCTAGCCCTAGCAAGAGCGGTGCTTCGCAGAATCTACCACCGGATCGGAAACGCGACCCACTGAGAAGATCCGGCGAGAAACTCAGGGGGCTGTGTCTACGGGTTTCCCACTTTGTTTTTGTTAGCGCTAACATATATGCGTTATAAAATTACTCTCCCGCTCTCCAAATCGGAACCTACTCTACCTAAAACCTATCAGGTAAGTAACCTGATGTTTGAGTTCGTTAATTTTAGATCAAATAAAATCAATAGTCGCGATGTGTGTGGCATAGCTCTGATTTATTTCTTGTGATAATTAGATGTTACGCAAACACAAAAATGGCCTCTTCTTGAGTTTTTAGCTTGAAAAGTTGACGTTAGATATATTTTATTTAAGGTAATCTTCAATTATCTAATGTGTCAATTGCTTATAATAAATAAGTACTGTTCGAAGAAATAGAAAACAAACGATACGAGTCCCGTATTCAGTTCTGTTAAACCGTATTTAAATTTCAAAATCGAAATTTACATACAAAACGGACATATAGGTCAGGTAATATCTGTGTTTTCTAGAAACTACGTCGGAAAATCTTCAATACGTAATACGCTCGCTATCTTTTACGTTCAGTATTGTTTAAATACTGTTTTGCTTTCTGTAGTCAACCTATACCACACTTATCAAGCTAACAATTCAATATTGTATAATTATTTGATGATCAAGAAATGTACATTTTTTAACATAGTTTTTAGTTATTATTAGTTAATGGAAGTAGGGTGGAAAAGGAATATTTCCGATAATAAAAAATGGATGTATGAAAATGACAAAAAAACAAAACATTTTTTTCGACTCGTCCCTCATGAGAAATTATCTCTTGTTAATGGATATATATACCTCTTACACTTCTTATTGAAATTCAAATGAATTTCATACTTGTTTTCGGTCGGAACTATGTCAATAAAACAGAGGACAACGCAATATACCAAACGAACATTTTATAGTACTATTTAGATGTTCCTAGTTTGTGAGCCCACAAAGAATATGTATCTGTTGAAAAATCCTTTTAAAAGTTAATACGGCTTCGCTTCGCGCCGCTAACGATGTCAACATCAAAGATTTCCTTCACATGTGCGGCGACGTCTAATGAAAAGGTTCTGATCCGATGCCGGTGCCGCAGATAGGAAAATTAAAATGTCTAGACTGTGATTTCGTTTTGTTTTGCGCAAGACGTTTCCTTTAATCATGTCTCGTGGCGTTTCGTTCGCTCTATACCAGTCCTAGAGATTGAAGACGCACAAGAATGGCTCTCAGGGATTTTTCCTTGAAAGGAAATAGGCTAATTAAGTAAATTACGAAAGGCTAAACGTATGGTTTGAAAGGAAGCCTTTGGCGTATAAAAAAGGCAACCCAAGACGCTCTCTTCATTAGCGACAAGAAAAGTGATGTCATTCTGTTGTGACACAGCAGCGTGCGGAGGGTGTCTGCACCCCCCAGCGGTCGCCGCGCTACTGACTTCACGCGGTTACCCCTCCCCCGGCGTCGCCCGTTCCCGGGGAGGGGGTGGTCGGCTTTCTCTTTCATTTTTCCTTCGCTCCTCGGCTCATCCAGTTACATCGTTCTTATGTTTTATTTTTAATTAAAGCGTACGCAAGTCGGCGGCGTAGATCTTACCCCCGCGGGGTGGCGTCGGGTACATACGCGGTGGGTGTTGATGATTTTTCAATGGGGAGAAAGAGTTCCCTCATTTTCTTAAGAGAAAATTGCGTTTTGTTTTCGAGTAGTCGAAGTCTGTTGTAATCGCTTTTGTTTCGCGGAAGTTCTTCGTCGTTCTCTCTGTATGTGAACGTAAATTGTGTATTTTAAAGTTTGGAGAGGAACTGCAAAGACGGCGCGATAGTTAAAAGCTAAATATACGAGCGCAGGAAACTCTTTTCTGTTCAGTGCCTCTTTGTATGTTTATGGTCGAATTTTTGAATCCGTTTTTCACAATTCTGTTTCGTTCTAGTGACTTCGACTAATTATAAATAAAAGCTTTTGGCTTAATTTCATAAAACGGTTTTGATTTGAATACTAATAATAATATGTATTTAAAAAGTGACATCTAACCTAGCCAATAATAAAAATTTGCATATAAAATTCACAATATTACATTATTTGTTTAGAGATTTTCAGAGACAATAAAAATAGCAACATATTTATGTTGTAGCACTTGCTAACAGCAACTTTGAGGCATGAGGTCGTTTAAATCGGAATTATTGCAAATATTGTATCATTATTGCATATTTACATTAAGCTAATTATAACAAAAGTTAGGTATATTTAAATGTAATGTCAAGTCGACATCTCTTGGTTAATAACTAAAGACATATTATGACAAAAAAAAATCCTTTTTCCAATCCGTATCTAAGCGGGTAATCAATTCGCGAATCAGCTTAATTTTATACAGTTTTCGTCCTAATCAAATTTTTTCTATAATGTCCTTCTATATCAAATGGATTTTTTAATTCTTCCAACAGATTGTCAATCATGACATTCAAGGTCATTGTACTTGATCAAGCTCGTGTTTGCTCCTACGGCACAGCCTACGGTATGTACTATCATTGTAACTACTTCTGCCGCAAAGCAATCTTGAGCTAAGCTTCGATGGATGAGACCGTTGTACAGTGCAATCGATTTCATTCCGAACTTACTTTTTTTTTTTTTTCCCTACCTATGCTGATAGCCTTGAGAGGCTATTTCAGCTTCACCCTAACGTGTGTAGGTGAGCTCACGGGGCTCAAACCGGAGAGTTGCTAACACTGACCCTAGCAAGAGCAGTGCTTCGCAAAATCTACCACCGGATCGGAAACGCGACCCACTGAGAAGATCCGGCGAGAAACTCAGTGGGCTGTGTCTAGGGGTTAATTCGCTCGTCGAGCCCTTCGTCGCAAGCGACGGGTTCGACGAGGACGGTGACCGGTGCTTGTGGTGCCTAAAAGCACCGTTAATGGAACCGAACTTACTGATTTCTCAAAGCAGCAAGACCTTGTGAGTCCGCACTGGTAGGTACAACCACCCCGCCTATTTCTGCCGTGAAGCAGTAAAGCGTTTCGGTTTGAAGGGTGGAGCAGCCGTTGTAACTATACTGAGATACTATACCTTAGAACGAATATCTCAAGGTAAGCAGCGCATTTACGCTGTAGATGTCTATGGGTTCCGGTAGCCACTTAACTACAGGTGGGCTCTGAGCTCGTCCAACCAACTAAGCAACAAAAAAATCCCCTCCGTCAGCCACGCAATCTGTCCATTTAACGCAATAAGAAAAAATAACACAATAACACATTATAAGAGTCTCAAAAGTTAATGTAATGAAAAACAAAAAGGACGGAGAAAGGGTGCGTTAAGTTCTACCGAAAAACGGGAATTTGTAAGAAGTCCACCCCCCCCCACCTCGCGGGGTGGCGGGGGACAGTGCCCCCTCGTGTGCGAAAATAAATTGCCAAGAATAATAATTATAATGAAAGCGAAAGAACGTATAAATTAGTGGGGACGCCTCAAGACTTAAAACTTGGCCTATGTGTGGGTGTGTTTCGTCTTATAAAGGAGGGTAGAGACTACAAAAATACTTCTACTGCAAACAGATAATTTAAATATAAACGTGTTTATATATACACTGAACAAATATAGACACAAAATACATTGGTGGAAAAATTAAAATTTTGTTTTTTAATTTTATTTTTAATGCTTAGACGCGTGGACGTTATAGCCATCCTGGTGTTGGTTAAGTGGTTACATCTACAACGTAAATGCCGCCACCCTCCTGGAGATATGAGTTCTAAGGTCTCAGTATAGTTACAACGGCTATGAGTATAAGTACATAAGATACTGATTATTTATTTGAGGAATCCATTCCAATTGACCTTCGAGACGGTGTTTAATTAAGAATAAGGGTCGCGATTTCTTTTTCTATCACAACATATCTGGTGTTATGTGGTTCATAGATACACTTGCGTATGAGATCGAAGTTCCAATTGTGTTGTACAACAGTCCATTGGACTCTAAGTGGTTAGCGGTGGTGCGAAAATTTTTTTACCTCACACTATGTCGCTAATACAGTGATTTTTTGTTGTTGTTTGAAAAAGACGATGATTTTAATTATACCTAACATTAATCGCTTAATAATCAAAACTTGACCAATACTGATTTCAAGCCTTAGATTCAATATATATTATGCATGCTTTGTTTTATTGTTTTGAGAAAAAAATAATATCAAATTAGTTTTATTCAGGACACTAAAGTTCATCAATAGATACTAAACAAAAAAAGAAGCGGTTGACAAATATACATAATAATAATTTAATTGTTTTGTCTTTTGCGTATTTAAACAAGAACTAGCATTAACCCGCGAATTCGCTCATATTAATGTATTAAAGACAAATTATTTATATCGGAAGTAGTAGTTTTTTTTGGGTGAAAATCACTCAATGGCCTATTCGGTTTTTGCAAATTTTCATGATTATTACTTGAGTCGTTAAGGCTATAAGCATAACGAATACACTTTTCGCATTTATTAAATTCGCATTTATATTTATTACTATAAATACAATAAAACAATAATACTTCAGTGTGTGATGATTGTGGTTGCTGGCTTTCACAAGTTTTCCATGTTCAAACTGATGGCCCACAACTTCCTTGTAAAACCATGGTCTACTTGATTCAAATAAAAATAAAAATTTCCGTTCTAATTCATTGTTCCAGGGTTCAGGGCGTGCCGGAATGTCTTGGATACGATGCCCAGATTCAGGCGGCTCACCCTCATTACCACTTTTATGAACTAATTGACATTCTAAAGCGTTTCAAGGTTTTTATAAAGCAATTAACGATGTGAGACGAAGCGAATCAATCGCTGATTTCGCGAAAAGTTTCATGTTTGTATAGTGCGTTTGGGATTAAGCGCTTTTTTATATCATAAAAATTGACCTGTCCGAAAATGGAGGCTCATTTAAACTCATCATAGCTGATGTCAATGGGCGACGGAACGGCAAGTAAATTAATATAAAAAATTGTACACAGGTTAAAAATTAATACAACCGATTGTAAATTTAAGTAATGAATCGTCTTCTTGTGTTCACTTACTGTAAGAAACTTGTAAGAAGTTAATAGAAAATCGAAAAGAATGCTATAAAAAATTCAAAGTCAAATTCGATAAAGTCCGTCGAAGTCATAACATCGTGACAGTACAGCAATGAGTCCACCAATCGCCGCTCCAATCAATATTCGATACATAAAACATAAGCGAATACATATTTCTTGCACGGGATGCGAAAAGGGGGAACGAAAAAAAAAAACTAATTAAAAAAGCAATCAAGGTTTTCTTGACGGCGCTCACGTTCGTCCATATCGTCTTACCCCCACCCCGGGGTGGTCCCCCTTCGCTCCACCCTTTATGGGGAGGCCGGGAGCGGTACTAGATTTACGTAACACGTTTAAAGTGTGTTTTGATGAAGTAATCATCCCATTTCCAAGGACTGCGCTTAAGAATTTTGCGGCCGGTCTAACAGGCGACGTTTTCTCTCTGGCAGTTATTTTTTTTCTCTTTTCAACTCTTTTAATCCGTATTTCTTAACGAGGCCCGGTAATAATTTGCGACCGTAATTATTGGGATTGGTCTGCTGGGAGCGTATCGGAATACGTTTTTCGGTGACGGGTTTTCTTTTAGGCTTCAGTAATTGCCTATTTTGAATTTTTATTTTCTTTAAAGTACTTTTGTCGGCTTTAACGAGTTGAGTAATTTTAATAGCTCGATTGTTTATGAGCTATATTTGGACATAATATTATAAGCGACTAGTTGTACCCGTCCGCTTCGCTGGGCATTTAAAATTAACATTATTATTTTTTATCCCCACAAAGATTCTCATTATTAACGCCCCCGCAACCGGTGTAGGGAGTCCAACACTCATATAAATATTAGCCTATCCATTAAGTACATGTATTTTCTACATGGATACTAAGTTTCAAGTGAATCGGATGCATGTTTCAGTAGTTATAACGTAACATCCGTAAAAACCACTATAGATATATATCTTAGTATGAATATCATCGTTATCGTCAGCCTTTAGCAGTCCACTACTGGACATAAGCATCTCCAATCGCATGCTGCCAGCACGATCCTCGGTTTCTCTCATCCAGGTCTTGCCAGCCATCCTGCATAGATCGTCACACCACCGAGCTTCAGGGCGTCCTGTACTCAGTTTACTAATTCGGGGTCTCCACTCAAGAACACTTTTGCTCCAACGGTTACCAATTCTCCGACTAATATGGCCTGCCTATTACCACTCCAACTTATTAATCCGCTGTGCTCTATCGATAAATTGGGTTCTCGGTCGGATCTCTGTTCATTAACCAAGATAAAAATTAAGGTATATGCTTATTCAGGTTTGCGAAATTTCAAATCAAAGTCAAAGTCTTTCTCCGTATTGAGTAAGAGGCATTAAAACAAACACTTTACGATACATACTATTAATATATGCAGATTGTGGGTATGCTGTTAATAATGTAGGTACAGGGAACTCTTTTTTTGAGTTTAGTATTTTTTTTATTTGCTTAAAAGTGCGGACGAGCTCACAGCCCACCTGGTGTTAAGTGGTTACCGGAGCCCATAGATATCAGCAACGTGAATGCCGCCACCCACCTCAAGTTCCAAGGTCAGTTTTTAGGTGCCCCACTCTTCAAGCCGAAACGCATTGTGGCTTACGGTAGAAATAGGCAGAGTGGTGGTATCTACCCGTGCGGACTCACAAGACGTCCTACCGCCAGCAATTACGCAAATTTTAATTTTGCAGATTTAAATTTTTGTTTGATTTGTTATCCCTTCACGGTGGAAATCAATCGTGAACATTTTCTGCGTATTTTGATACGACCGCTTCGGGCGTCTTATCCTTTAGGCCACAACGACTTCGCTTCTAACCACGTTTTTAATTCGTGAAAACATAAATTAAATAGGCATAGGTATACTATAGTTGTTCTTTGTTACGGATTCTTCTTCTTCTCAGTCGTGTCACTCTTGACAGAGTGGTCGTGATCGTCATGTAGTGTTGGAAGGGGCAGACTTGATGCGTCTCACGATGTCGCGCCTTCTCTCCCTGCTCGAGGCCATTCTACTGCACTCATTTAGGGAACCTCCCACTGCAGTTTTAATTTGGTCGGTCCACCGCATTGGTGGCCTCCCGCGCGGTCTTGTACCATCAACGCTTCCCTGTACAACGAGGCGTTCTATGGACCGGCCATCTCGTCGCGAAACGTTACGGAATGACTTAGGAATTTGAACACCAAAAAGATCTTCATTAAATTAGTTTTCTATTCGAACGACATAGTACGCTCTATGAAAGTAAATGTAATTCATCAAACGAGACTGATTTCTTTTAAGAATTCATAAACGAAAACAATATTCGACGACATAATAAAGTAATTGAAATTCCTTGTGTCCTTCTCAATCGTCTTGTCCTAGATATAAGTGGCGAGACGTGATTTTTTGTTACGGTCGTACGCAAAACTCACTTTTACGGCTTCACGGGTACGGTTGTTTTTCGTTTGATATCGTTACGAGTTTATTAAAATACTGCGGCCGTACAGATACAGTACAAAGTTGAAATAAAAACGAGCCGAGTTACTTTTATGAGGGCGCGAATAAGATGTTTCGGACCCGCGCTAAGGAATGAGAGTATAGGCTGGTCGGACATTGGACAAAGATCACGCTTGATGGAAAAACAAGCAATTATGGAAAGTTCTATTTAAAGTTTTAATTAGTGTCGAAACACCCTATATAATCTGGCCAATAATAGAGTACCCACTTTTTGCCTCCTGCCTATTTCTGCCGTGAAGTAGTTTTTTTTTAAGATTGAATTATCACTGGTGGCCCGGAGGCCTTTCCAGTTTCATCACGACAGGAGGGCGAGCAAAGGCTTAGCCAAGAGGGGTGGAATTTGCTAACAGCTGCCCGAGGCTCTCCGAAGGAGACCTAACAACTCAAGGGCAGCTGCTTTACGAATGAATCTACTACCAGATCGGAATCGTGACCCGTTGAGAAAATCCGGCGAGAAACTCAGCGAGCTGATCCACAGGTTACGTTGCACGTCGACCTCTTTGTCGAGTTCGACGAGTACGGTTATCGGGGTCGATAAGCCTGCTCCTAGTGTTAGAGCTGAAGGCGTCTAAGGCAAAGGTTATTGGATCTCGTGAAGTAGTAATGCGTTTCGGTTTGAAGGGTGTGGCAGCCGTGGCACTGTAAAAACTGATACCTAAGAACTTATATCTCAAGGTAGGTGGCCGCATTTACGTTGTAGATGTGTATGGGCTCCAGTAACCACTTAACACCAGGTGGGCTGTGAGCTCGTTCACTCATCTAAGCCATAAAAAAGAAATATTAACACCATCGTCAGACAACGTAGGGGCGAATAGGGTGATCGAGCTAAGAGAAATATTGAGTATACCAATCACGTTTGTTGTCTTAGAACAATTTAGAAATTTTCTCTTGACGTTAGCAAACGAAAACGAATGGCAGTTCTTAGGACGGGGACACCGCTCCTCAAGAAGGCTGGTTGGTAAGTCTGATGGCGTCTACGCGCCTCCATCGGCTAGGCTCTGTCGTAGCACGAAGTTAGCCGAGTTCCGTCGATACTTAATACATCTCTCGGGAATCGTGCTGCGCTTCGTTTAGCTACTAAACTAATGACCGTCTCTGACATATTATATTTATGAGCGATTACTCGTATGATAAGTTAAATGATCAACTTAGATTATCTGGTAACAACAAACGCGCGATTCCTCTGAAGCTTACAATTCTTAGTCTGAAGCGTTTTTTTTCTGAGTCAGTGTACGATGAACTCGGCGAAATAATAAAATGCCGTTCCGGAGTCGTAACAAGCGTCGTTGGAACAAAGCAGTCGCTCGCTCAAATAATTTGTATCAATTTGTAAAAATGCAACTCCCTCTTAGTCCTCACTGGAGAGTCGCGTTACCATCAGATTATATAATTGTTTGCAGTCATAGGTAATTTGAACGATTGTCATCTTTTCTTAAAACCTTTTTTTTTCACGGTAGCATAGTAATGTCATAACAGTTAATGCCTTATCTATCAAAGTATTCGATTGGCAGATTTCTTTCAGATTCGAATTTCGTGTTAAGATTGCAAGTAATTGGAACGAAGTTCCTTATGGGACGATGCGGAGGGGTACCCTAACCGGGAAAAAACGTCCGTAACGTAAGACTTTTATTAGTAATGCACACAGTGTACGACTTAACTTTGTAATAACGTACAAAAAATAACATAATTTTTTATCATTCATTGACCACGATCTCTGAGCGTTCGTTTGCGCAATACACTAACTCTTATGCAAACAACCGTGAATGAAGTGTACCACAATAAGTTCGCACGTTACCGAATGACCGTGGGTTGTTGCGAAACCTCCAGTTTTATTTTCTTTATACCTCGAATAAAACTTAAAATTAACATTTTTATAATAAGGAGCTTCGTTCCTATCCAGTGTCCCACGACACCGCACATTTTTTTTTTTATTAATTCTTCGATTGTAAGTTTTCATATATAGGCGAACTGTTCAGAATGTTTCAGTTCAATATGTTAACAATTTTAATTTATTGGTTAGTATCGTGATTCTTACAGTGATAAGTAACAATTGAGTGATGGATTGACCCCGTTTCTGGGTCGGCAACGAAGCTCGTCTTTTTATTTTTATCGCATAAACCGGCGGAGGAACGAACAATAATAGGCCCTATTTGAATGACTTGTTGGTGCAGTAGTTTGTGCCCCTAACTGTTGTGCCGAGGGTCGTAGGTTCGATTCCCACATCGGGCAAACATTCATGTGATGAACAGGCTTGCTTGCTCTTTGTTTTTTTCCCTAGCTATGCTGATAGCCTCGAGAGGCTATTTCAGCTTCTTGACGTGTAGGTGAGCTCACGGAGCTCAAACCGGGTGTGTTGCTAACACTGGCCCTAGCAAGAGCAGTGCTTCGCAGAATCTACCATAGGATCGGAAACGCGACCCATTGAGAAGATCCGGCGAGAAACTCAGTGGGCTGTGTCTTTGGGTTAATTTACTCGTCGAGCCCTTCGTCGCAAGCGACCAGTTCGGCGAGGACGGTGAACGGTGCTTGAGGTACCTAAAAGCACCGTTAATGGATCGGGAGGATACGTAATGACGTGTTTAGGGCGCTCTTTGTCTGGGTGTTTAATATTTATATATGTATGTAAAGAAACTATATAACTCTTGAAAGTAAATTTCTACAGCAGTTTATGGCTGTTAGATAATCATGTAGATGACGCTGTCGGTAATGGCGACATACATTCATGTTGAAGCAGATGACATCCGCCATGTTCGGGCATATTGTTGCTAAATTAAATAAGACAGGAAAAGAATTGAGAATATACTTTAAATGTCTGAATGAATGAATGAATGAATGAATAAACATTAAATGTCGTTTCTTTGTTTTCAGAGCAACGCCATTGTTTATTTCAAACTTACGATTCCTAGTACAAAAATAGAAAAAGTTTTACCTATATATTTTATAAATATTTCAATCTATATTAACATGGATGTCAGTCGCTGGTATCTATAACACAGGGAATCCTAATTTGGTACTGTATGATCGTGCGTGATTTGTTCCCAGTTATGTATGTATTTATTATTTATTGGGAGACATTCAAATCTCAATTGTACACTAAAATCTGCATTCCTGCTATGACAGTGTAAAAACATTATATCAGAAATTATCCATGTTTACATCACGCTAAATATTAATCATCGGAAAATTTGTAAAATTTTAAGTAAATTTTCGTAATAACGCAATTGCTTACAAGCTTTTACGTGGGCAATTCAAAACAAAAAAACCATAATAACTACATAAGAAATAACTCACGCTAGAAAATAATCGGTCACACACGGACGCGATGTGTAGACGATAACATGATTAATCCAACGATAAGAGGGCCACATACGGTATATTAAATGTAAACTAGAGGTCCCACAGTAGTCGAAATTCGACTATAATTAATTGGAATTGTAAGTTTGTACACTATTATGATTGTGTTTTATACTTCTATAATCACAAATTTCGCCAAGACTACACTATAAAAAAATATTAACAAAGACAAACAATATTGAATCTGTTCTTAATTTGACAACAAACGTCAAGAACAAAAGTTTGACAATAAATTATAGTATGCATGCGTGTGTGCGTCAAATACATGGTATGTAGTGTGTGTAATGTTTTCTTTATTGATTTAATGTATCTTTTATGCATTACTTAAAAAAAATATTAGCATTGTGCACTTCTTCTCTATATTCTTTATAAGTGTGGAAAATTTCATACTCCTCCGTCCGCGCAATTTTTGTAAAAAGGGATACAAAGTTTTTGCTTCACGTATTAGTATATAGATTGGAAAAGTACCTTAGTGATTTTAATTTGAATTAGGGAATAAAAGCTTGCTTAACAAAATTAACTATGTGGTCACGTATAAGTTGACTTTTACTTTGATACTTGAAAATGTTTTGGTCTGTAATTAGATTTATGTAGCAGCTTTTTTTATTGCTTAGATGGGTGGACGAGCTCACGGCAGACCTGGTGTTAAGGGGTTACTGGAGCTCATAGACATCTATAAGATAAATGCGCCACCCACCTTGAGATATAAGTTCTAAGGCCTCAGTATTAGTACAACGGCTGCCCCACACTTCAAACTGAAACGCATTACTGCTTCACGGCAGAAAAAGACGGGGCGGTGGTACCTACCGAATAATCATAGAAGTCGACTGTGAATACATTTTTAGTGCGTATTTATTTAGAACATATCAAAAGATTAGGACTTTACTATGGTAAAACTTTTTTACTATGATTCAAAGATTACTTTACATAACACACAACGCGAGATCTCGATAAGATGTTTTTTACAAATAGCTTCTACAAATATAGTTTTGATGAGTTTCGGAAGTAGCTCTCTAAAATGCGGTCATTTTGCCCCTTTATATCTAACTGACCAACGACGCATGAAATACAGCGTTCTCATATCATATGAGAACATTTACATGATTATGATTGCCTTATAATGATAATAAAATCGTTTAGAGACGAACAACAATGGGCGAAACGTCCAATTTACCTAGAACTCTGACGTGTTCGTGGAATGCCGAATGTTTTTGTTAACTTAAGAGAATTCGTGAAATACAATGGGTCTGTTTAAAATGGAATTATTCATTGATATTAGCGCTTATCAAACCGTATTCATGCAAAGAAGATTTTAGATGATTTTTTTTATTTTTTTCCGACCTAAGCTGATAGCCTTGAGAGGCTATGTCAGCGTAACCTTAACGTGTAGGTGCTTGAGGAACCTAAAAGCACTGTTAGTGGATCGGGAGGATCCGAAATGACGTATTTAGGGCGAAGTCGACTGTTTACCATGCGGTCCGCAGGATTGGATATGTAATTTTCGGTGACCACGACAAGAGGGTTGTCGTATCGTGTCGCCTTCTCAAACTGATGCCGACTGAATATACTTACTGACAGATGGAGTCAAGCTCCAGGTCATCATGGAGATTCACGTTCCTCATGAACCACGGTGCTCCGATGGCTATCCCGCAAAAACGGGATTGAATGACTTGATAGGGTTTCAAATTAGTGCGGGCCGCGTGAGCGAACACTAATTACACTTGCATAGGTCATGACTGGGCGTATACAAGTTTTGTAGAGTGTCACCTTATTGCGAAGGGACAATTTATTAAAAAGACAACGGCTTAGCTGTATCCTGGACTTAACTGATGTCCGCCAGTTATTTTATTACTTATCGCGAGGTAAGAAATTATTACAAGGGCAATTTTTAGTCAGGTAGGTAGGCCGAAATATCTGCAATCAATATTTAACAAAAACCAGATATTTGCCAGCAAGAGCTAATAAATTATCTATAAAAAATACTATTTATAAAAAAGATTACATTTGGTATGATCACCATATTAATCGTACAATCGACAGCGACTTTAATCTCACATTTTATTGCCATTATATTATTTTTGACATTTCGAATACTGTACAGTTTTTGTGGTCAAGTCGTGGTCGCCCATGACCACGAAAACTGAAAGTAGTTTTAATTATGAAAATTAATAATTAACTTAAAGCGCAGCTAGGCACTAATATTTACCAAACTGCATTGTGATACCTACGACCTAATATCAGATTATTAACTCACGTATACACGATTACTTCGACAGCCACAACGAATGCAAAGTAAAAAAAAAACTCTAGTTCGATATTCAATAAAGCTTAATTTCCCTTAATCTATATTCGGCTGGATTATTGAAGAATTATGCTAATCGCTGCAGAATATAAACTAGATAGAAGTAAAACGACAGACTGGCCGAAACAATCTTTACGGAGCTGATATTGCAAAGGGTGATAAGTTTAACATTTAATAATTATGAATATATATTTTTTAGCTTAGAATGAAAATCTGAGTTCAGGCATTTGGCATCAAATGGTTATATGATAGGAGACCCAAGTTATCACGGTGGTTGCACGTTTGACCAATCTGCGGTGCACTCTTAGAAGTCTTCATAACCTTTTTGATGTTGTTCGGTAGTGTTAAGCTTCGCTTCATGTACTACAGTTAGTAATGCACACAAATGTACTGCTTTTGTTTCTGTATGTTCGTAATTTTTCTGTATCAAATACAGAGCAAGACCGGGGTTTCTATTTCCAAGTTTTAAGGCTGCTCCTTGATCGGTAGTAAAGTCATCACTGTTGAAAAGGTCCTGCAAATGGCTATACTTAATCTACCTTCGCGAAACTTTAATCCGTTAGATCTTCTTCAAAGGTGGTTGTGCACCTGTGATCCTAACCTTCTTGACTAAGCCCGTGCTCACTCATCTCTCCTACCGAAGTTGGAGAGACCTTCAATCCAAGAAGAAGCTACTTACTCACATTAATTGACACTTTTGAGTAACAAAGTTCAAAAAAAGTTTATATGTATTAGCAGAGTTATGGTAATTGAGCCATTTTTTTCTGGTAACGGCAGACGAACACTCACTCCAGTGGAGCCCATAGACATAACAGTGTTAATGCCAACGCCCGCTTTGAGACCCCTAAAGTTAGATTCTCGGCTCATTTGTACAATAATTCGACTCCTCAAACTGGAACAACAGAACTCAACAGTATTGGACTGTAAGTGAAAGTGTTGGACTGTAAATCTTAAAAGATGACTTACACCATTCTTCCGTCACATTACACTAGGCACATCACGCATTGGCCAGTAAGTGGTATTGCCTAAGCTCGTTTGATATTCGCGAGCGTGACACGACCGTGCCCCACGGACCAATTTACTATAATCGCACTGCAACGATTACAGATTAAGTATTTTACATTACGTTACTGGGAACTATTTTTTTTTTTTTTTGAAATCTCATTGCGTCAATCATGACGTGTTTAAATTGATTGTAATCTATATATTAATACGTGAAGCAAAAACTTTGTATCCCTTTTTACGAAAATTGCGCGGACGGGAGTATGAAATTTTCTACACTTTTAGAGAATATAGAGAAGAAATGCACAATGCTAATATTTTTTTAAAAGAATGCATAAAAGATACATTAAATCAGTAAAGAAAACATTACACACACTACATACCATGTATTTGAGGCACACACGCATGCATACTATTTATTGTCAAACTTTTGTTCTTGACGTCTGTGGTCAAATTGAGAATAGATTAAATATTGTTTGTCTTTATTCATTTTTTTTAAAGAATAGCCTTGGCGAAATTTCTGATTATAGAAGTATAAAATACAATCATAATAGTGGACAAACTTACAATTCCAATTAATTATAGTCGAATTTCGACTACTGCGGGACCTCTAGTTTCAAGGAGATTCGTGAAAATCTTTAACAAAAAAATATTTAAATAATCCATAATGGTAGTTTATATAATAGAGAAAAATCTAGAAACTTTTAAGTGCCGAATCAGAAAAGACACGAGGATTATTGAGGAAAATAAGAGACATGCAACTAGGAAGCTCTAAGCGTCAAATTTAGGGAAGCAATAATGCGATTCCGGGTGAAGAATGGGTACCCAGTCATTATACGACAGAATTGTGACTTAGAATTCGAGTCAAGTCGAGTCTTAGTCTTAAGGCTTCGGCATCCACTTAACACCAGGTGTATCGTGAGCTCGTTCACCTATCTGATAAATAAATAAATCTTGAATACGCTACTAAGTTAACATTCTATAATGTACTTTACCGCATTCACTGGTGGTAGGACCTCATGTGAGTCCGTACGGGTAGGTACCACACCTGCCTATTTCTGCCGTGAAGCAGTAATGCATTTCGGCTTAAATGGTGGGGCAGCCGTTGTAACTATACTGAGACCTTGGAACTTATATCTCAAGGTGGGTGACGCATTTGCGTTGTAAATGTCTATGGGCTCCAGTAACCACTTAAAACCAGGTGGGCTGTGAGCTCGTCCAACCATCTAAGCCATAAAAAAATAATTCAAAGATCTCATGACATCATTAATAAATGTCGATATGTCTACACTTTGATCGTAACGAAACAAAAACCAGCATAATATTTCCCCACAGTAAATTCGCATTTCCCACAAGCAACGCACGCGCTTCGTCAGACGTCGTGTTTGTTTGTTTTATACGCTTTTTGCCATGAAGACGTTACTCCTATATCGTTACCCGTGTCAAAGGTTGATAAATATGCAATATTCTCGGATAGACCTAAGATCGATCGAGCGTGTACCTAAGCACCAGCGGACCGCGGTCTCCCCACCCGCCCGCAACTTTAAAAACTAAGGACGACATCGAGTGTGAGAGTTCAGATCTCGCGGCTCAAGTTATTTTGGTAATCGAAAATTATAGATGGCGCCTTAGGAGATGGTCCGCTGTTTACATTCCGGATCGATGTGGGATCTAAGCTTGTTTAAGAGGTTGTGAGGTCGAATGTGATTATATGCTCTTCTTGTTTCCATTTGAATTGAGTCTGATGTTCGTTCGATTGTTATAGTTTTAATTGGATGATTTGGCTTCGATCATAACAGTCATATTAGGACACGAGTGTGGGAAGTCACGATGCTTGAATATTTATGATAACTAGAGGTCGCCCAGAGGTCGAAATTCGACCATAATTATTAATTGAACTTATAAGCTTGAATTAAGGTTCTATTATGAGAGACTATTAAACTTCTGTTGAAAATCACAGATTTCGCCAAAACTACACTAAAGACAAACAATATTAATCTATTTTCAATTTGACCACAGATTTAAAACCGTAACAAAAGTTTGACAATAAACACAGAGTATATAATATACGCGTGTGTGTCAAATACATAGTAGTGTGTGTAAAGGTTTTTTTATTGTTTTTTTTTACGTATAGGCAGACGAGCATACGGTCCACCTGGTGGTGAGTGGTTACCGTCGCTCATGGACGTCAGCAATGCCAGGGCCAGAGACAAGCCGCTGCCTACCGTTTAAAAGACTTTACCCGTATTTAATGTATTTTTTATGTATAATAAAAAATCTTAGCAATATTAGCACTCTGCACTCCCTCTCTTTATTCTGTATAAGTGTGGGAAATTTCATACTCCTCCATTCGCGCAACTTTCGTAAAAAGGGGTACAAAGTTTTTGCTTCCCGTATTATTAAATAGATGTATTGTTTCGTAGCTTATAATAGTGAATTAGGTGTGTCATTTTTGTTATACTTCCTAGAAGATTTTTTTAAACGGGCGAAAGCGCTCATGGTTCTTCTCATCTCTAAATGATTACGGGAATCTACAGATTTAATCGGTAATACCTAAGCTATTTGTGAAGGGTGTACGGAGAAATGAGATATAATATGTATGTCACAGTTAAAATTCATAGGAGGAGTGTAGAAAGATAATATAATCATTTAGACATCAGTAAAAACGGCTCGACTATATTGCTTCATTAATATTTTGTTTTATTCGTAATTGTTAAGATTTTTTTATAAAAAAATTTGGCTCCAGCGCCTTAGACATTGGTTTTGTCAATGTCACAGTACCTATACACAAATATTACAGACGTTTAGAAAAAAAAAATATAAATACAAATAAATATGATTAGTTTATCCGTACGCGAATCTGTGATTTGAAGAACAGCACAAACAAATATGTTAGACTAATCACTTTAAAGATAGACATTATTAGTGGATAAAAATTGACATACAATATTTACATGTTTAGAATATACCTACTAAATACAATAGAGAATTAATATTAATAGGGCAGGGGAAAGATAAAGTTTTTCATCCGAGAGCATTTTGACAAAAATCGCAATAAGTCTTGTGCGGATTTTACTAGTGCCTAACTTAAACTAAATTAATCGTGACAGAACGTTCTATAGATTTTTAAAGTACATTGCGCGCATAGACAATTCTGTGATTTGGTATAATTAATGATACATTGTCCATAAGTTGTATA
This sequence comes from Bombyx mandarina, assembly GCF_003987935.1. Next base: position 2,058,416 of record NW_021011505.1, on the reverse strand, counting down.
GCGTTTTACTGGTGTTAAGATGTCTTGTTACTGTGTTGTACTGAGTGAAGCTGAGACTAAGAACTCATAGCTCAAGACGGGTCGCGACATTTATGTTAACGATGTCTGTGGGATCCGGTAAACATTAGACACCAGGGGGCTGCGTGGTCGTCCACCCATTTAATCAATAAAAAAGACTAATTTCCTATTTAAAATTAATAAAAACAGTTGGATTTCGACCATTAACCACTGATTCATTTAAACTAACAATTTCAATTGGTAACAACCCAGGCATATATCCAAAAGCTAAACAGTACTAAATATGATCATTTAACTAGATAGCTTTCAGAAATTCTGAAGTAATATTGGTACCTGAAGTAAACGAGAGTCTTTAGCATTCGGCCACTGCGAACTGGCCTACTATCCGTCTTATTGAAATTAACTCGAAATATAGAGCAGTTTACGATTAGACAGGAACAGTTGACTGAAATGAAAAAGTGCTGCTTGGTATTCTATTCCATTCCATTCCATTCCATGGCACCCACTGCTGGACATAGGCCTACCCCAAGCCTCGCCACAAAGATCAGTCCTGTCCTTTTATTCAGTCCAGTCCTTTTATTTTTGTGTTTGCATATAATAAAGTTTAACAAACTATAAAAAATACTGTTATTCTTTTATATTATTATTTTAAATACATTGACTTGTTTTCCAAACATTTAATTATGACAGACGCCTATACAAAATTGCTTAAGATTCTTTAGTGTAACAATAATATTCGTGTGATTCGACATTTGTAGGTAAGCCGATACATGTAACCTTTGTGAGAATTTTCACACAAATATGTTGGCATGAAAATATAAATTAAAATAGTAGTTGCCAAAATAATAGTTTTATAATTTTTAACTTTTGTACTCTACAAACTTCAAAGTACAAATCAACATGTCTATACCTTTCTAGCTCTGCACGAAACTTAACGGGTACAAGTAAGAATCTCCAAACTGTAGTTAAGTGTACAAATTACTTAATTTAAGGTTAAGTTCCCTTCGATCAGTCAACGGTACTAAATACCCGCTTAAGTTTAAGTTGGTAATTAATTAATTTTTAATTTTTCGATACTTTTTTGCTGTTACAAGCGCCATAATGGCGGGTAGACTAATTACGGGAACAGTCCTCCTGGCTGAGCCCGTGCCTATCTACATGTCTTAGTGAAACTGGCCTCCAGGCCACCAATAATCCCTACCCCCAGAATGTAAGCATATATCCGGAACTCATGAAAATATTTGTAAATCGTGCTAAAGAATCCGTCAAATAAAAGTGCTTAATGTAGATAGCCACAAAAGCTTGAAACAATCTATACTGATATATAAATCTACACAGGTTTTGCGGATGTTCCGTTATAACTACTGAACCATGCATCCGATTGACTTGAAACTTGGTATCCATTTAGAAAATACATGCACTTAATGGATAGGCTAATATTTATATGTGTGTTGGACTCCCTACACCAGTTGCGGTGGTGTTAATGATGAGAATCTTTCTGGGGGTGAGAAATAGTAATGTTAATTTTAAATGCCCAGCGAAGCGGACGGGTACAGCTAGTATATTATAAAAATGAAGAAAGAGACAGTCAAAAAAGTAAAAACTAAGGTCCGGATACAAAAAAAACTAGCGCGACACGGACACAAAGGTTAATAGACCACTTAACAAAATATATAATTACATAATCAGACAGAAAATTTACTTCCAAATTCATTGAAGGTAACATTTCTAAGATCTTTGTATGAATAATACATGAAATAACATTGAATCCTTCAGATGCAAGGCCCGTATTACCATATTAAATTAACGCCAAGTTTCGGCCAGTCGGAATTTAATATCATACCATACACAGACGTTTGAATCTACAATCGTATCCAGAGCTCTTTGGTGCCCCTTTTGTACAGGATGTTCAAAAATTGTCACGAAAACATGGAAACTTTTTGGAACGAAGTTCCTTATGGAACGATGCGGAGGGGAAGGTACCCTAATCGGGAAAAAACGTCCGTAACGTAAGATTTTTATTAGTAATGCACACAGTGTACGACTTAACTTTGTAATAATATACCTACAAAAATAACATAATTTTATTATATATTTTTTATAAATTATTGTGAATAAAATAAAGTTGATAGCTTTGTAAAGTTTTTTTTTTATCAATAAAAAAATATAATAAAAAATAGCCGAATAATTATTTTCTTTATACCTCGAATAGAACTTAAAATTAATATTTTTATAATAAGGAACTTCGTTACTATCCGGTGTCCCACGACACCACACAACTTTTTTCTTTTGTCATAAATAACTATACATATACAAAATCGAAGTTATTGCTAGTGTAATGTGCTTAATAAAATTTCATAAAAATGTAATGTTCCGGAAGTTTTATTATCAATATCGATTCTTTTTTTTTTTTCTACATTGATGCTAGTTTCAAATGCTTATTTTTCAAAGTAGCTATTATTATTAACAACTAATTCATAAACCACAACTTTATTGTTATATCCCTCCCATTTTATGTGGACTATGTTTGTTGAAAAGCCCAAGACAAATTATCTTCACGCCAGATAGCTCGAGACACATTGACCAAAGAATTTTCGTGCGATCATTGCTGTAAATCCTCAGGGGTTGTTAAAACAAAACCATTATTAATTTCAGCAAACAACTCAAAAAATAACAAAACAAACTTTACACGAAACCTTCAAACTGTTTACAAGACAAGAATCAAGCAAACAATCGATATTATCACTGAATTAATTTAACGAAATAACAACGGCCTGTATCTATATTTGAGAGTCAAGAAATTTCTTGACTGCCAAAATATCTTAGTTATGACCGGTGGTGTCCAGCGCAGGGCTTACCCCCTTCCGCCCCCTTGGGTGGCGTAGTTAGCCTCCCCCCTCGGTTATTAATAAATCTATCTATGCATATTCCTTTAAGACATTTGTATGCCTATTCAAATGGGTGGTCTGGTCTTCGAGTGGCGTTATCACAAATCGATTTTGCTTTCTTGTCATCACTTCTATTTCAATATAGGAATTTCGTTATCTCAAAGCCTTTTGTTTTAAGATAGTGAAAGTTTTGAATGTATCTACAATTTATAGAGAGACAACATATTTGTTCTGTTAGCAATTTTGTTCGTTTGGCTATGTGTGTTTCAAAATTGTAATCTGAATCTAGCCGGCTGATGGGTTGATAATTATTTATATCAATCGACAATTAACAGTGAAAAGCTACCCTTAAATGCGCACAATTCTCGGTAGGCAGCGGCTTGGCTCTGCCCTTGGTATTGCTGAAGTCCATGGGCGACGGTAACCACTCACCATCAGGTGGGCCGTCTGCCTACAAAGGCAATAAAAAAGAAAAAAAACAATTGTGGAAAATTATTATACAAAAAATGAACAAGGGTACCAATAAATTAAGTAAGCTACTCAAAATCTTCAGGAAGTATTTACTGACCTTAAATACAGCGCCAATACTATGAGTTTCTTGCTCTGTTTACCTCAAAAGATTTAAACAGCGTTCAACTAAAAAACGTAACGAATTTAGATACAATAATTATATTTTAATTTGCAAAGGATTTCAATGATGTTAGTAGTTTTTTAGGATATTGTATACAATTCAATAGACTATATCGGCACAACTGCATACATACATACATATATACACACACACACACCTGGTGTGGAGTTAAAGTTACAGGAGTAGAGGTCGACTTAGATTTCATGTCTCGAACTGGGCAGAAGCATTCACAATGAAATATCTCCGAACTCCAGTAATCACTTGAAACAATATTTGGCCCTGAGCTTAGGCATGTCCGTCAAAAACACAAATAACAGTAAAAAAATATATTTAGAAAACTTTAAAGCATCGGCGCTAAATACTCTTGCAAATACAAGACAAGTTATATCCTATTAAAGCTGGAAGATATTACTGTTTTGGGGTATATAAAAGTAAGACAGATCCTACAAAGTCAAACCACACATTAGGCCACTTTCTCTTAAGCGGACGGCCGACGTAGGTCAATCAACAATATTATTATACATAGCTACGGTTATGTCATAAATTTACAAAATTCAATACCGAAACACAAGTTATTCAGATTACCTGAATCATCCAAGACATTCGTTGCTAAGCAATCATTCACAGAATTCTGACCAGCGGGTCCGCCCATAGGGCTCGGCCACTCGTGAATTCCGAACGTCTTCAAATTCAACTATGTTCAACTATTGGGTTATACGAGATGTAGTCAACACTAGAATCGACTAGATTTTTTGGGGCGTTGTGGATAATTCATGGCCTATCTATATTTTTACACGCTTTATATTAGTTTCACTTATATGTATGTTTGTATGTTTGTAACTGACTCCTTTAGACGTGATTTTGACCCACTTTAAACGGCCAGATTTCATTCAGTCTTTGTAGATTTATCGAGGACCGATGAAAATTCAATATTAAAAAAAATTATAAAATATATATTGAAAAAATTGAAATTCAACTAAAAAATTAAAAATAAATTATTTTTAATATAAGTTAATTATTTAAATTATATAAATTATAGTATAAGTAAATTATTTTTACTGGTAGGGCGCACTGCAAACAAAACCTTTTTGTCTATTTGAAAGATAAAGACACCGTAATGTGGACTTTTGGCTTACCGAGCACGTAAACCACTCGATGGATGGATGGAATACATGAATGAATGATTTCCATAGACCTATATAGTAGGGACACGACATATTGTTCTATACGTACAATTGCTTATATAAATAGCACCCATTTTGAAGGCACATACATAAACATATATCTATCTCGTTCTTACTCAGCACTTTAACTCGCAGGAAAACAATATAACAGTATTTCAGTGCGTACATAAAATGAAACATGAATATACGTAAATATCTCCGTCTCCGTCTAATGAGGCCGAAAATCCGCCATGTTTAGCGCGCCAAATGTCATTGTCACGTCAGTTCGGCCGTCTGTTTTGGGTTGTACATTATTTATTGACTTTGATATCGATTTAATATGATTGATTATATAAAATTTCATAATTTATCATGCTTAAAACATACAAAAATAATAATTAAAACGTATTTTATAGGATCTCAAGAAAGTCGATGCCCTAAAACTATTATCTATATGTATTTAAATTCATTATGGAGCCCTCATCCGAAAAATCCATTTTTCGGTCGGAATCTATTGATCATGACACTAATCATAAATACCACTTTAAAATATGTCATCAAAACATATTTAGACATTCTGTTTAGATATTTCGGGAAAAAGGCTACCGACAAAATCTCTTCGGAACTATTTAAATAAAATAGTTTTATTCCGCAGTGAGTAAAACACTATTGTAAATTTGTTAAATATTTAATAATTAAGTGATTTTAGAGAGGAAGTCACAAGGAATGACGTTTGTAATTAATGAATAAATGTTCTGTAGGTGTTTTTTTTTTCACGCGGTCCCTTGATAAGTTTAAAATTTGAATCACTCTCAAGCGAAAGTGATTCAAATGGTGCGGCGCACCTTCCTTGGGGTGCGCTGCGGTAGTATGTTACGGACTTTAGAGTCAGCAAAACAATTAAAATAGATTGTAATAGTCTAAGAAAAACACGTACTCAAAATACGATAACATTTAGCATGCTAGAAATGGGCTGATGGCTTTGAACTACGCCATATCTTTATGTTTTGCGACAAACGACAACTTTATAAAATCAGTGTAGCAACTTTTAAAAATCATCATATCGTTTACTTGGCAAATTCGAAGGACGAACTTGTCTTAGATTTCACCCATCTAAATCATATCATATTTGCACATAACAATATACCTACTTACTTCCCATTAAAGTATAAATTCTACAAATAAATAATACTCAATAATATTTAAAATAAAATGAGCCAAGAACGTTTATCGATAAAACCTGATAACATTGAAATCTTTTGTACAGCACTAAAGCCGCCATGTTTTGTGGCCAGATGACGTCACAGTGGCACGAAATTTTGGTTGACGTTTAATTTCCATAGGTTTCCTACTTCATTGATGATTTCACATTCCTTGTATTAAACGTAAACGTATATAGATCATAATATGGATATTTTTGCAATGTTGCAACAGTACAATGACTGTTCAGACAAGAACGCTTACTGCGTGAACGTACTTAACAGAAATAGAGAAAACGTTGCGGGTAGGATGATAGGAGCAGATAAATGGATCTACCCTCTTCCTACGCAGACATTGATATTTTTCCGAATACTGCAAATCAATATCGTGAACTAATTTATGTGTATTATCTATGATCGTGAATATATTATTGAATAGCATTTGAAAATATAAACACGACCTAGAAAGAGAATAAACAGATTTTTCTCTTATCAATATCCTACCCGCAGTTAACGGTATGCCCGTATCGCATGAAGCAAATCTAAAATATCGGCAACTTAAAAAAATAGAAAAGGTTTTAAGGATTCGTCACATCGTCAGTAAGGTATTTTTATATTAAGCCGTACCGAAATTCCATGAAGTGAGTTGAGAATTTATAACATCCATCTTAGTCAGCTTGCTTTTGGGTTTGTATGACAGCATAACGCACCTTCTATTTTGTTTGTCTGACACAAAGCCATCTTCTTCACTCAAAGAGTAAACATTTTTTATTTAATTTGTTCCACATCCAGTAACAACACGGGTCGTTGTTAGCAACTATGTCTTGCTTTTACACGGCTCGAGTTATTATTGTGCCTCTGTCAACGGAATATGAAATGTATTGGAACTCGGGATGAGCTGGTAACTCCTTGACCAGCCCCCTGTCACCCAACACCCTGACTCCCCTTGACCTCGGAGCGGTGGTCAGCAAGGATAGCACGATCTTTGTTTAAAAAGCGGTACGGTCAAATTAATTCTGCTTTACTTGGATTACCTTTGCAAGAACTACAGCTACATCTAATACAGTTGAATGGATGACTACTTCTTGACTGAAACAGGTAGGATGAGGTATTTTATCTTTTTATTTTGGCAAATACATTTAAACACCAACCTGTTTGTTCCAGCCTGAGCTGGCTGAACCAACCTGAAACATCATTGTTGTAGAAAGTCATTCGTGAACATTAGTTAAGTATCTAATACATTAGAAAAATTGGTACCTGTCTGTGGGATTTCAACACTGGCGCAGCTGCAATGCTAGTCACCAGTACACCAGGCATCTTATCATTAAGGCCACGACAAAGATTTTTCGTGCCATTGAATGGTAGGACAGCACTTTTTACCGTACAAATCTGTGATTTTGATATTATGACGCAACTAGCAACTCCGGTAATCACACCAGAAAAGGTACTTTTATTTTCTGTACTGGTATTAGTAGCTATCCTAAACTAGGAGAATTTTTACAAAAAGATGATTCGCGCTAGTGACATATTCTCATCTCTTTTCGACATAATAATATGCTTGGTCAAAGATATTTACCTTTGTCTCTTCCCTAAACAGATTTAGCCAGTAGCACTGCCAAACATACTTTTCGCAAATCTTGTTAGTCGGATACTCTTGGCAGAGTAGTCGTGGCTGTCGATGGACAGGGTGGCGTCTCGTCGTTGAAGCTCGCTTTTTACTGGTGGTAGGACCTCTTGTGATTCTGCATTGGTAGGTACCTCCCACCACTCTACCTATTTCTGCCGTGAAGCAGTAATACGTTTGGCTTTGAAGGGTGGGGCAGCCGTTGTAACTATACTGAGACCTTAAAACTCATATCTCAAGGTGAGTGGCGACATTTACGTTATAGATGTCTATGGGCTCCGGTAACCACTTAACACCAGGAGCTTATCCATCCATTTATTCCATTGGCGCAAATATTAATAATTGTTCCAATAGAATTATAATTCCTTCGCATTTTCAGTTACATCCTTATCTGTATAGAGGGATGGTCGTCTTCGGACACAGTACCTCGAGGTGCGGGTGCTAAGATTTAAGGAACATGGCCTCTTCACGTAGACCTATGAATATTTACAACCGATTTTATAATTAACATTAAGTATTCATTTACTTGATATAAAATATTCAAATGAGGACCACCCTTCACACTTTTCTTGATAAGTTCAAAATATGCATAAACGCCCATATAGTCTTAACTTTGTTTGAATAATGATCAAACATAATTAAATTAGCTAAGTTAAATTTCTGATGGGCAAAAAGCTAGATTTTGTAAAAATACCATCTAAAAGTTGAAGAAAACTATATAAAATATGCCTGAATATTTTTAGATATGCCCTAAGATCAAAGAATAAGCTATAGATTACTGAAATTTTATGTTATGAGAAATACTTTAACTTAAGTTAAGTCAAACTGATGCTATAGGAAAAAGTATAAAGTTAAAGTTATGCCTTGTCTTCAAACGTTCTCCTCGTGACATAGTGATTAAAGGCATCATGTGGCTAACCTTGCAACTTCTCGCAACCGTACTCTATCGCTATGACACATTTGTGTAGTGGTCCATCATTTTCCTTTCCTTTGTCATATCACTCTTGTCAGAGCGGTCGTGGTCGTCATTCAATATCATTGCTTTGGTCAGATGTTATGTGCCTCACGAGCAATGGCCACTTTTCCCGGCATAAAGTGAGTCTGGTACACTCATGCAAACAGTCGCGAACTTGACTTGGTCGGTCCATTATTAACCAATTTAATTTCATTGGTCATATCTAAGTATTACTAAACTCTACAATTGGACACTTCAACTCACCCATTTCAAATTGGAAAACAGTGCCCCACGACTTATCCTTGTACCGTCGTACCTCCACCTAGATAGTCCTACTCGGTGTTTGACTTGCCGCCCGCTTCGTGTACTCGCACCGCGGTACAAATTCGCGGCGCAAGCTATAAGCGACAGCGTATAGATTAATTTGTACTCTGGGGACGAACGAGAAAGGGAAGGTCATAACCGAGCTAATGTTATAGATGGGTAGCTGAGCTTTGCCAATATTGTTAATTGTAATGTTAATCAAAACATTTATTTGCGAAAAAATATCGCGAAAATATCATTAGCACGATTTGGGTATTGTGTAATATATTATATACTATTTTATGATAGCTATTGGTACATGTACCATAACAATTATACCGGTAACAACTATTATGTTTTCGACTTATCAGAAATATACTTTGATACAAGGTAGCTCTATGAATTTTTGTTCTCGTAGTGGTTAAGTAATTGAACTATTTTAGTAATTTCATGGATTGATGCAGAGAGAACAGTGTACGTAGTGCGAGTTTTTTAACGTTCTCGATAGCGTAAAAGTTACCTGAAATTTGTATGCAAATGGAACAGTGCCTCTAGCGGCAAACATAGACAAACATTCCAACTCCATACAAATTTGACTTAACTTTTACGCTGTCGAGAACGTTAAAAAACTCGCACTAAGCACACATGACTACTCGTTGTGGCGAGGCTTGGGTAGACCTATGTTCAGCAATGGATTTCTGTGGACTTAAGATAGTACTTTAATTTTAATAAATGAATGTGCTATTGTGAAAACAAATTATAAATTTTCGTAATTACAGATCGATTCATAAAATAACCATCAAATTGGTGTAGTACTGTCCCATTTTTTTATGGCTTAGGGTGGTGCTTTGGAAATACATTAATTTTTTTTTGAGAATAATATTCTACCCGTAAAAAGCTGGTAACTTAGACTAAACATTAAACTAGATTATCTTAATGTATTTATATGCGGTGGAAGCTAATTTTCGGACAATTACTGTGGTCAGTCCGTTTGTTTAGGCCCTTGTGTGGGTCTTCGAGGCGCTTAGAGTAAATATACTGTGTATGCGAACGTCTTACCTTTTGTTGAAGATAAACAAGTTCAACATTGCACATAATTATACAATTAGGGAATTTTAATGAGGATTAAGAAATTTTGAACTCACGCTCCACTGATGTTAAAGACTACCAGCCTATTGACCTATCTATGGTAATGGAAATAATTAAAAATAACCATCCTAATAAATCGGATCTTGTCATCACTTCATAGTACTAGCAAGAAAGAAAACCTTTATCGTGTTTATGTGGTAATCTTTCTGAATATTAACAAAAACGAAAAATAATAATATTTGTTTTAAATCTTAATTCATTTATTATAAAGCACACACATGCATACATACATCTCATCATAAGAAATATAAACCATTAATAAGGGAATCATATCAAAATTCATTAATTACAAATAAGTTAGATTATTAATAATGTTTGATTAAAAAGGTTAATGCTTAGGCCGTTTTTCGTATATTGCGAGGATATTGACCAAATAACTTTACTACGCACGAATGAATCGACAACTCAAAATGTTTTGCCTCATTTTAAGCTTTGAATATTCGAAGCCAACCCTTCCGACAGTGAAAAATACACAAGGACTTAGTCAAGCAAAATGCACCTAATTTAAGGAGCCCACGTTATCTCTGTGTAAGTTCGACATTGGGTGTCATTTGTCTTCGTCAGTGTTGCCCGGTGATCATTTATGCCACAGCACACCCTACCCTTTTTTCGGAAACACACAAGAAATTATATTGGCGATCTTTTTTTGTAATATTACTTTTTATTAAACTTATTAAAGCAGACCAAATCCGGACTGCCTTTGATTTCACAGTCTAGCCCGCCAGCACGTCATACTGTGAATACCACTGCTCAACTTGAGGCATGAGGTCGATTTTGTAAATATATAATATAAAAGGATATTGTCTTGGCGAAACATGCTACAATCACTACTGTTTCTTATTGTTGGAATACATGGCCTTTGTATTTAATTTTTAGTATTATTTATTAAAAGTAACCAAGAAAAGCAAATTAAAAAAAGTAATTATGTGGTGTCGTGGGACACCAGGTAGGAACGAAGTTCCTTCGGCTAATGTAGAATCGACACAAATTGCAAAAAAATCGTGCTCAATTTTATGTAGGTTTTCTTGATTTTTCTCTTAAATTTTGCTGATTAGTTTTTATTTAAGTACAAGAAAGTATTTAGGAAATTCAGTATTGTAGGAAATAATAAATTACTTAAAATAAAAAAACATCGTAATTCAAATTATTAACTAAAATAACAAAATATGTCTCTTTATTTTTGTTTGACAACATAAAATTACATAGAAATAGAAAAATAGAAATAAAATAATAATAGAAAGAGAATGGATGAGAGAACGAAAAGAAAGAGGGAGAAAGAGAAAGGTATTATACACTACTCGCTTGTGTATGGGACTGTCGCGCCTGCGCACGTCTCATTTAACGGTTTTATTCCACGCACTTTTTTCCACGGATTTTTTCTTACGGTTTTACTATCACATTTTTTTCAGTTCGGTCGCGCAGCAAAATCCCTATCCCCTCCAAGCCTGCCGTAAGGAACTTCGTTCCAAAAAAATGAATTCAACAAAAAAAAATTAAAAAAATTCGTAATAAAAATTTTAATTGCTCTACAAAATTTAGTTCCGTATGTCACAACGACACAAAATTTTACTTTTTCGACTCTATTTCCATGACGTAAAGAAGGATATTCCTTGACATATGTGTCAAGGGCATGACACGACACTTCTCAAGGAAATTGCGGACACTCGTTTGTGGATGTACAGTGACATCCCGTTTTTCCAAGTCAACGAATGGGTGAACTTCTGTTTTGTCGAGTTTTCACCAAAGAGGTTTTTGTGGGAAACTCTCACAATACTTTTTTATTTATGGACAGAATATTATTTTTAAATATCAGCCACGACCTTCAGATATGAGAGGGACGACTTGAGGCGGATTACGGACGTATCAAAGAGTCAACTCAATAGCTATTGTTCGAAAGATGCAAGCATTTTCTACACATATATGAGGCCGTCAGCGCAAAAGTGGCCTAAGCATATCATACGCAGATAATGAGGTTTAAATTTACTTTTACACTGCTTCGTATGCAGTAATAATACTCGCAAAAATAATGTTTACAATCTGTTGTCTATGAGTAATACTGGGAATAGGCCGATTTTCCATCAAAATTTATTGTTTTAAATAAATTGCAATATAAAAGCACGAATATGAAAAATTGTGGGTTAGGCCAGTTTTGCACTGGCGGCCTTATATTTTGATTAAAAAAAACATAAATTACGATAGCATTGGTAGTAGAGCATCTTGCAAACCCTCACGTCTAGGTATCCCAACCCTTCTTATATCTGTCACTAAACATTAATGCGTTTGAACGATGAGGCTGTTATGCAATACACATGAATTCTTCATCTTGTCTCAAAGATTTAGGTCACTTTTTAATAATGTGTATAAGCATCAGTTACAACTGAATACTAATAGCAACATGAATAAATCTTTTTGACATTTAAACGACATCTAACGCCTACGCCAGTGCCAAAAACGGAAGTCCAGGGGAGGAATAGAAGATTTGTTGAGGTGGAAATTTTTTAAATAGTACCTTTCATGTCACATGCTGGGAAAGAACTAATAGCAGCAAGACAAAGCTAGCTAGGTAGAGTCTGGAACATTATAAGTATAATATATACTTATACATTAAATTAGATTAATCTATTACTACATATTTTCAAACATTACACAAATAAAAACTTATAATTGATTAGCGCGCAGCGATGTGCTTAGTAATTACTGTTTCTGTAACTAAGCTAGTTTATTCATACCTAAAATAATATAACATCTTAGTCTACACACATTAAATCTGGACATTATCTATATATTAATACGTGAAGCAAAAGCTTTGTATCCCTTTTTACGAAAATTGGGCGGACAGAGCAGTATGAAATTTTCCACACTTATAGAGAATATAGAGAAGAAGTGCACAATGCTAATATTTTTTTAAAATAATCCATAAAATATACATTAAATCAATAAAGAAAATATCACACACACTACATACCATGTATTTGACGCACACACGCGTGCGTACATTTATTGTCAAACTTTTGCTCTTGACGTCTGTTGTCAAATTGAGAATAGATTAAATATTGTTTGTCTTTGTTAATATTTTTTATAGTGTAGTCTTGGCGAAATTTGTGATTATAGAAGTATAAAATACAATCATAATAGTGTACAAACCTACAATTCCAAATAATTATAGTCGAATTTCGACTACTGCGGGACCTCTAGTACATATTTAAAAGCGAAATGACACTAAAATTACTCATATTGAATTTGCTTAGCTGTGATTTCAATACCGTATTTATTACCTCCAAAGACAATATTTAGTTTTTATAACATCTTATAAGTTTGCAACACTTTCATAGTGCAAAATTTGAATACTCGTACAGCCATCAATAGCCAACAAACATTTGTTTTTCAAATCCCGCCTTCCCCAACTTACAATATCTCGGTCAAGATGTTTCGGGCAGTTAATTACGTTTGCTTTGATAAGGGTCCGGATCCTTTCGGTCTCCTTCAGGTAACGGTCAGTATCTTAGTACCGAACTATTGGATTTGCGAGTCTCGTGAACGAAATATTAATTTACGGTTATGATTTAGTGACGGCTTTTATTAATTGTGACGAATTATTGGTTTGAAAATTTTAATGCGCTGTTTGGGAATGTTTAATAGCTTTCAGTGCCAGAAACAACAATCGATGAGTAATTACGGAATAATACCCTAGAGATAGCAGAAGAACAAGAGGAAGACAGTCAAAGCAATGGGAAGACAGCTTGAAGCAAGTAGCTGGGCCAGAATGGTTACATACAGCAAAGGACAGAAACAAATAGAAATCCTTAGAGGAGGCCTCTGTCGAAAGACAAGCTGTTAAAAGGAGAGATAAGCCGAATGTCGAGAATATGTTTTAGTTTAAGTTAATTTATACTTTTCTTACTTCTATTGTTATCATCTTATGTTTAGTTAACTAAGTTAAAATCTAACAGCAATAAAGGTTTATTTATTAAATAGCTTTCAGTTACAGTAGATATCATAACAAAAAATATTAATTATGATACGAATGGACTTGTAGTGTAATATTATGCGGTAGGCTTCTTCGAATCTTCGAATTTAATAAAATAGAGAGAGAGTATTTTTTATTGTACACCAATGTCTTATCGCTAAGAGCGATCTCTTCCAGACAACCATCAGGTGGACAAGAATCATTTGGAAATGAACTACGCGCGGTGTACCAATCCAGTGAAATAGCAATATGAACTATTTTAAATTTAAAGAAGAGGCTAAAAACTTAGTGATTCATTTTTATTTTCCGATATCCATAGAACTAATCGTGCTTAAACTAGGTCTATTTATTGAAGATTGGAAAAACCTGTCATAAAATTTACATTGTGTCTAGTTACCATAAAGACGGTTTTTTTAGAGCATTCAGTTCATTCATCGCTGACAGTTAAATCTCTTTACCATAATTTCAAAATTTAAATCCCTAAACGTCAAATAACTTTTGTAAGCACACTGAGACCACATTCGGTCGTAATTATAAATTCTCAAGCGGCGGGTAGCGTTTGAAACAATGAAGTTAATCCATCAGGGTACGTCCTCGGGCGTTGCTGAGATAAGACAAGGGCCCGTATTTCTGCTCGCCTGGTCAGTTTCTTAAGCAACCACCCTAATATAGAATAGAAAAGGTAACAGAAGGCTATAGTTATTGATGTTTCAATATTTTCATTATGTGTAGATTGGACGATAATTGGCATTAATATTTAGGCAAACTGTTGTAAGTGGCAAAAGATCTTACGTCCGATCACCTAGCCACTGATGTAGCCAAATAATGGCCTGTCAGTCGATTATCCATAGCCCAGTAAATAATTCATACTCTGTACGGCTGTACATGTCTGTGGTTATTAAAAATAAGAAATGCGACTGGAAAGAAGAAAACGGCTTATTTGTACTAACTTGTCAGTGGTCATGTCGTGAACCGATTTTATCATCACTATTTAAAATAAATAGGTGTAAAGATGTTCAGATTTTTCTCTCTTGTTACGAAGGATAAATTAGAAAATTCAAGTTACTACAATTCTATTAACGAGTAATTTGTAAGAGATAAAGTTTAATAGGTACACTAAACTACAGTTATTTGCATCAAGAAAAAATATACTTTCAAAAGCCTCTTAGAAGCAAAACTAACATGGATCATTCTTAGTGCACTCTCTACTATCTTAATTTTGTAACAGTGACCATTGTGAAGTCCACCCTTCTCAGATTGTGACGTCCACCTGGGCTTGCCGTATGAATATTAATTCGACCATATCTTGACCCTTGTGGGAGGTAGAAGCGGGTGACGTATGAATGTTTTGGAGAATAAATGAACACTGGTTTCCAAGCTTTACAGTTTCAAATACATTTTTTACACGCTTTTATGAATTCGGTATGGAGGTATGTTTGTTTGTGTGTAATGGAACTTTTGAAAGTCATCTTCATTGACTTCAAGATCTTCGATTAACTCGAAAACTTTCACACGCAATAAAGACAGTTGTCAATATAATTATTTCGAATGGTAAACCGTCGACGTCGCCCAAAGCACGTCATTACGGATCCTCCTGATCCATTAACGGTGCTTTTAGACACCACAAGCACCGGTCACCGTCCTCGTCGAACCCGTCGCTTGCGACGAAGGGCTCGACGAGCGAACTAACCCATAGACACAGCCCACTGAGTTTCTCGTCGGATCTTCTCAGTGGGTCGCGTTTCCGATCCGGTGGTAGATTCTGCGAAGCACTGCTCTTGCTAGGGTCAGTGTTAGCAACTCTCCGGTTGAGCCCCACGAGCTCACCTACAAACGTTAGGGTGAAGCTGAAATAGCCTCTAAGGTTATCAGCATAGGTAGGAACAAAAAATAAATAATAATAATTATTTTATAATTTCGCTCTAATATCCTGACCTAAATCAACGGGATAAGAAAAAATAAAATTAATGATAATACGTTACACTGTTTAAATTCTTTATGCTTACAGAAAATATAAAGACAATGTAAAGGAGTACCAGCTATTAGTTTCTATATGTTAAGGTGTATTGAAAATATCCCGAAAGAGTATTAAACCATATTGCAGATCGAATTAATTAAAAAAAGATTTTTATTCCACGATGTGAGATGTTACAATTATTGTCATATCAGATAAATACACAAATTCATGCAGGGTTCGTTCAAAATATTTCATATTACAATTGCCTTATTAAAACCAGTAAGTTTACCTGAGCTTGTTATCTTTGAGTTCTTGGTAGGTATAGCACCTTCCACGCTTCGCAGCCCACGCAAATATTGTTATTATTGATTAGCCCTTACTCGGCAAGGGCTATAAGGGTGGGAACAAACTTTTAGTTACACATCGGAAAATATTTCCACAAATTTCTTCGTAAATGGCTTACAATGCGTTGGCAAGAACACTAGTCGTTTAATGGAAGGCATGCGTGATGGACTGATGATCAGGAAATGTATTTTTGTTTAAGTATATCGAGTCGAGTGATGAGGCTATGCAGTGGCTCAAATCACGTAATCAAATATCTGAGTCAACTTAATTTTCGATATCTGTACAACTGAAACAATTGCAGCTTAACTATTGTAATTTTTTGTGGTCTCTATGACAGAAAAACATTATCTATTATTGAGCCGACCCCAAAATATTAGCAAACAAAATTCCAGTATATTCGAATCCTAAATCTACACGATCCTCTCGGTCAAGTGGACACAGCTAATGAGTGAGACGTCTTAATTGGCCGACTTCAAGAGGTTAGCATTTTCACCGTAAGCTCACGTCGAATTCAGTTTGAAGTACAGTAATCGTATCGTAAATTAGAATAGGTAATACTTTTGAATGTTAAAAATTTTTATTTTTTGTTTTCTTGTGAATGATCCCCAATTCCTTCTTGTTTTTTTTTTTTTTTAATTCAGGACTGGTTAAGTTCGTTCTTAATGTCCAGCTCTTGTAATGTGGATAATAGAGCCTTATACGCTATACCATCATATTCTTGCCATTACCCACCAAGATACTCGTGTATCTCATTGCCCAAATAGTATTGCTTAATGAATGTGAAAACACTACCTAACCTACCTACTGAGTTTCTCGCCGGATCTTCTCAGTTGATCACGATTCCGATTCCGTGGTAGATTCAGCGAACCAGTGCCCTTGTGTGCTAGTGTTAGCAAATTCACCAGGCTGAACCTCGTGAGCTCACCTACACGCTCGGTGAACCTGGTATAGCCTCTCGAGGTTACCGGGCTAGGTAGGATGAGAGATGTGCTCTGCACTGAACACTTCACTTTCCCCCCTTTGCGTTTTCATGAGTTCTGCCTCATGCGAGGTTCGGACGTGGTTTGTTGAGCAACAGAAAAAACAGTCAGTTCGACTCTGATATGCCCATCTCCAGTGGAGGGTCGATCTCCTCATTACTGAGGGTCGTGACTCCCCCGCTGCATCAACCTCTCTTGTAAGATTGTTCTCCATCTGCTGATCTGCTGCGATACTTGGCCTCATGGAAGGCATCGCGGAGCTTGATGTCCAGACAAGACCGAATTTGGTTCGACCATCTCCTGGGACTGTGTCCTCTGGGACGTTTGCCCTCTATCTTGCTATATTAATATAAACAAAACTATATATGTTTCAATGAAACACACGTTATACACAAAATTTAGAATATGGGAAAACTAAACGCAATCTGGACAATGGTAATTCCAAATTTGAAATGTATGTCGCCACTCCATCTACTTCCGGTTGAGTTCGAACGTCCGCCCAACTTGGGCTTCCGGCGGAAACGGCCGCAGCGAACATGGCGTCTTTATCTGAAGAATTAACTGTGATAGTTATTCAAATGTGAACGCTCATGGGTATTTTAATACGATAAGGTTAAGGATTTCAATTTATACATTCAAGTCCATTAAAAATAATTGTGTGGTGTTCTTTCATGAGTTCTTTTGTACTGAATAAATTACATTCCTCATTAGTGGTCACTCTAGTCGCTTGAGATTTGCACACGTATGACGTAATAAATTCAATATGGCGAAATTTCTTAGGAGCTTCTATAGTCAGTTTGGGTGGATAGAGTGGGTGGTCTCATTCGAATTGTGATGTCCATGGACTGAAGTAACTTCATTACACCACAGCCAACCAACCTCATTCGCTTATCTATGCAAAAATGAAACTCAACACTATAGATACGGCAAAATCATAATTTATTAACAATTAACACATTAACACAAAGAAACTATAACGAACCTTCATTGTGAATTGTTTATTAAATTATTAATTCGTTCTTTACGACGCTATTAGGGGTGTCCGAAGCCGTCCATATTTCAAATGTAAGTTTACGCAAAGGTGAAGGGCTGTGTATAATTGTGGGGGTAAAAAGGGGGAGCTGGTCACTGTTTGTGATTTGTAAATGGGCTCAGACCTTAGCCCTTCCTGGAGACGGGAATATATCACGTAGGCGAAGGATAACTTTGTTTAAGGATTTATATAGAGCTGTTTATTGTGAAAATTAATTGAAGAGAAACTAGCTGAGTCCCACGATGTTACCCGCAGTTATTGTCGTATTTACTCCAAAATAAAGTAGCCTAAGTTACTCCTTATATTATTATCTACCTATCGGTGAAAGTCCCGTCAAAATCGGTCCAGCCGTTCCAGAGATTAACCGGAACAAACAGATAGACAGACAGATAGACAAAAATTGTAAAAATTGCTATTTTGGTGTATGTACCCTATATATTCATATGCATGTAGTAAAAAGCGGTTTGTTCTTGATTTGTGAATTTTTCAGACTGTATTTCCTTTGTGATTTCTTCTTAAGTGGTTTGTGAAGTCTGCCGTTAAATTACAAATACTATTGAATTCTTTTTGGTTTTAATGCAAAATAATATTGTACATAATATTGCGCGTCTTGTAGCTGTTGAGTCCCGTTCAGAAGTGAAGGTGGTTGTGTGTGTTCTACGCGTTGCGGAGCTCGCCGGTCCGCCGCTTTGCCGCCCCCTCCCGTGCCGCGCTGCCTGCGTCTTTCCCGACTTTGCGAAGGAGGAGTTGATGTGTAAACATGGTTATTTCAATATTACAAACAGACGACACTCTAATTTTATTTATATGTATAGATTACAAGTGTTAAGAATAGTGAATATGTTGTTATAGGACAACATCTGCGAATATTCACGTAGATTTTTCGTTTAATGAACATGTTGTTATTATATTATATTATTGCTACGCCGGTAAAAGTAGCGCCATCTATCGCCGAATAGCCGAAACGAATATCAAAGAATCTAGTAACGTCGAGAACGATCGAGAATTACAACGTCATATATTGTCAGATAGCGGAAAAACCCATCGAAGCTACTTGACTTGCCCAGAATGTTCTCGATATATTTTTTTTACTGCCCTTGTAGGCAGACGAACATACGGCCCACCTGAAGATGAGTGGTTACCGTTGCCCATAGACTTCAGCAATTCCAGGGGCAGAGCCAAGCCGCTGCCTACCGAAAATCTAGGGATGTCGTATCGACAATAAAAGCATTGCAGCGATGGCACGGAATTAGTTAGTAATCGGAAGTACTCGAAGCGAAACAGAAATTGGATCACCTGAAGCGAAGCGAAAGAAGTGAATTAAGAGTTGTAAATAGTTCTGTGAGTGTTCTAAGTGATAAACACAGTTTTAATTTGTACTTCGGTAGCATTCTATTTATCCCGAACCCCAGCGCGTAACATTATGTTTAAATCAAAGGAATAGTAACACTTACTGATACAATCGTCGTAGCTCTGTACTTAACTGTATGTTTTTGTTCAATAATAAATGACTAAATCTGAAACTATGTCACAAATACAGCTAATCAAAGTTGGTTTCTAAATATATACGAAATGACTTTGAAGACTAGGAAGTATTTTGTAAATTGATTACGATGATTTAATAAAAGAAATCAGTAATATTGTTAATGTTGAATTTTTATGTCACACGAAGCGTTTAACTGTGACAGGGGAGCAGCTCTATAGATATACACACAATTAAACATACCGGTACAATTGTCTGACGAGATATCTTGAGGGGGCACAAAGGTTCTCGCAAATTGCCAAAGTAAGTGTAACAGTCGAACTGAAATACATTATCTGGACCGTGGGGCGGTGGCGATCGGAAGATTTATAGCTGCGGACCGTTTGGCTGCCTCCTGGCCTATTTCCGAAACGGACAGTCCGGTTAATCCACGTATTGTGATATATGGATGCGCGTTTTAACCGTGTACACCTTTGAAAAAAACCTAAACATTTAGTGATGTACCAAGTTTGGGGACTTATTTTTTTTTATTTGCGGTAGGCAATGGCTTGGCTCTGCCCCTGGCGTTGCTGAAGTTCATGGGTGGTAACCACTCACCAGGAGGTGGGTGGTGTTAAGTGGTTACTGGAGCCCATAGACATCTACAACGTAAATGCGCCACCCACCTTGAGATATAAGTTCTAAGGTCTTAGTATAGTTACAACAGCTGCCCCGCCCTTCAAGCCGAAACGCATTACTGCTTCACGGCAGAAATGGGCAAGGTGGTACCTATCGGTGCGGACTCACAAGAAAACCTTACTACCATTAATTACCACTACACTCCTTCATTCAAAATAAATGGCTGTTACTAAAGTAGTAAATAACCACATTTTTTTACACAAAATATCTCTTTATTAAAATACGCGAATGCATTTGACGGACAAACATTCAATTCTAAGACTACCAAAATCTATTAAAATCCACGAATATGAAACTCAAAGAGCTATACAAGTTTAAGCAAACAACAAATATAGTAGGTACAAATAATATAAGTAAACAAGCTTAAAGCGGAGATCACACTAGCGCCGCGCGTCGTGTTTCTCACAAAACGGCTATTCGTGTCGGACGTTTAGCATTAAATATATGTTTTACCACCTTATAAAGATTGCGTCCGAGATCCGAGCCCGGGGCATGCGGCACGAACCACTTGTATCGGGTACGACAGTGCTTGAGCGAAGGTACTCTGGGAGCTAGGAGATGCTTTAAAATTTTTATCTGTATTTTGATATGTAACATCAATAGCCGCACGTCATCGTGGCCTCAAGGATAAGACGTCCGGTGCAATCGTATGTAGCGATGCATCAGTGTTCGAATCCCGCTGGCAGGTACCAATTTTTCCAATGAAATATGTACTTAACAAATGTTCACGATTGAGTTCCACGGTGAAAGAAATAACATTACCTACAACACACTTACTACCAGATGGGCCGTGAGCTCGTCCATCCATCTAAGCAATAAATAAAAAACAGAATAGACAAATTTGTCTCCTACTAACATACTACAAATAGCTTTCAATCACCTATAATTACTACAGTAGCGCTAAAATAACTAACCCACAAAATTTAAAAACTATGATAAATAGTTCAATATGGGTATTTAAACCATTTAATCCGTGTTTGTGATCAATTGTTAGAGCATCAAATTGTGTAAATGAAAACAGATTAATTGCTAGTATTTGATTCCAGTTCAGACTATCACGTCTCAAGACGGGCAGCTTAATTCTGTATTATTGTATCCGTTAGGTTCACTACACATCTAGCACGCGGTTCAACCAAATGGATATAGTTAATGACTGTAACAATATTCTAACTACCTTCCATCACTACGATAACAATTCCTTAATCGCTGCTCCTACAGGAATAGAGTGTTCAATTCATAAAATCTCGATGAAGATGATGAGATATTAACAATACCTAGCTCTTAGCTCAAAAGATCGGTGTGCATACGTGAGACGCTACTCTCGCAGCTGCCATGTGTGTTTCGTGATGGCCGCAACGTGACTTCGACCGGAATGTTTATTGGAAGGTCCTGAGTTCACATCGTAAGGCCTCGTCTAATGTGACTTTATGTTAGCGGGGCATAGGTCGCGATCGTGTCCTTAAAGCATATTAAAGTTTTCGTCCAAAAACGCATCGAGCTACAATATTAGCAAAAATGTTCTGGAAACTCTCACTCAATCAGAGCTTAACGTACGGAATATAGGAGAACAAATATTAATCAAATGGAAATGTGCAAAGGGCGGTTTTTGTCAAGTCGAATTGGAAATGTTTAAAAAATTTGGTATTGCAATATTTAATGGCGTTGATGAGCTGACGAACCCTTCGGCCTCTTTAGTATTCATCGGTTAGTAGAGCTCAAAAGCACCACAATGTGGATACTGCCGCTTCTTGGCATGTTTATCGGCAATGCTGTCAAAGTAATGTCATATAATGTGGGTATACAGTAATGCCAGTACATACGTCTGTTAAATAAAATAAATGTATTTATTAATGATTAAAAAAAATTACCTACCATCCTCATGTCTGTTATCGTAATTTGATACAGATTATACTTTATTGATATTGGCTATTAGTCTTATATGTATAATAAGTGTATTATCTACGGCTGTTTTTGGCAGAAAGGCGAGAAGCAAGGCTCTATAAACTGTTTTATTTCGTTAGGGTTTTTTTTTCTTTGAGTTAACGTGTAACAATGGTGGTTTATTAGCAATCGCATCTGTCATAGTGCAAAGCGTGGAAACGAAATAAAGTCGCTGGACGTTGTCTCGGTTGGTTCTTTCAAAAAGTCCACTAAAATTTTAATAATTTGACTGTGATATTATTTCATTTCATCTCATTTCGTTACATTACATTTCATTCAATTAACGTAATATAAAAATTCTACCTTAAAATATCAACTTAATTTCATTCTGTCGTATTTCGATCTTCGCAAATAATCTATGGATATTTACATACCTAATAATTAATTGAATGAACTCGTCGCTAGGAATAATGGCGTGGTAAGGAGCAAATTATCATGCTGAAACAATTGACAGCGACATTAATTTGTTTTCGTTGCATTTCTTTCAAAGTTCATAGATTATATGTTTCAAGATTTTCCCCGCGAATAATACAAGGGCAACAATGATAGATGCATCCCTGTTCTCTAAACACTTTAATGCGCGGCACACAATCAGATATTTGTTTTAAATTATGGTAATAAAATGTCTGCGAGAGTCACGCGCGGCGGAACGCGTGCTCGCGCCCCACGGGATGAGCGAATTAGATCGACCGTCCGATGTGGGATATTGTTAGGAAGGCTCCAAGTTCGAAATTGATGGGACGAGGTTAGTCTCATATTTCGAAATCATATTGTTTGGTTTAACGGTCGGTGGTGCTTGTAAAAGGCTTTAAGGAATTATTGTCGGACGGGATATTTTGAAAATGTTTTTTTTTTTGCATTTTTCCAATTCAAATAAAACTAATTATACGGATTAATCTCACGTTTTTGGAACGAAGTTCCTTACGGGACGATGCGGAGGGATACCCTAACCGGGAAAAAACGTCCGTAACGTAAGATTTTTATTAGTAATGCACACAGTATTTTTTTTTTTATAAATCATTGTGAATAAAATAAAGTTGATGACTTTGTAAAGTAGTTTTTATTTATTTTTATCAATAAAAAAATCATAATAAAAAATGTATACGCGAATAATTATTTTCTTTATACCTCGAATAGTACTTAAAATTAATATTTTTATAATAAGGAACTTCGTTCCTATCCGGTGTCGCACGACACCACACATCTTTTTTTATTTTCATTATTCTAATTCCGACATTTCGAATTCTTTACAATTTTCGTTGTCACGGACGAATAATTCGTCGACATTTGAACATTGTGCCAACTACGGTCTATTTATCGATAAAAATATTTCTAGACTTTTACATTTCATTTCACACGAAACGAACTAATAGTATCTTGAGGTCTGACTTTTTATTTTCATGGGTTTTTTTTTTATCTACACGAAACAAACGATTTTATCGTAAAATACCTTAAGTTGTTTACGCTTGAAACGAAAATTCGTTCTGATAATTTGTTTTTTATATCGCTAAAGGTTTTATTGCCGACTTATAGCATATTAGTACCAGTTCTAAGTTTAAAATCGTTATTAAAAATTTCGGATACATAAAAACGATTCAGTTAAAATACAAAAACAGTATTAATAAAAGTAATGACTAAGCATTTTGGGAGCTTTACGTTGTTGTAGTAAAAGATGGCGATTTGTCGACGTTGACATAACTATCCTAAATCTCTATATATAAAAATGAATTGCTGTTCGTTAGTCTCGCTTAAACTCGAGAACGGCTGGACCGATTTGGCTAATTTTGGTCTTGAATTATTTGTGGAAGTCCAGAGAAGGTTTAAAAGGTAGATAAATATGAAAATGCTCGGAATGAAATAAAAATATCAATTTTGTTTTTCCTTTGATGTGTTCCCCGTCGGACAGATTACTTTTATTTGTTTTAAGTTTATTTTATACAAAAGTTTAGGTCTTTTATTTATCGATTGAGGCGCTACGAAGTCTGCCGGGTCAGCTAGTATTATATTATATATAAAAACAGTGTTAAAAAAATAATGACTAAAGATTTTGGGAGCTTTATGTTGTTGTTTTAGTAAAAGGTGGTGATTTATCGACGATGATATAACTATCCTATACCAAAAAAAATAAAAAAAATTTTTAGATTTACCTTATTAAATTAGAGGTATTTTCTAAAAATTACGGAATATAATAATTATTATAGAAGGCAATGAACTGTGCTGCCCGGGACCAATAGAATTTTTATGATCGCTAAACGAATAGAACACTCGGATTCAGCACAAAAACAACATTCAAAGGCAGCTAGCTGTAGATGCAGATCATAATTCATGATTGTACGGTGTGCAGAATGACGCATACTTGGCGCGTTTGCAGCGGGAAATGCGCAGTGCGAGATAAGCCCGAACGGACTTTGTGATGTCTACTGTCCGCGCGTCTCCGCTCACGTTCGATTAACATGGATACATTTTGAATTTTATTTTTTATACCTTTAATTGATAATTAAGATGACAGCCTACCTGATTGTGGCTGTCGCTCTAGGACAACAGCAATGCCAGGCGGATAGCCAAGCCGTTGTCATCTGCTTAAGACGCCTCAAACCTCGCTTTAACGTTATTTTATTTTTAACAATTCTTACTTTTCGAATTTACTGCATGTTATAAAGTAGTAAAGGTATTTTAAAGTAATTACAGTTAATAACGATTAATAATTATCTTAATACTTATTGGGTGGAAAGATTTAAGGTTCTGTACTATTCGAAAACATGTAAATTCAGACCACGCTACCAATTAAAGTAATTTTTAACACCAAATGCTTGCAACGACCGCACCCTAATCACTAACAACTTAGGACATAGAGCAATACTAAAAGTCTGGAACCTCATCTACATTGTTCCATTATTAATTCTTGTGCTTTATTAATTGTGATTGTTATGGAAGACATACTGGAAACATCATAAAGGAAGCCGTAATTTAAAAAAAAGATCGTTACTATCCACATTAAGCGAGCATCCACCTAGGAGCGAATCGTAGCAGGCTTTACCCGCATTGTTGCACTGATTTAGAACGGCAGACATCTCCAAACTAACTCGAACGTTTCTCACGTATTAATATATTCTATTCGATTCGATAACTCGATATAACGATGTATCGATTAGGATTATCGTGTTTCGTACTTAGTTTCGAAATTCGGAGTAGCCGGTCGAGTTTGGAAATTCGAATTGTATTTTGTTTTAGTTGTTCGATTGTTGTACGAGTAAGTACGTTTTAATGAAATCGTTTGGAAATTAGAAATTTTGTAACGCTATTGTTTTGTTTGGTTGAACTGAATCTTTCGGAATTGTTTCGTGTTGGAGCTGTGTTTTGGCGCTTTCGGGTGTAAATAAGACTTGGAATAAGAATTTTTAGACTTCAATTCTCTTTCTTGTTAATTCACAGTCCACCTGTCCATGTATGATTAGCGTAATTTACGGACACCATTGATTCCTAGATAAAGCCTACCCGATTCCTACAACAGTGTACAAAAATAAACACCTATACAATTTTACGTTTGCAAGTCACTATTCGCGCTGATTTTGCGTCAAATGAAATCGGAATCGTGCGATTTATATATTTTCGTAATCATGCCAGTCTTAGTGGCTGTTAACTGCTGACGAGCAATCATGAGTTCCGTTGAATTGTGGCACATTATTAGAGTACAATTCGAATTTAGATTGCGAGTTTCAAGGCAGGCATTCGCATTCGCGTTGTGATGTTTCCCTTTTTTTTCGATTTAGTAAGACCGAGAAACCCAGCGAGCTGATGCTCTGGGCCAAGTGTCAGGTTTGGCACATTATTAGAGTACAATTCGAATTTAGATTGCGAGTTTCAAGGCGAACGTTCGCATTCGCGTTGTGATGTTTCCGTTTTTTTTTTTCGATTTAGTAAGACCGAGAAACCTAGCGAGCTGATGTTCTGGGCCAAGTGTCAGCTTCAACTGCCTTTTGTTGTTTTTTTATTTTATAGGAAAAATCGAGTGCACAATCGTAAATACACTGTGGCGATAGCCATAATAGAACACAAGATATTTGACAGATGTCTGTGAATCTTGCTTACGATACTTTCAAGATAAGCTTGCATTTAAACAAGCTCCGAACAACAACATTCGGATGAAGATCTTCCCTTTGTCGTCCCAAGCTTTAATCTCTACAATATTTAGATTTTATGCTATATTGTGTCATCAAAAAAATTCCTAATTATGCCGGGGAGGTGTCAGGTTCTTTAAAAATAAAAACTGGTACAGCTAGTTGGCTTCATATACAAAGGCTATGTTGTAATTTTCATTTCAGTTTCACTAGCATAACGTTATGATGACCGTGAGCCCGCTTAACGCAAAAAAGCGGTGACATTATATACTGCAGATTCGGTATACAATATTTAGCAATGCCATTGCATGCCATTGCATGCTTGGCATTGCTGAAGTCCATGGGCGACGGTAACCACTCACCATCAGGTGGGCCGTATGCTCGTATGCTTACAAAGGCAATAAAAATAAAAAAACTTCTCTACCAGCAGAGCCCATGCTTGCCCACTCGTCCTGGTGGAGCTGGAAATACTTTAGAGCCACGAGAAATCACACTTTCCGGAAAAAAAATTATCTTATCCACATTTACCTAACAGAGCATCAAATAAAAACTTTAATGCAACACACATATCTATAATATATCACACAAACAAGCTATCAGACGAAACGGTACCGAAACATCCCAATTAAAGATACAAACGTATCTGATTGAACGTCACCGAACGGACGGTAATCAGTAGAACAATGAGGAGATAATGATATTTTGACAATTTGATGGCTTATTAACTCTTTCGGATCGGCGGTCGAATCTATGAGCTGCGTTTGTGTCTCCTACGTCGGGAGTTTCTCAAGAACTTTCTGGAAACCTCAGCCAGATTCGTGTAAGATTTTTTTTTGGAAGTAATTATTAACGGATTTCGAGCTTAAACTAGGGTCCGTTCGAAATTGGACCATAATAAGTGACGCTCAAGATATAGTTTCATTTTAATTATTACATCTCGCATAATTTTTTTTCCTTCGACAATATCAACGAAATCGGTCCAGCTGTTACGGAGTCTATAGAGAAGACTACACATATCGATTTTATTTGCGTATTAATATGTTTGTACGTAAATAGAGCTGTGTGCTTAGGGCGAGTTTTTTAACGTTCTCGATAGCGTAAAAGTTAACTCAAATTTGTATGCAGTTGGAACATCGCCCTAAGCGGCAAACGTGGCAAACGCCCTAAGCACACTGAAGCTCTAAATTTTTATTTTCATTTACCGTGTGACGTCATGCTTGTTTTAAATTTAACGAGTACATATCTAGCGGGTAGCCATCATATAACGCAAGATAATTGACAGATTCCTGAATCTCGCTTACGACATTTTCAAGATAAAGCGCATATATATAGGTATATACAAGTTCCGAACAACAACATTTGGGTTTTAACTCTCAGACACAGCCCACTGAGTTTCTCGCCGGATCTTCTCAGTGGGTCGCGATTCCGATCTGGTGGTAGATTCTGCGAAGCACGACTCTTGCTAGGGTTCATGTTAGCATCGTCGTCAGGTTTGAGCCCCGTGAGCTCACCTACTAGTTACGGTTACGCTGGAATAGCCTCTCTAGGCTACTAGCTTAGGTAGGAAAAAGAAAAAAAAAACAACATTTGGACTGTCGGTTTACCGAGCAAATATCACCCGCTCGGTGGAAGATCTTCCCTTTGTCGTTAAGCCTCCCCTAACTGGTGACCCCGACGTGATGTGGGCACACAACCTTCTGATTCATCATCAGCGAATCAAGAACTTCAGCTATCACAATCCCCGCATTCTCGCAGATAAAAGCAAGTCATCGACAGTCGTCCCACAGCAAGCCAGCATCGCAGCCTCAACAGGACCATCGTAGCCGACTCACCGCGCTTCCTGGTCCTACGGCACGCACCTACACTGCCTCATCGCGCAGCATTCAAGCTCAGTTTCGACTCACCGCAGACTCCGAGCAGCACTGGCGACAATCACGCAGCATTCAAGCTCAGTATCGACTCACCGTAAGTGCCAGTGCTCTGGCACTTGCAAGCTAACCTCAGCACGGACAACAATAACTAAAAAAAAAAATTACACGACCTCCGGTCTCGGAGGGGAGTGATGTGGCGGGTAGCCATCATACAACGCTAGATAATTGGCAGATGCCTGAATCTCGCTTACGACATTTTCAAGATAAAGCGCATATATAGGTACAAGTTCCGAACAACAACATTTGGACCGTCGGGGTCTACCGAGCAAATATCACCCGCTCGGTGGAAGATCTTCCCTTTGTCGTTAAGCCTCCCCAAACATATTATTATTATAACGAGTAAATATAATTTAGTCTGATTTCGATTTCCGGCTTTGATTTGTTCGTACACAACAATATGCTTTAATGATTATTTTTAAATGATTGACTCAGTGTTGAAATACCTAGAGACCTACTAATCTAAGCCAAGCCTTGATTCCCGCTCACGACTTGGATGAAGAAATTTGGCGTTCTACTCCTGATGTGCTTTGTACGTTATTACATTGGCGGTAGAACCTCTTGTGAGTCCGCGCGGGTAGGTACCACCACCCTGCCTATTTCTGACGTGAAGCAGTAATGCGTTTCGGTTTGAAGGACGGGGCAGCCGTCGTAGCTATACTGAGATCTTAGAACTTATATCTCAAGGTGGGTGGCGCATTTACGTTGTAGATGTCTATGGGCTCCAGTAACCGCTTAACACCAGGTGGGCTGTGAGCTCGTCCACCCATCTAAGCAATAAATAAAAGATAAAAAAATTGTTTCCTCCGGGTGCTGGGTTACGAAGGTGAAAATCATTTCATTGGGAGTTTTAATGCTTTCTGAACTCATCACTAAGTAAATAATCATCAATTTTCATTAATATTGTTAAGAATATTTAATATTATTGATATAGTCTTGGTTTCAATATGAAGCAAGAATGTTAAATAATCTGTATCGTAGCGCCATCTAGCGTCGAATAGCACAGTTAAAAATCTTGAAGTTTTATGAAGAGACGCAAGTATTGGTAGTGGATGAACTAGTAGATAAGATTGAGCAAAAAAAAGTTTTTTTTTTACAATTATTTATTTCAATTGCTAAAAGCGAATCGATTTGTATACGAATGCAAGTAGCATTTGTACTTTATCTATACTAATATTGTAAAGAGGAAAGATTTGTTTGTTTGTTTGTTTCGAATAGGCTCTGAAACTACTGGACCTATTTGAAAAATTCTTTTTCCATTAGAAGCCGACATTGTCCCTGATGAACATAGGCTACTTTTTTTAATTTTTTTTTAATTTTTTTTTTTGTTTCATGTGTTTTTTAATGTTTCCGAAGCGAAGCGAGGGCGGGTCGCTAGTTTATTATAAAACCAGACAAAAGTTGACCGAGGATTAAAGCTGCAAATAAATCTGTGTCGGTTTTATTTATTTTTATTGATTAGATAGGTGGACGAGCTCACGGCCCACATGGATTTAAGTGATTACCGGAGGCCATAGGTATCTACAACGTAAATGCCGCCTCCCACCTTGAGACATGTGTTGTAAGGTCTCACTTTTAACAGTACAACGGCTGCCTCACCCTTCAAACCGAAACACATTACTGCTTCACAGCAGAAATAGGCAAGGTGGTGGTACCTACCCATGCGGACTCACAAGACGTCCTACCACCAGCAATTACGCAAATTATAAAGTCTGCGGGTTTGATTTTTATTACACGATGTTATTCCTTCACCGTGGAAGACGCTTAGGGAAATTTAGACGTCACAAGGCTACCTAGTCTGTAGGCAGTGGCTTGGCTCTGCCCCTGGCATTGCTGATGTCCATGAACGACGGTAACCACTTACCATCATGTGGGCTGTATGCTCGTCTGCCTACAAAGGCAATAAAAAAAATGCTTCTTATTCGCGTTTCCTTCATTCGCAGATTAAAAAAATGCGGCCCAATTCCAATTTTCGCGGCTAAAGATTTCTTTATCCGCGGATCTAATTGGTACATCGGTACATACACATTGATAAAAAGGATTCCAATATGTAGCCATCAAACCGAATATTCTTTGTAAACACACTTTTCAATATTCACGGTATATTTACGGAACATATACCCCTTGAATAAAGAGCTTTTACTGTACGCTTAATATTACAAGATCATGTTAAGCTACACGAAACAGAGTTCAATCGATTACCCTCCCGTTTTTAAAGTTGGTTAAACATAAATAAAAAGAATAAAACGAATACGTATGACGCGAGCCGGAATAATGTATTTATTTATGTTACGAAATGAATTTAGAGTTGCCACTGGGACGGGTGTTTTCTTAGAGTTAGCGTAAGGTAGGCGGTTTAAATACGGCGCCTACGTGTGCTAGGGTTGGTACCTTCGAAGATTTCCAAATAGGAATAAAATTAAAAAAAGGCTTTTTGTTTGTTAAATCTTTTTTCCTTTGATACATATTTCAAAAGAAAAATTATTGTATATATTTGACAATTGTAATATGTAGTATGTGTTATATGCATCTTCTTTTCTCTCTTTCTCTCTATTCTGAAGCTCATTAAATCATTACTAGATTATTGTATTTTTTTAATTTTATGTCACATATTTTACCTTTAAATATTAATTTTACATTTTGACTAAGGATAACTCAATGATAAAGAAAAACTTTCTGATTCTTCCTCAATTACAAAAAGCACGGCGTTCATAGTCATACAAATATCTTAACCCAAAGTAAATTAGGATTAAAATAATCATTCATTAAAACAACTTAAATACGCAAATTAAAACAAAACTAAGTTTCGTGTAGTCGGTGTGGTGGAGCTCGATGGGGTTTAGTCGGTAGTCGTTCTGCGGGGCAAGTGCTTCGCGCGCCTTTTTCAAAGCGTAGTCTCCTGTGAGAAATTGGGGGAGGTGAAGGACCTCGGCCCTTCTCTTCTCCCCTTCTTCCTCTCAGGAGGCGCCGGAGTCCGACATAACCCGGTCCGTTACCCCCCTCGACCGGGTATCCGTAAATGGATTTCCCACCGTTAAAAAAAAAAGGCTCATAAATGTTAATCGTCAATTAAGTACGAAGTATTTAAGTAACAAAAGATATGTGATTTAAAAAAGATGTGTGGTGTCGTGGGACACCGGATAGGAACAAAGTAGGTCTCCTTCGGAGGCGCTCGGGCAGTTGTTAGCAAATCCCACCCCTCCTGGCTGAGCCTTTGCTCGCCCACCTGTCCTGGTGAAGCTGGAAAGGCCTCCGGGCCACCAGTAATCCTTCAATCATAAAAAAAATAAAAATAAATAAAAAGGAACGAAGTTCCTTATTATAAAAATATTAATTTTAAGTTCTATTCGAGGTATAAAGAAAATAAAACGGAGGTTTCGCAACAACGTTAGCACGAAATTCAAATGTTGTCGATAAACGCCTTAGTTGTCCGTGACCAAGAAAACTATAAAGTTCTCGAAACACCGTAAGAAACATAATAATAATAAAATGAGGAATGGTTCGCGATGATACCGTCATCTCGTTTTTACCATCGCACCGCCCGCTACCGGAGTAGAGTTCATCCATCCAGGTCTTTTTTGCCACGTACCATCCGGCTATGGAATGAGCTTCCCTCGGTGTTTCCCGAGCACTATGACACGTCCTTCTTCAAACGAGGCTTGTGGAGAGTATTAAGCGGTAGGCAGCGGCTTGGCTCTGCCCCTGGCATAGCTGAAGTCCATGGGCGACAGTAACCACTCAGCATTAGGTGGCATGTGCTCATCTACCTACAAGGGCAATAAAAAAAAACGCGATATTAAACCATTTAAATTGTTTTAATTATGTTCGCGCGTTCAGCCCTACGGTAATGCCGCGCCACTTATTCCACGTCGCCTCTCCGACCGCACAATACATTGTATGTTATAATTTTTGCCTTCCCCAAATATATATACAGAACAATAGACCTTAATGAATGTATCGCGAATTCTCGAAACCATTATTAAGCATTGTTGCGAATCTCGGGGGTGGTTTGGATTTTGTTTTACGAAAAGATATTTTGTTTCCAGGAGAAATTTATGCAGACTTCAAGGGTTACGTCTTATTGAATAATGTGTATTTTTTTTCGTTTCAATAGTAAATTGGTTGTCTGAAAGAAATCGATAAGACCGCCTATTGTTCAATTATACCTGTCTGTTGACTGTTTTGACGTCTCCTCAGAATTCCGTGGACCGCGCACCGTACCAACGTTTCGATCCTGAAAGAGCTCAACATCAAGGAGAGACTATCGTCAACAATCCAAATATGAAACTTCAAGTTCTTGGGCACATCACTCGTAATGAGGACTCCATTGAGCGGTTGGTGGTGCAAGGGAAAGTCGAGGGCAAAAGATCTCGCGGGCGATCTCCAACACGATGGACCGACCTCATAAAATCTGTGACTCACTCCAACATATCGATTGTTTTCACTCTGCGAAACACCGTGCCACATGGCGTCGCATCGCGAGAGCATCGGTATCGCAGGATCCGATTGATGCATGACCACGACCACTCTGTCAAGAGTGTACGAATAGGAACAGTTAATTGTTTTTGAATGTTAATCGTGTTCTAGTGTGCAGTTAAGTATATTCTCTCTCTTTCTCGCTCTGAAAATTTGTTTGGTCCGTATTTGTGACTATTGAAGCCCTCCACGTTCGATTTCCAGTTGAAGTGGTTTTCTTTATTAAAGACTAGTTTGCGGCCATAGTTTTGACCGAGAATACGCTTTACAGTGCGAGGGACGAAGACCCGAAATAAGCAGTGGGATATAAGGTAGCTCATATTCTCTCTCGGGCTTCAAACCATTACAATATGGAATTTTGTGAGATCGATTAACAAATAATTTGGGCTTGAAAACACAAGAAACAGTGTTAATTTCTTAATCGTCTTAGCATACAACAGTATAAAGGTAATTTCGAGGATTTTTTTTAAGACGTATTTTTTTTAAATTAATGATACTAATTGCTATATTCTACTCCAAATCAATCTGTCTCCACGTGAAAATTACATAAAAAAATCGTTTCCGTATTTCCGGAGACTGGTGGTAGGACCTCTTGAGAGTACGCGCGGGTGGGTACCACCACTCTGCCTATTTCTGCCGTGAAGCAGTAATGCGTTTCGGTTTGAAGGGTAGGGCGGCCGTTGTAACTATACTTGAGACCTTAGAACTTATATCTCAAGGTGGGTGGCGCATTTACATTGTGGATGTCTATGGGCTCCAGTAACCACTTAAAATCAGGTGGGCTGTGAGCTCGTCTACCTACATCTAAGCAATAAAAAAAAAACAAACAGAAAATGATTCTACAAAACATTATGTCCCATTACTGTCCTTTAGTTACCGCGTTTATTTTTATAATTTTTCTTCAACGTACAGACACAGCAGATTCTAATTTATAATATATGTATTGATTGATAGATTAAAATCGACATCTACGGTTCGGGACTACAATGAGTATTTTATTTTAAATTGTAATGTTTTTAGTTATTAAGGTTAAAAGGTTGAAAGCATTTTAAACACTACTAAATTCCTTTTCATTATTTAACGGCTTCTTCTCGCCGATTTTCCATTTTAATAAGATTCTGATATATGTACATATTAATTAAATTTTAGCCTTTACTTAACTCTCGAATCCTCATTATAATTTGTGCCTCATTTATAGATTTACTGTTTATTTGTATATATCATTATGACCAATCTTTGTGGCGAGGCTTGAGGGAGGCCTATGTCCAACGGTGTACGTCTTTGGGCTGATAGAATAGAAAAAAACCTATATAATATATTTTATATTATTCATGAACTGACTTTTACAGGTATTCATTTGAAATGTCGTAGCTATCAGGTTGAAAAGAAACTTATTTTATTAGTCTTACCATAATTTTGAAAGCTTTCCTGCAAGCGCTATTATCACGGGTAGACTGAAAACTTCGGCAAGATTTTAGCAGATAAATCTCTCTACCCTCTTTCTGACTCAATTCATTAAAATTCTGATTACGATCCCAATGTCGTTAGCCAAACCGTCAGTTTTCCTAAGCATTTAATTGTAAATAATTTTAACTATTCTATGTAGATCTTCCAAACTTCAGAATTCACCAGTGCAACTGTGAAATGTTCGGAACACAATAAACACGCCGAAAATAAAATTTAAATGTATTTTTTTTCTTTGTTAATTCACAATGGAAATAGAATAACGATGCTCGCATTTCACAATTCAATCTGAACACTGCAGACAGACATGTTCGCGTCAAAACAGAATAAATTGTGTGTGAATGTGTTATCATTACCACCCACCACCCTTCGCCCTCCACTCTTGAGCGATCCTTAACAAAAGTTTCAGTAAGAGTAATACACGGCTTGTGTTCATACGGTGACAATGATTAATAAAAAAAAATACCGAACTTCTAAAATATTTTATGCTCTGAGATCAAAGGCTTAGGGATTACATTACAACGTGAGTACCCCAAACCGTCTTGAGACATGAGGTCAAGATTAATTAAGCAGTGCTCGTTTTTTTCAAGATTTCAATTAATAATTTCGATAGTATTTTTATATAATTTGTAGCCCTTTTGCCTAATTATTATATTATTAATATAATAATTAGGCCTTTTGCCTAATTATTATATTATTAATATAATAATTAGGCAAAATCTAGCCCATTCTTTCGCAGTCACGGTGTTACGAAGAATGATTCAATAATAAACACCCAGTCCCAAACTAGGATTCTCTATGGGAACCAGAGACTGTATGAGAGCAAATAAATTTGTTCATCACAAGATTGTTTGCACGATGTGGGAATCGAGCCTCAGCCTAGCTGCTACGGGCCGTAATTACTATCACCAAGTCTGTCAATAACCGTTTTTTCAAGAACTCAAAAGTTCACTACTCGTTAGAAGTTGTCGGACAAACTACACGCTCTCAGCACAGCGGGCGAACTGCCAGTGGCCATTACATTACATTTAAAAATAAAATAAAAACCAAAAAAATATATCTTAATAACTGCTGCTTAATAACTGCTTAAAACTGTTTATTTTTAAGTAATTTTATAGAAGTTTTAACTTCGAGAATGGTCCTCTTTCAATCCCTTTAATTACGTAAATAACATAGAAATATTTGTGTTACATCTCCAATTTGAAGCAAACCAGCGTTATGAAAATTGAAAAACGCGAGGAAATTCCGTATTGCACAGAAACCATGGACACCCTACGATCAAAGTATGGAGGCAATTGTTCCGAAGATTGGTTTAAGCCGCCGCATGTGATCTTAATTAATGAATAAGAAGGAATGACTAAGCTTATTCCTTTAATTTATTTACACAGAATTTCGAACGCGTGATGAAATTGTTAAGTGTGCTATTGTGATACTTTCTAAGGGCCGTGCTAATTACGTATTTTGATACGTACCGTCGAGGGTTAGTCCGTATAAATTTAAACTGAAAATCTAATCGACGTTCGAATGTTGTATTCTGAGGGTTTTCGTTATAAAAAACTAGCTTTTGCCCACGACTCCGTCCGTGTGGAATATTTACTTTGGCATAACGCTAAATTTTACCCCCCACTTAATTTACGTAGAAAGTGAAAATATTTTTGAATTATAGAATGTTAAGGAGCTATTTAAGCCCCCATTTTTGAAACATTATTTATTAGTGCTCCACTTACCCTGTCCAGTCTTACCATGATGCTATATAGCCTATAGCCCTCCTCAATAAATGGGCTATCTAACAATGAAAATTTTTTTCAAATCGGACCAGTAGTTTCTGAGATTAGCGCGTTCAAACAAACAGCCTTCAGCTTTATAATATTAGTATAGATACTATCTTTAATTGCAAGTTTATTATTTTCATTTTATCATTTTCTACTTTTCGAATACTATAATACAATATTCATAGTCACGAATGACTAAGGTGCTATTCTTTGATATTTTAATTTTATATAATACAACAAATAATAAAAGCTTTTTAAGGACCTTAAAAAACTATTTGAGGCCTCGGGAGACCAGAAGGCTTGTACGTATTTTGCACAAAGAATTAGCAATGCTATCCAGCGTGGAAATACTGTCTGTCTTCTGTGGACCCTGCCAACTGGCAGTGAGATAACACAGATTTTCTATTTATAAGTAGCCTTAGAATAGTATTTTGTTATGATTTTAGGTTTTAAAAATGTTCCGTTTAGATTACATTTTCTAATGTTTTAAGGTTAACTGGAAGATTGTCGTAATCTGTTAGTAGATTTATTTCAATAAAAATAATAATTGTAACGAACAGTTAGTAGTAAATAATAAACGGAAACTAATAAACGCGACGTTAATGAACTGTAAAATCAGATTCAATAATTCTCGAAAATCAAGGAAAATACTAGAATAGGTTTTCGCGAGAATCAAAATACTGTGATATTCCTATTTTTTATACATTACGTCCGGTTTTGGTAAAAAAATCTAAAAAATAGTTTCTATATTAACCAATATCGTCAAACATGAACCACACATCTTCAGGAATATAAAAAAAAAATATCAATAGAACAATGACAAAGAATAGGAATACTTAAGCAATGATTTTTTTTGTAAAAAATAAATAATAGTTTAAAAAAACTAACAAAATACGCTTTTATAGAAAATCCAAATTAAAAAATAGAAAATAAATTTTAATAAATTTGAATTAAAAATAATATAAGAAAAAATGATTTTATTGTAAAAAAGCGTGGGGTGCATGGTATAAGTAGTTATAAATATTTTGTGAACAGATATGCGTAGAAAGGTTATTTTGATAATATCCTGAAAAACATTTTTAGTTGGATTTTCTATAAATGCGTATTTTGTTTTTTTTTTTTTAAACTTATTNTAGAAAATAAATTTTAATAAATTTGAATTAAAAATAATATAAGAAAAAATGATTTTATTGTAAAAAAGCGTGGGGTGCATGGTATAAGTAGTTATAAATATTTTGTGAACAGATATGCGTAGAAAGGTTATTTTGATAATATCCTGAAAAACATTTTTAGTTGGATTTTCTATAAATGCGTATTTTGTTTTTTTTTTTTTAAACTTATTTATTTTTCATTTTTTAGTTGAATTTGAATTTTTTCAATTTTTTTTCCTTTTATTTTTTTAAATATTGAATTGTCATCGGTCCTTAATAAGTATACCAAATTTCGAGTTAATCCGACGTTTTGAAGGGGGTCAAAATCATGTTCAAAGATTCCGTTACAAACATTCATACATCCGTCTGAAGCTAATAAAAGCGTATTAATAAAAACGAGAGACACAACCCACTCGAACTTAAAGCGCGCAATGAACTTCCTCGTAACATGTTCGTGTTGCAAATTGGCGACAGAGGGAGCTGCGGTGCAAGATAAAAGCTTCATTGAACATTAATGCTTTCTAGTTACCGTATGAATATTTCAAATCCACCCGATGCACCGATTATGTTAGTAAGAAGGTACTGTCTGCATAATAGGAAATCTATTTATCTTATCTTATACCTTTAAACGAGCAATTCTCGTATATTAATATATATATAATCTAAATCTCGGAAACGGCTCCAACGATTTTCATAAAATTTAGTATACAGTGGATTTCGGGGGCGATAAATCGATCTAGCAACGATTTATTTTCAGAAAATGTTGTTTTATTCGCGTTTTCAATAATCAACTCTTCCCGATATCTATTGGCGAATAATAATATTATTTTTCTTAATTGAGGGCAACTAACCACTTTAAATACATAACAAGATGGCGTTATAAAAAAAAAAAAACGAGCAAAGCTCGGTCATCATCTAGTCTATAAATTAATACGTGAAATAAAAACTTTGTACCCCTTTTTACGAAAATTGCGGGGACGGAGAAGTATTCAATTTCCCAAACTTATAGAGAATATACAGAAGTAGTGCAGAATGCTATTTTTTTTTTAATTATGCATAAACAATACATTATAATATCAATAAAACAACATTACACACACTACCATTTATACTCTTTTCGCATTTATACTCTTTTGTTTATTGTTTATCAATCTGTGGTAAAATTGAGAACAGATTAATATTGCTTGTCTTTAACATTATTTATCTATAGCGTAGCCTTGGCGAAATCTGTGATTATAGAACAATGACTATTATAGAAATTATGTTTATAGAAATGTGACAATAAAACTATAATAATGTTCAAACTTATACCTTAAATTAATTATGGTCGAATTTCGACCACTGGACGACCACTAGTTAAATATAAAATACTGTTTTCTATCGCATCACCTGAGAAAGCCCGGATCGTCCGGGTAAATTCTGTCTTAAAAAGCTCTTAATAGTTCAAAATATGAGGGTATTGTTTCCACAATTGCTTCCGCAATTTGAAAGTTTCTGTCACGTTAGCTAATTTTTAAGTAAAATAATAAACTTGAGATGCCGACATTATAACTACACTAGCGACCCGCCCTCACTTCGCTTCGGAAACATTAAATTTTATTATTGATAGTTGAGTCTCGCGATGTTACCCGCGGTTATTGTCGTTCCGCGGGAGACGCCGCGGGGCA
Organism: Bombyx mandarina; assembly: GCF_003987935.1. Next base: position 2,019,526 of record NW_021011505.1, on the reverse strand, counting down.
AAGATAGTCTAAAAAAAGTAGCCTTAGTCCTTATATCATCAACTACCTGTCAGTGAAAGTCCCGTCAAAATCGGTCCAGCCGTTCCAGAGACTAACCGGAACAAACAGACAGACAGACAGACAAACAAAATGTGTAAAAAAATATATTTTGGTGTAAGTACCGTATATATATTCATATGCATTATCATTTAAGTCGTCGTGGCCTAACGAATAAGACGTCCGGTGCATTCGTGTTGAGCGATGCACTGGTGTTCGAATCTCAGGCGGGTACCAATTTTTCTAATGAAATACGTACTCAACAAATGTTCACGATTGACTTCCACGGTGAAGGAATAACATCGTGTAATAAAAATGAAACCCGCAAAATTATAATTTGCGTAATTACTGGTGGTCCTCTTGTGAGTCCGCGCGGATAGGTACCACCGCCCTGCCTATTTCTGCCGTGAAGCAGTAATGCGTTTCGGTTTGAAGGGTGGGGCAGCCGTTGTAACTATACTGAGACCTTAGAACTTATATCTCAAGGTGGGTGGCGCATTTACGTTGTGGATGTCTATGGGCTCCAGTAACCACTTAACACCAGGTGGGCTGTGAGCTCGTCTACCCATCTAAGCAATAAAAAAAAAAAGTGTGTGTGTCCGCTCCGACGCACGACTGGAGTTTACTGGATATAAAAAATTAAACGAAACAATACGAGAAATATTTCTATATTACGACAACACGATACACTACAGATTATTAACAAATTAACGAGACACAAAACAAACGACTAACAAATATATGAAAATACAATAATGAGAGAAACGCGCGATCAGTACGAGGCTTTGTGGCGGACTGCCGGCGCAGCAGCCCGGCGTCACCTGCGATAACGCGGCCGCGCGTTGGCTCCTGATTGGCGCGCGCACGCATCACGCAATCAGGAGCCAATCAGGCGCATAACGCATTTCGTGTGACATGCTAGTACGATTTTGGTCCCCATAATTTTCATACCCCGGGCCTATATATGTAAATCGATTCTAAAGGAGTAAACTCCAAAAACGTCATTAATACGCCTGAGTATTCTGAATTGAGTCATTACGGTTTACACGAATAGTGGAGAGCAGTAAGCCGAGTTTTCTGGATAAGTTCAAATGATTCTCTCGGAAGATTTATGTAATTGACCAAAAGAGTATTCTAAGCCCTAGAAACTAG
>NW_021011505.1:2008204-2018248 GCF_003987935.1 Bombyx mandarina | reverse complement strand
GATCCACTAACGGTGCTTTTAGGTACTTCAAGCACCGGTCACCGTTCTCGTCGAACCCGTCGCTTGCGACGAAGGGCTCGACGAGTAAATTAACTCTCAGACACAGCCCACTGAGTTTCTCGCCGGATCTTCTCAGTGGGTCGCGTTTCCGATCCGGTGGTAGATTCTGCGAAGCACGACTCTTGCTAGGGTTCGTGTTAGCAACATCGTCAGGTTTGAGCCCCGTGAGCTCATCTACTAAAGTTAGGGTTACGCTGAAATAGCCGCTAGGGCTATCAGCTTAGGTAGGAAAAAAAAAAAAAAAAAAAAAAAAGGAGTAAACTCCAAAAAAAAAATATGCATGTAGTAAAAAGCGGTTATTTCAATATTACAAACAGACACTTTATTTATATGTATAGATTAACATAGTAGCTTACCGGAATAGCTAGTAGAACTGGATCTCATACATCATGACATTGTAAAGATACCTTCAGTTATTGAAAATGTTAAATGTTTTCTAACAAATAAATAAATGATCGACAAAAAATATCTACACATAAATATGTATGCCACTCGCCGTCGGATTGAGAGTAAAACTGTACAACGAAATATAAGCTTTGTAATCCAAACATTAATTTGATATAGCCTAGGTAGAGTACAAGAAAATAGAAGTGGCAAGCAGACTGTTTCTTTGCGCTTATCTTTTTCTTCTTCTTTATTTCCTATCTATCTTAATATGTGACAATCCAATGCCACTTCCGCACAAGGATCTCCTTCTCCATTGGTGTCTACTTGGTGATCCTCAACAGATTTTTGTTAGTGATCGTCTCAGGCCAAACGATTTTATTATCATTAATTGATAAATATAAAAAAATAGCTTTTAATTGAGCTAATCGTAACTTATCAATGAACTGTGCTGTATGTTAAAAAAATAAAATTAAGTATAAAAAATAAATATGTATTAACATATCTCTAAGCATGAAAATTCCGAAGAAGAGGATTTCTTTATTATGCTCCCACAATGAGTGGCCACGAGCGTGGATACATTTTCGGCACACCTAAACTAAAATTTTTTTTTTTTTTGCTGACGGTATTTTCGTAGACCGCATGTCTGGACGATAAGCGGTGCACACATCGTGCCGTCTTCAGATCAACTTAGCGTTGTGTGCAGAAATCGTTTACTCAAAGGTCGTAGTTTACTAATAGAAACGGGAATCTACTTAACGATTGTTCATAAGCATTATCTACTGCTAAGCTTTGGCTATACTAGTCTCTAAGTGATTGTTTGTAGTGGTCACGTTTTTGTACATTGCTTCGATCTTTACTGGTGGTAGGACCTCTTGTGAGTCCGCGCGGGTAGGTACGACCATCCTACCTATTTCTACCGTGAAGCAGTAATGCGTTTCGGTTCGAAGGGTGGGGCAGCCGTTGTAACTATACTTGAGACCTTAGAACTTATATCTCAAGGTGGGTGGCGCATTTACGTCGTAGATGTCTATGGGCTCCAGTGAACACTTAACACCAGGTGGACTGTGAGCTCGTCCACCCATCTAACAATAAAAAAAAACCTGCAAGTAACAGATATAGAATAAACAGATAAAATAAATATTTTAGCATCTATGTAATTTAAATGTAAGATAAAACGATCATTAAATATTTGTAATTAAACACATGACTTACATTTATTTGGAACTCGGTGTGTGTGAATATTTTCTAGCTAAATAAGATTTTAGATAACAAATGTTAATGCACTAGCCGATGACCTCAGACAATAGTGTGAAATTATTATTTTTGAAACACTTCATATTTGTTTCTTGAGCAACAAATCTCTCGTTGAAAAATCTATTTTTAGACAACAATAGGACAATATTGTGTTATAAGGACCATTTTGAATATTTTTGTAAGATGTGTAGATGAAAAATTTCATGTTCCACCTGCAATTAATTTTAATTCTATTTATTAGCCTCGCTTGCGACGTCTTTCATGATAACTGGTTACTGGAAATCCATAGCCATCAAAACCTTTGGTGGCCCAGACACATGACCAATTTCACCAGGACAAGTGGGTGAGCATTGGTTCAGCCAGGAGGAGTGAGGTTCATTAACAGCTGCTCAAACGTCTCCGAAAGAGGCCTAACAACTAAAGGGCAATTGCTTCGGACGCTACTGCTACTACTGAATCGGAATCGCGACCCACTGTGAAGATCCGGCGAGAAACTGGGCTGATGTATGGGTTAGGTTCCGCGACGAACTACCTGACGACTTCGACGAGTAAGGTTACTAGGCTCCCTACGTCTGCTCCTTGAATTAGAGCTGTCAACGTCTAAGGACAGTGTTAGTGGATCGCATGTATCCGTCAGGACGTGTCTAAGGTTGCGACAGTGACTAGATCCTGCTTGACCCGGACTGACATGAGGTGTAAATCTAAATAATATTTTAAAAAATCGTGCGCTTGCAACTTTGAGCATGGGATAGAAGTGAAACTTCTTTTGCGATGTGTAGTACTGTGGTTTTCTTCATTTTTTCATCCTTAAATCAAACTTCTCTTGTAATAGGGAATGCTGTGTATAATAGAAACGATCTAGCTCGCTTTGTCCTTTCCCTCTCTCCACGGTCGAGTAGTTCGCGAGACGCTGCGCCTATTTTCTCACTCTCGCTCGTCCTAAATTGTATCTTTTCTCTCTAGCCGTAACGAATCTGTCGCGAGTTAAATTTTACTCTCAACGCGCCTAAAGAAGTTTCACTTCAAAAAGAAGTATTTCATCGATGATTTGTTATGCAACATAACCATATTGTATCTGCAAATATTAATGTCCCATAGGTAACTTTTATATTCATTTATTGTAATTCCTCGTCATCCGTATTCAAGGAACCCTAAGCGTTCGACAAACAGCAGACTTCACATTGATAAATGGAAAATTTAAAAATCATCTCGGTTCCCAGTCAGACGTTCATTCAGACAGTACAAATCTAATAATGTCTCAATACGAAGTAAAAATCCACCGAGACGTGGAAATTATTGGTTAATATTGCGAGGAGTCGTTTCTCTGAGGTTTTTTTCTCGTTTCAGCGTTTGATGTTTTGATTTTCCGCAGTACTTCAAGTCTACATTACCTATAGTTCGACATGTTATTCTATAAATTGACAGATTTGGACAAATACTCTCAACAGTATTGGCTCTGCAGTTGCAAGACACCGACTTCTTTCAAATATTCACATTAAATATTTTTTACTCAAGTCACTTCTGTTCATAATTATGTCTAGATAATAGGAGACTACATTTTTTTGTCTTATAGGAGTCCTCGTGGCCTTATAGATAAGACGCCCGGTATACTATCAAGTGATGCGATTATACCGGGCTTTAAGTCCGATAACCATATACAAAATTTTCTAAGCACACGTTTACGAATTAATTCCACGATAAAAAATATAGTTTACATAATTATTATTTTTATTGCCCTTGTAGGCAGCTGAGCATACGGCCCATCTGATGGTGAGTGGTTACCGTGACCCATGGACTTCCGTCAGCAATACCAGGGGCAGAGCCAAGCCGCTGCCGACCGTTACGTACTCTCCACAAGCCTCGTTTGAAGAAGGACATGCCATAGCGCTCGGGAAACACCGTGGAAGGGAGTTCATTCCAAAGCCAGATAGTACGTGGCAAAAAAGTTCTCTGGAAACGCACTGTGGATGAACGCAGTAGCCCCAGGTAGTATGGATGAACTCTACTCCGCTGGCAAGCGGTGCGATGGTAAAAACGAGATGATTGTACCATCTCAAATAATTGCTCAGAACACTTCCCATGGCGCATTCGGTACAAAATACCAAGAGAACCAAAGTCCCTCCGCAGACACAGAGGTTCCAAATACTTCATGAGAATGGGATTATCGATAATCCAAACGTCCCTCTTCTGTATGGAGTCAATGGAACTGGTATTTGGGAGCCCCGGCCCAGAAATGGGAGCAGTACTCCTCGCGAGGCCCGACTTGTGCTATATAAAGCAAAAGTCTTTAATTATAAGTAATTACTATATTATAGACAGAAAACAATGAACTATAAACTGATATTTATCCGGTGGTATTAATCTATGAACTGATATCAACGAACCCTAGCTAATACCTATGCCGTCAATGATTCAAAAACAAAACACGAGAATGAATTTACATAATTATCGCCCTTAGCATTACGTTACAAAACCTAAATTACTATAACATGTCGCAAAACACATTAAAAACGGCGACATAATGACGCCGACACATCTCACGATTTCCATTATACACAAAAATTCATACAATACCTTTAGTCTTTGTTACGTGCGACTTAGAGGCGAAAATTTCACGTGAAAAATAAATTCGAGCTGTGTAACCTCATTTGAGTTAAATTACCGTAGACGATTGCGGTTTTGTCTCGAAGACTTATTCTGAAAATGTTATGTTCACGCTGTGAGTATGGTTGGGTAGATAGAAAATTATTATAAAAAAGATGTGTGGTGTCGTGGGACACCGGATAGAAAAGAAGTTCCCTAGTATAAAAATAATAATTTTAAGTTCTATTCGAGGTATAAAGAAAAGAATTATTAGGATATACATTTTTTATTATGATGTGGCGGGTAGCCATCATATAACACAAGATATTTGATAGATGCCTGAATCTCGCTTACGACATTTTCAAGATAAAAGGCATATATACAAGTTCCGAACAACAACATTCGGACCGTCGGTCTACCGAGCAAATATCACCCGCTCGGTGGAAGATCTTCTCACTGTCGTTAAGCTTCCCCAAAATGATTTTTTTATTGATAAAAATAAAAATAATCGCAAGGGTCCACCACTCCGCAGTGCAATGGAGCAGCCTCGCCCTGGGGGAACCGCCTGCATAATCATGGTATCCCCTACGCCAGGTAAGAGTGATTTAGTAAGAAAAATACGAGAACGTCTATCAACTGTGTAACACCTCGTCACTGCGATTTAGGAATTGTTGAATTTACGTGCAGCGACATTTGTTGATAACAAACTAAATAGAGAAAATCTTACGTTACGGACGTTTTTTCCCGGTAAGGGTACCTCTCCGCATCGTCCCATAAGGAACTTCGTTCCAAAAAAACTTTAACAGATTTAATAGCAAAATTACGCATAGCTAAGTCATTTTTCAACTATTGCGTATTTATAGACTAGTTTGGACTAGACTGGACCTGGACTGAAGCAGTAAGACGAAAGGTAGTCAGTGTTCTTTGTCAGTATTCTTGTCCCCAGATCTCTTGTCACAAGGTGAACTGCTGCATTCGCGTTGTTATATCTATGGAGTCTGCCGTCTAATTAACATAGGCGGCTAGCTTTGTCACTGTGAATGAACTCAGCCGTGGTGGAAGATCATAAAAACAGAAAACGAAATCATTTTCACAATTACTAAGATCTCATCAAGAAAAGTGGAGGAAGATCATCACCGAATGGTACCGTAGAGACGGTCAAAGGAATAGAGGAAGGCAAGGTATGTTATGGGAGGATGAGAAAAAGTTGACAGCCGATGCTAACTGGAGGAGGGTTGTTAGAGATAGACAAAAATGAAAGATGTTAGTGGGTGCCTATGCCTATAAGCCCACTAAACTGAGTGACATCGTCTATACTAATATCATAAAGATGAAAGATTTGTTTGTTTGTTTGTTTCGAATAGGCTCCGAAACTACTGGACCGATTTGAAAAATTCTTTTTCCATTAGAAGCCGACATTGTCCCTGATGAACATAGGCTACTTTTTTTTATTATTTTTTTTATTTTTTTTTTTGTTTCATGTGTGTTTTAATGTTTCCGAAGCGAAGCGAGGGCGGGTCGCTAGTGTTAAATACAAAAAATAAATCAACAGTCCTTAAAGTTCAAGATAAAGGGCTCATTGATTGATTGAAGATAACATAAGGTCCAAACATCGCGAACATCGATCTCCTCTAACCGTTCGAGTTTTTTTTTTTTTTCCACATGAGAAAATCGCCGGATCCCCACCCGCGCGGCAGGTGGGGCATGTGGGAGTTGAACCTCACTAAAAACTCCTGCCGCTCACAACCGGCGCCCTAGCTCGGACCGGGCCGGAGCCCAGTCGGGGCTATTGAGACGGCGGGACAGGGTTTGTATGATTTCAGTGATTAGATACTTCATTAGATCTATTCATGTAGTGATATCTTCGAAATTCCACAGCAAGCCTTGAGGTTTTAATCACAACGAAGCCTACCGCTGCGACCTCATGTCTAAAGGTGAGTATGGGTATTTACAAAGTGGCGCAAGGCCGCCGCTTTGTCTTTCAAAGGAAGGCAATATAATAAAACCTCACCTGTTAGCTTCACTATTAACACTTTGAACGCTACGAAGCTATTCTAGAAGGAACAGTACCAAAATAACTCAAGACGTTCTAAAGTGTTTTATAATGTTATATTAATGAAGATACATTGTCTACGTTTTCACATAAATTAAGAGCGCGAATGTCAGTTAAATCCGTTTCTGTCAAATCATCAAGATATACAAAAAGATTCAGTGTGACGAAATTGTTAATATAGAATTTGTATGTTGTAGAGACTATTGTTCTAAAAGAATTTTAATAAATGTTACTATCAAGTTGAAATTAGCACTATCGTTTTATGCCTCGGAAATCCTGGCAAATAAAAAATAAATTAAAAAATTTATTTCAGTGCCATCTGTTGCAATTTGTACGAACTATTTCAAATACATTCGTAAACTTGGTTTGTTGGCTTCTCATGTTAATTAAGTTTCAATATTTGCTAGTAGATGACGCTAAAAACTTGAATTTGTTTTTTTTTCAATTATTTTTTATAACGGTAGTTGCTAAAAGTAATAAATTATTATAATTATTATTGTTACATTACATTTAATTTTCATCATCCCAATTATTGATACGCATTTTAAAAGCTTGACAACGTCGTTAATAACGTAGACTACGTAGCTTGTAATGTTTTACGTTTTTTCCTTACCAGACCGCTAGCAGCTTCGAGGGTCTATTCTCCAGATTCAGTGTGCTGGTCGACGGGGCTACGATTGAAAGAGTTTACTAGCACTTGCCCTAACAAGAGCAATGCGTCGCTGATTCTATCATTGGATCGGAAACGCGATTCACTAGAAGATTACGTGCGAAACTCAGCGGTTTGTGTGGCATGCGTTATGTTGCGGGGCAATGTCTTCTTCGCATTCTCGAATGCTCGACGACAATGGGGCTTGGAATGCCTAAATGCCCCGAAAGTGGATCGGGGCTTTTGACATCCCATTACTTACATTACTTGTGGTAGGACCTCTTGAGTCCGCACGGGTAGGTACCGCCAGCCCACCTATTTCTGCCGTGCAGCAGTAATGCGTTTCGGTTTGAAGGGTGGGGCAGCCGTTGTAACTATACTGAGACATTAGAACTTATATCTCAAGGTGGGTGGCGCATTTACATTGTAGATGTCTATGGGCTCCAATAACCACTTAAGGTTGTGAGCTCGTCCAACCATCTAAGCAATAAATGAAAAAAATGCTTAGGCCGACGGCGCCTGTGTCTTATACAGTCGTCTGAATCGGGTATGTAATTCACGCCATATGAGGCTTATCGTACCGATTCGCCTTCTTAAAAAAAATTATAATATCAACGTTTTGATTTAAAAATAAAAAAATGATGTTTTCGTTTTAATCAATTGACTTTGGCTCTATTATAAACAACAATATAATCAACGGATCAATCAACAACAACAAATAGTGACTAATCCAACGAAATCATATTTTATCATGTATCGATAATATATCGATAGTTTCCAGACGATGTTGACATGTAGACAAATGACAATGCTATGTTATCTTGTACCTACATCCGTCCGATACACCGCCTACATAATCAGGGCGATTAAATAACTCGATAAAATACCCCTAGTTCGCTCACCGTCGAACATAATTTGAAGCTATCGGTCATGTCAGTTATTAGTGATGTGACCAAGGCATTTATTACGTTAAAAAAAAAACTCGAGAAATTTTGCGTATATACGAATTTAAAAGAGAAGATTTCTAAACAAAAACAATGATGGACAGAAGGAAGATAAACCGTTTTTTTTATGTTTTTTTTTTTTATAGCTTATGCGGATGGACGAGCTCACAGCCCACCTGGTGTTAAGTGGTTACTGGAGCCAATATACATTTACAACGTAAATGCGCCAACCACCTTGAGATATAAGTTCTAAGGTTCAGTATAGTTACAACGGCTGCTCCACCCTTCAAGCCGAAACGCATTACTGCTTCACGGCAGAAATAGGTGGGGCGGTGGTACCTACCCGTGCGGACTCACACGAGGTCCTACCACCAGTAAACAAGAGGTCCTCCTACCACCAGTAAACAATGGCATCAATTTGATAGTATTTAATTGATATACAGGATGAAAATCGTGGAGGACAAGGTCGAGCCTTCGAAACGCCAGCGTTAATGAAACCGGCTTGCTTCGATAAAGTTTGGATAACCGGGTCTTGACCGACTCAATGGCACGGTAATTAGCGCTGCTGACAGCTAAGCCGAGGGTCATAACTTCGATTCCCACATCGGATAATAACTTAATTTGTTCTCTATTAAAACGCTTAATAATTATGTGCAATCAAGCTCCAGATCCCACACTACGGCTAATAATTAAGCTCCCAAATCATGGAAAATAAACGATATTTTCTTTCGGAACTGCGCAATTTCGTTACAAAATCCATATGCGATAACAAACCTTTCATGGTAATGGACTACTGTTCTCTTATCTCGAGTACGACGGGAAATGTCGACAACTCACTCGTTTAGTCGTGCCCATGGACTCAACTATGGTGTTTATGGAAATGTACTAAGCATGGATATCGAAATTGACTATGAAGAAGCGGAAAGCAGATTTCTGTCAAACTGGAGTGGCGATTATTTGGATGATGTGAGTGAAGAATGTATTTTGTATTTTTGATAATTCGATTGTCGATGGATGTTTTGGTTGCATATGTTTTTTTCAGACAATATCTTTTGTAGCAGACGAGTATACAGCCCACCTGATGGTGAGTGGTTACCGTCGCCCATAGACGCAATACCAGGCCTAGAGTCAAACCGCTGCCTACCATTAAGTCTGTGTTTTTCCCTTTTTATTAGTATCGATGGAATTTTTTCCAGAAAACGCTGTGCTATCTGATTGAATAATGTCTTCTGTAACTTGAAAAACTGATTGTTTTGCGATTATAATTGATAAATATATATATTATTTTATTTGCCTTGAATCTTTCTAAATGCAAAAACGATTTTCAAAATTAGTTGTGCAACGATTTTGTTAAATTTGCAAGGGCGAATATGCCTTAAGTCGTCGTGGCCTAATGGATAAGACGCCCGGTGCACTCGTATCAAGCGATGCCACTGTACCAGTATTCGAATCCTGCAGGCGGATGTTTCCACGGTGAAGGAATAACAACGTGTAATTAAAAATCGAACCCGTGAAAATTATAATTTGCGTAATTACCGCTGGTAGGACAAGAGTCCGCTCGGGTAGGTATCACCACCATGTCTATTTCTGCCGTGAAGCTGTAATGCGTTTTGGTTTGAAGGGTGGGACAGTCGTTGTACTGTAAAAACTAAGGTTATAAAACTCATGTCCCAAGGTGGGTGACGGTATTTACTTTGCTGCTGTTTATGGGTTAAGAGCAAGCTGTTCCACATACTCCGCGCACCCCCTAGGGCCGGAGACCTCGTAGGAGGTACGGCCCCCGATCGTTTTTTTTTTTTTTGAGTTTACTCCTTTAGAATCGATTTACATATATAGGCCCGGGGTATGAAAATTATGGGGACCAAAATCGTACTAGCATGTCACACGAAATGCGTTATGCGCCTGCGCCGGCAGTCCGCCACAAAGCCTCGTACTGATCGCGCGTTTCTCTCATTATTGTATTTTCATATATTTGTTAGTCGTTTGTTTTGTGTCTCGTTAATTTGTTAATAATCTGTAGTGTATCGTGTTGTCGTAATATAGAACTATTTCTCGTATTGTTTCGTTTAATTTTTTATATCCAGTAAACTCCAGTCGTGCGTCGGAGCGGACAC
>NW_021011505.1:1953697-2006854 GCF_003987935.1 Bombyx mandarina | reverse complement strand
GCTCCATCACCTTGGAAAGCAAGGAAGTTATCGCGATAGGCCTATAGCTCGATGGGTCCGACCGGTCACCCTTCTTGGGGATAGGGTGGACGTGGGCGGTCTTCCATGAAGACGGAACCCTGTTAGCGCAATAAGAGAGGCGATACAGACGCGTTAGCGCAGGCGTCAGCTCAGGGGCGCACGTTTTCAGAACCACTGCGGGGATGCCGTCTGGCCCACTCGACTTATGGACGTCCAAGAGTCGGAATTCCCGCCTGACTGCACACTGTGTAAAGCAGATCTCCGGCAGGGAACTATCACACCGGGGGATATTCGGTGGTGTGGCACCCCCGTCGTCCACGGTCGAGTTCGAGGCGAAGAGTTTGACCAGAAGGTCAGCCTTCTCTTTCGCACTATGGGCCAGACTGTCATCGGACTTTGGCAGTGGTGGGAGACTAGACCTGCAAAAGTTTCCTTCTGCGGCTTTGGCGAGCGACCAAAAAGCACGGCTCCCAGAGGGATAGCTCTTTAGTCGCTCGCCAACTCTAGCAACGTGCTCCGACTTCGCCTTGGCAATAACCTTCTTGTAGGACCTGGAAGCGGCGTTATATTTCCGCCTTTCCTCTGTGATGTTAGGGTCCTGACGTCTCCTGGCATTATCCCATGCCACGTATGCGGACCGCTTGAGGTGTGCAGCATCCCTGCTGGCATTGTTATACCAGGGTCTGCTGCGACCCCCAACGGACACTTCAGAAGAGGGAATAAACAATTCCATCCCCTGGAGCACCACGTCTTTAAGACGGTCCGCACAGACGTTAGGATCAGCAGAAGAAAAGCAGAACCGCCCCCATGGGTAGGATGCGTAAAATTCACGCAATCCATCCCAATCTGCTGACAAATACTGCCAAACTCTTCGATACCTGGTCGTCGTTCGACGACTAGGACGAGAGAGTGGTGTGGCAGCACGGATAAGGCAGTGATCAGACGATCCAAGCGGAGCGTCGACTTTTTTACCCCGTTCGACTTTTTTCGAGTTTTTTACCCCGAACGACTAATTTTATAAGCTATGAACCTTTCGAAAGCTTTCTAGAGGCTTATAATAAAACTAGGTAACAGACAGAACAGCTTCGTTACAAACTGGACCTAATGCCTTGATTCGGTTTTTAAAACATAATTATGGCTAGTTATTAAAATAATTTACATTACTGTCCATAATATTATGTATTACTGTTTATCTACTTACTTAGTTTGAATTTGAATTTGTTGTATTAATACCCATTCCATGTTTTTTTTTATTGCTTAGATGGGTGGACGAGCTCACAGCCCACCTGGTGTTAAGTGGTTACTGGAGTCCATAGACATCTACAACGTAAATGCGCCACCCACCTTGAGATACGAGTATAAGTTCTGAGATCTCAGTATGGTTACAACGGCTGTCCCACCTTCCAAACCGAAACGCATTACTCCTTCACAGCAGAAATAGGCAGGGTATAAATTTAAGCATACCTTAATATTCTAGAAGTTAATAACTTCAGCGAAATTGTTTAAAAACATCTATTAAATATCGATCTGGTATAGACTATCTGAATGAACACTAAATAACTCTTCGTATATACTGTGTCACTTATAATATTTTGAATTCAAGCTTAACAATATTTGCTATGTGTATGTGCATTACTATAATTCTCATGTTGTATTTGTTATTTTAGCTGTTCTACACACACTCATCACTTTTAATTATTATTCTCATAAACCTCTCGCAGCTCTGCTGGAAGAGATTTCGTAAAGAAATAAGCAGTGCCTTTGTACATAATTTTCCTATTACTCTGTACTATGTCTTCTTTTTTGTGTGTACATAAATAAATAATTGTTACTCATGCTATTTTTTCTATTCAGCTGGATACTTCCCAATATCCGTTTCCCAATGTGCTTTGGCACGTGAAGCCCGCCGAAGAGATGGCCATCAAGTCTTCCATGATGATCCTGGTCGGAGTGAGCGGTATTTTCCTGAACTGTGTCATCTTGACTATTCTAATTAGAAACAAATGGCTTTGGAGCCCAAGCAACTGTCTGATCGGAAATATGGCGCTAATAGATTTCCTGTTACTGTTCTTCTGTCCTTGGTTCATGCTCGTTCGAGATTTCTTTCAGAATTACGTGTTGAAGACCTTTGGATGCCGGTTCGAAGGGTTCTTACAAGGTAAGCTAAATAGGTGGTGCTTTTTACTGGTGGTAGGACCTCCTGAGAGTCTGCGCGGGTAGGTACCACCACGCCTATTTCTGCCGCAAAGCAGTAATGTGTTTCGGCTTGAAGGATGGGGCAGCCGTTGTAACTATACTTGAGACCTTAGAACTTATATCTCAGGGTGGGTGGCACATTTACGTTGTAGATGTCTATGGGCTCCAGTAACCAGTTAACACCAGGTGGGCTGTGAGCTCGTCCATCCATCTAAGCAATAAAAAAAAAGAAATGTGCCTTTTTAAATGACTGACTCGGTGGTGCTGTAGTTAACAGTCCTGACTGTTACGTCGAGGGTCGTGGGTTCGATTCCCACATCGGACAAACATTGTATGATGTACAGGTTTTCTCTTTGCTTGGGTGTTCATTATCTACATATGTATATATTTAAACAAGTATATTTATCAGTCTTTGGTACCTATAACACGGGGCTTTCTAAATTAGGGATGAATGAGCGTGCGTGATTGTTCTCAATTATTATTATTATTAAATAGCGCAATTCAAAAAAAATACCTCAGTGATCTTAATCCCTAACAGATAATTCTTGTTTTGTCTAACCATTGTTTTAAGTGAGATGGTTTACTGAAGAGAAATTTAAGTTTTTTTTATTTATTGCTTAGATGGGTGGACGAGCTCACAGCTCACCTGGTGTTAAGTGGTTTCCTACCCGCGCGGACTCACTAGAGGTCCTACCATCAATAAACAATTTCATTTATTTTAAGAATAGGCTATGATTGTATTTTTTTGTCACAGCATCACTGCTATTAGCTAGCGTCGGAGCGGTTATGCTAGTATCCTACGATCGGCTAGCGGCTGCGGTGTTGACCGCTGAAGCCAGAATCACTAAAGACGCGGCCCCTAAAGTTATCGTGATCACTTGGATTGTTTCTAGTGCTTTAGCTCTTCCTTGGACCATTAAAAGGAAATACGTGGTGAGTTATTATTTTGTACCAGTGTTGATTTTTGATTAGACCCAATGTATGTCGCTGCATTATTACATTTCATTGTGTCACTATTAACATTAAATAAATTATTAGTGATATAAATAAGATTTATGTGCAATATCGTCACAGAATGAAACGAAACGTATGTTCTCATTTTTTATATTATCTGTGCATTTTTCACTCGACACGTCTTTGGCGCCTTTTTTAGAAATTTTCAAATTTTATGTCTAAACAATATTGTCGGACTAAAAATATATAAAATTACTAGCTGACCCGGCAGGCTTCGTAGTGCCTCAGTCGATAAATAAAATACCTAAATTTTGGTATAAAATAAACTTAAAACAAACAAAAGGAATCCGTTCGACGGGGGACACATCAAAGGAATAACAAAATTGTTATTTTTATAGAATTCCGAGCATTTTCATATTTATCTACCTTTTAAACCTTCTCTGGACTTCCACAAATAATTCAAGATCAAAATTAGCCAAATCGGTCCAGCGGCTCTCGAGTTTTAGCGAGACTAACGAACAGCAATTCATTTTTATATATATTATATAGATAGATTTCCACAAAAGCGACTTACCTAATTTAATTAAATTATAATTAAATAGCATTAAAAAATGAAAATTGCTGTGGAAATCTTGTTAAAAATAAAATTATTAAAGTATTTTTTGACACGATACATGTATAGGCTGTTTTAGATTTTTAAAGGTAATTCAAGTTGGACTTTTAGATAGATTTTTAGTTTTTCAGTACGTTTTTATTGAGTTGGTGTATTTGTTTGTTTCTACATAACGGAATCTTTGGACTTTATTTAGTTGATTTAAACTTCAAGATGTCTCATTAATTTTTAAAATTTGCACACGCACAAGAATTATGACAGTAATATCATCACATAGTATAAAATAAAGTCGCTTTCTCTGTCCCTATATCCCTATGTATGCTTAAATCTTTAAAACTACGCAACGGATTTTGATGCGGTTTTTTTAATAGATAGAGTTATTGAAGAGGAAGGTTTATGTCTATTAACTTTCATTAAATAGTGGAGAAATCAATAATAAATTACAGTTTCCGAAGCGAAGCGAGGGCGGGTCGCTAGTAAAGTAATTTAGAGAATGATAACAGCAATTTTATAGCTTTGCTCTAACATCCTGATTAGTAACAACAATATAAAAACGGATTGATAGGTCAGTTTGATATTCCAGTATGCTTTTTTTAGCTTTTAAACGACATTTTATATAATTATTATTATATTTCCTATATATTACTCACTGTCCATTGATGTAAGTTATTTGATTTTATATTTATTGTATTACTGGTGTTTATTATTAATGGTAAACACGTGATTAATTTTTGTTTTATTCTATCTTTAAAATACCATGTGGTGCATCCATATAATAAAAAATAGCCAAAATAGCCCAAAAAAATATAGCCAGTCCTTTGTTATAACTGCCATGATTTTTATTTATATGTTGTGAATGAATAAGTAAATAAAATTTAACACAATGACTAAGTTAAGTTGTTGACTTAATACAAACCTTAACCGAATTTATTTCACAAATTAAATAGCAGAGGTATCTTAATATCTTCCAGGAACGTCAATGGCTGAATTATTTGGAAACTTTTTGCGCTGAAGACGTTCAACTCCTCGGAATATATTGGCACCTACTTCTCACGATGCTAGTATGGGTCCCTTTGGGCATAATGATTATTACTGTAAGTCGGTAACGTATTTTTACAAGCCAATAAGCTAGCGTTTAGTTACTGTATTTTCTTTATACTATATATCGTAAAGCTAACTAATATTTCATTTTTATTACTACGGCTATTTTTATTGGCTTTGAACAAACAACACGCTTTATGTGATTTCGGATCCTCCCGATCCACTAACGGTGCTTTTAGGTACCCCAAGCACCGGTCAGGCTCGACAAGTAAATTAACCCACAGACACAGCCCGCTGAGATTCTCACCGGGTCCTCTCAGTGGGTCGCGTTTCCGATCCGGTGGTAGATTCTGCGAAACACGGGTCTTGCTAGGGTTCGTGTTAGCAACATCGTCAGGTTTGAGCCCCGTGAGCTCACCTACAAGCTCGGTGAATCTAGAACAACCCCTCGAGGTTACTAGAATAGGTAGGAATAAAAAAACGCTTTAACGAAAATTAAACCTAAGAATATGATTTAGTTATCATGATAACAGGTTATGATACCATGATAGCAGGTTATGATAGCAGGGTGTATTGTAAACAGTTGCAGTCATGTCTTCGGGTATAATGGGTGGGGCAGCCGTTGTAACTATACTGATACCTTAGAACTCATATCTCAAGATGGGTGATGGCATTCTTAATGTATTATCTACAAGCTTCGGTAACCACAAAAATCAAGCACCGTGAGCATGTTCATTTAACTACACAATAAACAGAAACTTTAAAGATAACCTTTTTTTTTAACTCTAAACACTACAATTTTACAGCTTAGCTTAGCATAGCTTTCTTTAATTGAAATAAAGCGCTATATATTTCAATAGATTACAACCGCACGCGTATTATGTAGAGTTTTGAATCATAAAAATTCACGGTAATCTCAAATTTACAACACAAATATATATTCAGTTTTTGTTTTTTTTTAATCAGTATGGTGTGATTATGTGGCGCCTTCAATGGAGTGCTAGAGCCTTATCATCACGAGGTGGAGGCAGATCGGTAACCAGAGCCAAGGGAAAAGCCATGAGGATCGCGGCCTTAGTATTGATTGCGGCTGTCGTGTGCAGAATTCCATACACAGCTCTGTTGTATTGGCGAAACAATTTGCCCCCGAAGATAAATTCTGTAAGCCCTTTATTTCCTTTTTTTTCCGAGAGAGATTCTTTTTGGAATTTACATTCGATTTTTTTACTTACGAAATTCGAATTTAAAATTACGAATTTATTAGATTCTTTTTAAAATTGGTTATTTTGTTACCTACGAGTATTTACTGTAGTATATGGATATGACAGGAGTTTAAACAGATGCTAAATTCCCCTGAGGAATCTTTTCAAACATAATTTAAAGGTGACCTCTTAGTATGCAAGAGGGGTGTAGACTCAAAAATTCTTATTCTTTTTTTATTGCTTAGTTTGGTGGACGAGCTCACGGCCCTCCTGATGTTAAGTGGCTACCGGAGCCAATAGACATCTACAACGCAAATACCGCCACCTACCTTGACGCATAATTTCTAAGGCCTCAGTTCAGTACCACGGTTGCCCCACCCTTCAAACCGATACGCGTTACTGCCTAGGTACCACCACGCGTTACTGCGTAGGTACCACCACCATGCCCGTGTGCACTCATAAGACGTCCTACCAGCAGTAAATATGCTAAACGTTACAATCACGTTGTGATGTCCCAAGACTTAGGTAGCCAGTTAAGACTAATTGAACAAGCTCGTCTGCCCATCTAAATCGACCTCTGTACTCAACAGGTCGACGGCAGTTTCTCAATAATGTGGTTCGCGGCCAATTACCTAATGTACTTGAACTGTACCATCAATCCTCTGATTTATGGATTCACCAACCTCAGATTTAGGAAAGCTATGGACCGGACTCCGGGAGTGGCTTGTTTCAAGTTCGGATCATGGTGTTGCGTTTGCACTTTTGTTAGTAAAATATTTAATTATCATTCTTCTTTGTCTCCACCTTATCCCACTAGGTGGGGTCAGCACAGCGAATTTTTCTATTCCATTCTCTTCTATCAGCTGTCATCTCAACACTCACTCCTCTCTCTCTCATATCGTCATTCACACACTCCATCCGTGTCTTATTTGGTCGTCCTCTAGCCCCTCTACCTTGCACTGCCATTTCCATGCATCTCCTAGTCACATGCATCTCCTCTCTACGCATCACATATCCATACCGCGATAACCGTTTATTTTAACCGTTAATTATTTTATTCATATTTTTAGGATTCTATTTTTATCTAATCCCAAAACCAATAGAAGGGGGTCAATTAATGGGGCCAAACATGTTATTATCAATTTGGATACTATTACTTCAATATCATCTCTATTTTATTATTTCTATGTGTGTGAAGCAGTAATCTACACGAGTTCCGGTCATCGTTCTCGTCGAACCCGTCGCTTGCGGCGAAGGACTCCGCGAGTATATTAACCCACAGACGTAGCCCACTGAGTTTCTCGCCGGATCTTCTCAGTGGGTCACATTTCCGATCCGATGGTAGATTCTGTGAAGCACTGCTCTTGCTAGGTTTGCAGCTCAGTGTTAGCAACGTCATCAGGTTTGAGCCCCGTGAGCTCACCTACTTGTTAGTGTTGCGCCGAAATGGCCTCTCAAGGCCATCGGTAAAAGTAGGGAAAAAAAAGAAAGATACGAGTATGATGGCAGGAAAAATTGTCCCACAAAACGACCTCTACTTCTCTACCAGGGCGTGTTAGGATCTCTCACAGTTCAGTAACAGGCGTTGTTGGAAACAAGCGGTTTAATCAGGAAGGACAGTCATTATCATAATTCAAGAAAAGCGTACTGCTTAATCATATACCATTGCACATTTTCATTATTTCAGTTCAAAAGAAGAAACTTTATGGCCGGCGACAAGAATACAGAGAAAATATTCGTAATAGAAAATTCTCCGGGTCCAAACAAGAAACTGTCCAGAGTCGTCAAGAACATTCTTCATATTAACAAAGATTCTATTGAGTTCAGCATTAAAATCGACGAGATGACCACAAAGCCGACTAAACTGACTCCTTTGAAAAACGAACAGTTTTGAGACCACGTTAACTTTGCGGGTATTTAATACAGCTTTTTCTAACTTCTCTTCATACCTAGTTTCTAATTTGTCTACATCTCTGTTTAGCTATTTTATTTCTGCGGCCATGGTCGTTCCATCGAGTGTTTTATTTAATTTATATTATTTTACATTAATTTTTATATGTATCATAAATAATTTAATTGAAATTAATAGAAGTTTATTATGGGATTAGCACTGATGGATTTAAGGGTTCAAAATCGGACCCCAGTGTGCTTAGTGCGAATTTTTTAAAGTTCTCGATAGCGTAAAAGTTAACTCAAATTTGAGGACCTGCGGTAAACGGCAAATGTTCCAACTCCATACAAATTTTAGTTAACTGATACGCTATCGAGAACGTTACAAAACTCACACTAAGCACATTGAGTTCAAAGTCGGAGCTAAAGGACTACAGGGCTTTCAGTTGGATCTATTTCGGGCTAGAGGTTTCTATATTGGCTCTAAATCCAGTTGGCGTACTTGGTATTAGAGGCAATCATGTATCATGTGTCATTAAATAAATACTTAAAATGTTGAAAAGTTTTATTTTCATTTTATGTTTGAATTTCTACCGTTAACAATCATTCGTTGTTTCCCGAAAAGCCGCATTCTGCTTCAGACGAGATTTTTTTTTTATTACCGTGTAGGTTTACGAGCATACGATCCACCGGATGGTGAGTGGTTACCGTCGTTCATGGACGTCAGCAATGCCAGGAGCTAAGCCAAGCCGCTGTCTACCGTTAAGTACTCTTCACAAGCCTTGTTTGAAGAAGGACATGTCATAGCGCTCGAGGAGGGCAGCTCATTCCAAAGCCGGATGGTACGTGGCAAAAAAGATCTCTGGAAACGCACTGTGGATCAATGTAGTGACTCCAGGTAGTATGGATGAACTCTACTAGATATGTAATTTAAGATATAAAAATGAAGGTACTACAAATTTATTCACTAACTTTTGTCGCATATCAATACTGTCCACTTAGATTTATTTTAATTACAAAGTTATTTTGATTCATTCCCTTTATTATATCCAGAGTTATATATTTCTCATACTGCATTCTTTCCTTGACATCTTTGATTTAGAAATAAGTATTTAATTATTATATTAAACAGTACATCATATTATATGGTAGATTCATTTGTTCACTTAAACTATATTACTATTTACATCACCATCTCCATCTAAAAGTCCATTTAGTTCTTGAATCTTCATTTCCAGGGTTTCTTTCATGTTTGGTTCCACTTTCAGGATATTCGTCGCTTCTTGCAATAATCCCATGCGTTGCATCAATTGATCCTAAAATCAAGGCATTTTAATTTATATATGGTAGGACCTCTGGTGAGTCCGCGCGGGTAGGTACCACCGCCCTGCCTATTTCGGCCGTGAAGCAGTAATGCGTTTCGGTTTGAAGGGTGGGGCAGCCGTTGTAACTATACTGAGATCTTTAGAACTTACATCTCAACGTAAACGGATGGCGCATTTACGTTGTAGATGTCCATGGGCTCCAGTAACCACTTAACAGCAGGTGGGCTGTGAGCTAGTCCACCCATCTAAGCAAAAAAAATAAATGTATATACATTAATAACTTATCGTCCAGAGACTGAATGAAATAGTATTTACAGAGGTTCACTGAACTCAGCATTTCTAAAGTATGCATACCATGTTTCCATTTTCACTTTTTTCGAGCCTCTGTGGTTCTGATATCGAAATCATGGATAGTTTTCGTAAGACATTTAAAACTGTCTAAAAGTGTGGTAGCGTGTTTGTATCAACAACAAGTCCAATTTTTATCCCGATCGGAATCGATTTATTTATTAAATTAGGGCTCGATATGCCATGCCATGTTTCGCTTGTTCGAGATGGTTAGGTGTCAAACCACTTTTTCAACGATTTGGACGTATACTTTGTAAGAGAAGAAATTTTCCAAGAAGCTTTGACTTCCTAGCTACGAGTACTCTGACAATGTCGCTATATTAATAAAGAGTGGTCTATTGTGATCATTTCGGATTTGAGACACTTATCTAGAAATCATTTCTATAATGCACAGTGAATAGTATAGTTCTCTGACTTACGAATTGAAATTTTTGATTCATAGACTCTGACAAGAAACATGGGTGCCGAAAAAATAAATAAAATAATTACCGATTAATACACTAATATCGTAGCGATACAAGAAGCGATAACGTCATCAAAGAGACCAGACGTTTTAATTGTAAACAACGGAATTAAAAATTCATTTTATTGAATTAATAAAATGCATAAATGTTCGTATTCATTTTAAAAATGTCAAAGTAACTACGTAAAGTGTACCACTAACACATAGTTTACGTGCATTAACGTAGTCCAATTTATTTATAGTAGCAGTAAACTCGCGAATGTGCATAACTGTTATTTTCTCTGGCAACTCTCCATAATTCCGTTTGTATAACGTATTTTAAACGTAACCTAGTCTTTCATAATCACAATATTCCCTGTCTCTGCAATTCGCATAGTAAGTAGCATTGCTCGATACGATTACTACGCTCGCATTGTCCCTTAAGCCTTGTTCGGACTAGGCGAGTATTTTAGTCGAGTACCGAGTAATTTAGTGGCTAAACTACTCGCTACTCGCCCGAAAAAACAGAACAAAGTGGATTGACATGACTAAATTATTTACTAGCCTACTCGACTAAATTTTTGGTGCTCAGACACATTTAGCTACTAAATTACTCGGTACTCGACTAAAATACTCGCCTAGTCCGAACAAGGCTCAAATTAAGCGTCCGACTAAACGCCCTTTTTCCATATTATTGTCCTTTTTCATTAAAGTCGTCGTGGCCTAAAGGATAGACGACCGGTGCGTTCATATTAAGGATGCAACGGTGTTCGAATCCCGCAGGCGGGTAACAATTTTTCTAATGAAATACGTACTTAACAAATGTTCACGAGAAATTGTCTTCCAGTAATAAACCATTTCCATGCCTAGTAAAAAGTTTTCAGAAATATAAATCGTTACAAGCTCCTAGACATTCCTTTAGACCCCTTCTTAAAAACTTCATATGATTCCCTTCTTTTCTCTCCTACTATTTGTTTTTCTCTCAACATAGATAGGTCCCATTGTAATGTAAACACTACTTTTAACCATATTGTAAATACTAAATGGCCAAATTGACATCACATATATGTATACTGATGCCTCCAAACATCCCACAGGGTGTGTTGGAGTAGGTGCAGTGGCGTAGCTACCTAGGGGCTTTGCGGGGCAGTGCCCGGGGCCCTCAAGCTCAGGGGGCCCTCAAATCCTTGCCAGAATCTCGAAGGAATAACATTGTATAATAAAAATCAAACCCGCAAAATTATAATTTGCGTAATTACTGGTGGCAGGACATGATCTGCACGGGCAGGTACCACCACGCTGCCGGTTTGAAGGGTGGGGAAGTCGTTATAACTATACTGCGTCCTGAGAACTCATATCTCAAGGTGGGTGGCGGCATTTACGTTATAGATGTCTGTGTGCTCCGGTAACTACTTAAAACCAGGTGGGCTGTGAGCTCGTACACCCGTCATACAATTAAAAAAAAAAAATTATTAAGTTTACCAGACGCCTTATTTGTTACTATCTGAGATTGTACATACTACAAACGCAGATACTATTGGAAATTGCTAATTTCAGATATAGTATCAAATATGCCGACTGACGGCCGTTGACGACTGCTCTACGATTCTGCGGCACAAGCAGACATTACAGTGAAACATGGAACATTAACTATGTCAATGACCAAAAGTTGTTCCGAAAATTCCGGAAATAATATTCCTTAATGAAATAAAAATATAAGTTGTGATTTTAACTTTAACTTTCTTTTGTTATTGAACTTTACGTCACTAAATCGTTAATCGCACCAATGTAAGCTCACCTGGGTTCCTTCTTTTGTCAACTTTCCAGATTCATAGTCTCTCTTCGTCTGCATCGTCATTGCAGCTTGCAAATCCAGGAGTAACGTTCCCCGGAACTTAGTCCAGCCCGGTTCCAGCTTGTCAGCGATCTCGAGCAACTCATAGCAGATGTCAATTTTACGTTTTAGCAGATTATCTGACAATTCTATAACAAGAACATAAAATTCTTTTTAGTGAACGGTTTATTTTTTGGCACTTTTACATTAAGGACTTGGGTTTTAGTCTCACGTGGCTACGAAGCAATTTTAGTCCAACACAATTTAGTGACAAACTATAAATTTACCTTTCTTCGTCTTTTTCTTGCATCCAAAATAACACAATACAATAAAGTACTTAGTTTGGAAACTAGACACTGAGGGCAAGCTTGAAATGAAATAATTGTTACATAAATATTTTTGAATAAGTTTTCTCTTAGTCCGCCATATCAATGTATGTGCGACGCCAAATAATAAAATAGCGCATAGATACTTCCAACCAAAATTGCAGCCAAAATTAAGATTACTATGAACATTTTAACACTAGCAACGGAGAGCTCAAATGCGAAAATTATAAATGAAAAATACACGCACCAGATAAAGTGTAACCTTTATAGTTTCCATAAATTTGGACCAGTGCCAGCTTCGCTTGGACGACCAAATGATTTTTCGGATGCAAAATTTGACTGTACTTTCCAATGAACTCTTCAAAATCTTTAGGGCCTCTCTTGTCCACTTTGCTTAGTTCTTGATTTAAAACGTTATTCCCCGAAACCATCTGTCGGCTCAAAATAGAATGATCGCATTTTTCACATTTCCACGGCGCGTTTTCTTCTAATGGATTCGTTGAAACTAGCATCGGTCTGCTTACATTTTCGTTTCCCAAAAAATTGCACAGCGAACAATAGATATTGCCTAAGTACGTGCCAAATTCGGTGGGATCCTGACATCTTGCACACGTGCAATCAAACCATTTGTTTGTTTTCAAATGCTTTCGCCGCTCCAAGGTTCCCCATAGAGATTGAGTGTACGTAGCAGTAATCAATTCGCCTTTAGCTATCGGCACGGTTGCGATAACCGCCAAATGATACTCATCGCCAACGAAAACGTGTTTGGTATTCGGCAGGCAGCTGTGATCCATCATCGAAGAAGTCAAATAAATACCACGCAGCTTTTTGGTTCCATCAGGAGATCTAACATCAAATGAATTAGTATCAAATATTGAGGCTACTTTCAATATTGTCTCCTCGTCGAAAGGAAGTCCTAAGACTTGGTTGATAAACGTGACCAAATTAGCTTTTAGAACCAGATACAATGGTGTATTGATTCTTTCGTCCAGATGTGATTCCAAGTTCATTATGTTGTCATATTGTAGTGGATCTGACTCCTTCATTAATAAAACTCTCATCGGTGAAATGACGCAGTAAGCAGACTCAACTTTATCGGGAGATTCATATTTGATACGACAGCGATACTTTCTATTGCACATTGCATTGCATTCTGGCTTATGTACGTCTGATTTCTCACACTGAGGTCCGCACATGGGCCATTGGCATTTTGTGCACTTGTAAAAGTCACAGGTATCACGCAGTGGTTCTAATCTTTTCCCGCACGTTAAGCAAAGAGCTGGAGAGCAAATTTTCGGCCCGAGTACTGCAGGCTTTTCTTTTAAAATCATTTCGCCTTGCTTTATGTCTCTCGTAGCTATCATATGCCGTCCTAAAGTGTCCGATATTTGTATTTTAAAAGCGCAACATTTCAGCCTGTGACCCTCACGCCATCCCAGTTTTTGGTGAGCCCTTGAGCAGTAGTAGACCTGTTTGCATCCCCCGCACGTCTGGTTAGCTGGTTGCTGGCAAACTTCGCACACAGGTATTTCGCGTTTCAAGTACTCCATGATTCGGCCAGAGTTGGCCAAACACGCCCGTCTCGGCTGCTATCTAATACAATACTCGTTCTAAGCAACATAATTACTTCCAACGTCGGAACCGGGATGGATGCCAACTATCGGCGTAGTTCTACTGCTAACATTGTCGATGGTTATTTCAATAAATAAATAAATAACGATCCGCTCGAGTTAAACATGCCGCGGTTTTATGTGGCTTGTTGAATTAAAGTACAATATTTTTACATATACCTAAATTCCTTAAGTATTTAATATTGAACTTTATTATTTGCTATTTCGGGTCTATATTATTATGTACTCTTGTTTTTGTCTTGTATTCGGTTTGTTTGTCAGTACGTATAGTGTGGTACAACATCTTAATTTGAGTTTAATTATTGTGCTTAATACCAGAGTGGCATTTAAGAAGTGTAGTAATATAACTGAAGCTTAGAACACTGACAAGATAAACGAAGAAACGTAATGTTTGTTTTAGTTTTTAGCATTTCTAATGACAATAAGATTTTGAATTCGTGTAGTCGAGTTGACCCAAAAATGCTTGACTGCTAAAAGATAGTTGGCAGCTAACCGCTACATAGTTCGACATGACCTGATATCCTAACAAACATACTATTTATCTAATATAGTCAGGTAATCACATAGTGACCACAGTATCACGGATTACGAGCTAACACAAACAGTTACATGTGGATGACTTAAAATGTCTTCACTAGATTCACTTTTAATTGTCTTTTAAAATGAAGCTCCTATATCACACACTTGAAGTCCTAGGAAATGATATATCTAAATCGGAATGTACCTTCTTCTGTTTATTTTGTGTAAACCTAATAATTAGCTTGCCAACATACTATTTATTACCACTTAATCTTGAGCTGGTATGTATAACAGTAACTATCTCTATAACGAACCGATTCCGATGCGGCTTTCATTGCTAGGGTAACTGGAGCGGAAGGGGGCTTATTTGGTTGTTATTTTT
The DNA here is from genome assembly GCF_003987935.1 of Bombyx mandarina. The sequence goes on along the minus strand of NW_021011505.1, from coordinate 1,992,130 downwards.
ATGAACAAATTGAAGTGTAAAAATTAATGTCACGCTCTGTGGAACCAACATACGATGAATCCTTAGCTTACGTATCCCGTATTAAATAAAAAAGGATACACAATAGAGAAATGCTTACGTGATTCAAATGTACTAAAAATACATTTTTTTTTTCGTTGCTGAGATGGATGGACGAGCTCACAGCCCACCTGACGTTAAGTGGTTACTGGAGCCCATAGACATCTACAACGTAAATGCGCCACCCACCTTGAGATATAAGTTCTAAGATCTCAATATAGTTACAACGGCTGCCCCGCCCTACAAACCGAAACGCATTACTGCTTCACGGCAGAAAAAGCTCTTTATTAAATGACATCGCGATGCAGGATGTAGGTTCAAAGCAAGGATCCGAATTACAGTATAATCTTCATCAATAATACTAATGCTAAGGTTCCATCATGCATACGAAAGGATGTAGTTCGCACTTTTTGGTAAACGCCAAAAAGATTTTTTTTAATGCATAGATAAGCGGACGGGCTCACAGCCCACCTGGTGTTAAGTGGCTACTGGAGCCCACAGACATCGACAAGGCAAATACCGCCACCCACCTTGAGATATGAGTTCTAAGGTCTCAGTATAGTTACAACCGCAGTTCCATCCTTCAAACCGAAACGCATTACTGCTTCACTCACTACGGACTCACAAGAGGTCCTACCACCAGTAATTACTTGTTTGTTTGTTGGGTTTGATTTTTATTACACGATGATATTCATTTACCGTGGAACTCAACTTTGAACATTTGTTGAGTACGTATTTCATAAGAAAAATTGGTACTCGCTTGGGATTCGAACACCGATGCATCGCTCAACACGAATGCACCGGACGTCTTATCCTTTAGGCCACGACGACTTCAAAATGTAAAATGTAAAAGAATAACGAAGAATAATGAAAAAGTATTATCTCTACGCCACAAAAACACGTGCTTTAAAACAATAAAACTCAACATAACGTAACTAACAATGACATACGTATAAAATTTCACGAAACACCATTATAAATATAACTATGCGCGTACAGTGTAGTACTAAATTCGTTCCCGACTGAGTGGGTTCATTCACTCCAGTTTCGCAAGTCGACCAAAACGTCTCGCTGAAAACGAAAAGAGTTTGTGAAATATCTTTTTTTTTTGTGGTTTAAAAAGTTTACCCAGTTAATTCTGAAAAGCGAAAGGTAGGCTATGTTTATATTTTATGACTGAACAGTTACAAGAGCCTTTATTAATGTAGTCTTTTTATTAATCAATAAAATTGACGCGCATAAATGTTTTTTTTAATAAAAATTTAACCGGACGATTCATACGTTGTTGGCTACCTAAACTAATACATATTTCAAAGCTAGTACAGCTGATACTAGGCGCTCAAATCGCATTGTTACATTAGTTAACTACTATTATAATATTTTTATTCTCGGCACAAATAGACCAGCTAGTAAGCTGTTACACAATACGGTTTGAAATTCGATCTCGGATCTACGGGCAAAGGTGGTCGCTCAAGATTGACTAACAATGAAATACGCTTTTCGTTAGATATAGTTAGAACAGTAGTTAGGAATGTTAGGATAGATAGAGTAATAGGTATTCACAATAGTCCGACCCAAGATTTGCAAAAGAATTCCTGGGAACTTTGAACTTTATCCCCCGACCGCTCCGGGGGAAGATGTAGCGCGGTGCCGTCAAGGCGTCTGTGTGACGGCGGGATGGATGTAATATGCTCTGCGTCAACCCTGTCCCGCCGTCTCAATAGCCCCGACTGGGCTCCGACCCGGTCTGGGTAGGGCCCCGGCTGTGAGCAGCAGGAGTTTTTAGTGAGCTTCAACTCCCACATACCCCACCTGCCGCGCGGGTGGGGATCCGGCGATTTTCTACTGTGGAAAAAACATTAACTTTGAACTTTAGTTAGAGTTTTTAGAAATGATTCTTTTACCAGGAGGACAGGTAAGCGAACGAAAAATACGTAATATGACGTAAACATACCTTTAAACCAAGCAAGCTTTTGTAAATTAATATATTTCGAGCGCGCCAAATGTTTTTTTGACCGGAGATCGAAATAAGCTTCCTATACATTGATTGAACTAACTTTGAAAGGTGGGCGAGCAAAGGCTTAGTCAGGAGGGGTGGAATTTGCTAACAGCTGTCCGAGCGCCTACAAAGGAGACCTAACAACTCAAGGGCAGCTGCTTCGCGAATGAATCTATTACCGTATCGGAATCGCGACCCGCTGAGAAGATCCGGCGAGAAACTCAACGGACCGCGGTATGGGCTAGTCTTCGATGGACTAGTTAGCAACCCTCGATTTATTATTTACTGTCCGCTGTGATTAACATAATCGCATAACAACATTCTACGTTCTTTTTATTTATAATCCTACCTATGCTGATAGACTTGAGAGGCTATTTAAGCTTCGCCTTAGCGTGCAGGTGAGCTCTCGGGGCTCAAACCGGAAGTGTTGCTAGCTGGCTCTGGCAAGAGCAGTGCTTCGCAGAATCTACCACCGAATTGCAAACGCGTCCCGCTGAGAAACTCAGTGGGCTGTGTCTATGGGTTAATTTACTCGCCGAGCCCCTCGTCGCAAGTGACGGGTTCGACGAGGACGATGACCGGTGCTTGAGGTACCTAAATGCACCGTTAATGGATCGTGAGGATCCGTAATGACGTGTTTAGGGCGACGTCGCCTGTTTACCATTCGGTCCACAGGATCGGGTATGAAGACCTTCGAAATCCGATACACTAAGTATTTTCTTCGGTCTGTAACGAGTCTTATACACATAATTAAAACTTTGACGGTTTAATCTTAGCTACTTATAGTCAATATATTTATTATTTCTTCGGTGACTCGATGATGCAGTAGTTAGATCCCTGACTGTTGCGTCGTGGGTCGTCGGCTCGATTCCCACATCGGGCAAACATTCGTGTGATGAACAGATCTATTTGCTCTGTGTCCGGTTTATTATCTATATAATGCTAATATTTAAACGTATGCACGTCTGTTTTTGGTACCCATAACACAGGGAATCCTAATTTTGGACCAGATGACCGTACTTGATTTGGTCCCAGTTATTTATCTTTTATTTTATTTCCGAAGCTTTCTCTGACTTACTTTTTGTGGTTCTATAAGTGCAACAACACATTGCGGCAGCTTAAGAAGGAATTTTTTTTTTTAAGTTATACTTCTTTCTTTAGGCGCGTTATGAAAAATTGATGATAGTGAAATTTTACGATGCGCGTGACACAAAATTAACAGAAATAAATTTGCCCACAAGTGCTCCAATACAATTATGGTTAACTATCCGTATGTATTATCCGTATGTATAATATAAATGACAAAATTATTATTTAATATAATTCATACTAAATATTATTAAATTATTAACGTTAAATATGTATTATTAATTGTTTAATATTAAAAAAAAAAAAGAAATAAATTTAATAAAAATAAAGTATATAACTTCTTACGCGCGTACATAAATTAAGTACACGCACCCTTTTTATAGTTGACTCAGAGAGTTATACCAAACGTTATGCGACTCTATTTTGGCTTGAACGATGACGAAACGCTATTTTGGCATTGCGCTGACAACAATTGATAGATTGATGCACTTACTGATATTTATTGCCCCACATTTGGTTTGTTCACTCTTAAATATACTTTATCTTATGGCAATAAATCTGAAAATAAAGCGTAGTCCGATCTAGTTCAGTTAACAATAATTTATTTAAATGTATTCTTTTGATTTCGAACTACGGATTGTAATTTTTAAATAAAATTTTCAAAAAGAAATTATAAATAATATAAATCAGATTTTTAGAATCTAAATTATTAAATCAAACATTAAGTAATACAGCATTATATTTAGCGACTCGATAAAGAAGAGAAAGGTGTCTTTATTGGTTGACTCTTGCAGCCACTGTGTGATCTAGAAGCTTAGTATTATTTTTCTATTGCCTTAGAAGACAAACCAGTATAGTTCTGTTTATGAATAGCTACCATATGCTAACGGACTTTAGTAATACCCGGAGCGTATAAGCTGTCCACTTAGGAATCTCTTCAAGCATTGTTTGAAGAAGAACGCACAAAATTACCGTGGAGGGTAGTTGATTCTCATTGTAATGTTTCTGAGTAGTTGGAACATTGACGGGTGGTGCAATGGTTTTATTATCTCGGTGATGCTATTACTAGCTTTTTTTTTTCCTGAGAGACCATTTCAGAGTAACCTTAACAACTAGGTGAGCTCACGGAGTTCAAACCTGACGATTTTATTATGTCTGCCTTTTATCTATATATGAGTCGTCTATTAACAAAGGTGGCAATCTGTGCATTTGGACAAAAAAATGTTATTGATATGTCAATACAGATTGATTTGAATATAATCGTCTCCTTCAAAGAATACGGTTCAAAACCTGCATTAAATAAAGGTTAATACTTAACCTGTTATTTATCTAAGATGTCGTTCAGAAGAGTTTTGTGACTGCCAATGGAATACAAAGTCAATAATTCGTTTTTCTGATTTACCAATAATCGATCTATCGATTGAGGCACTACGAAGTCTGCCGGGTCAGCTAGTAAACTATAAATAATTCCCGCGAATTAGCTCTCCACTTTTTTTACTTTCTTTACTGCGATACAGTAGATAATGGCTGCCGTTGTAGCCAGGGACATCTTAAACTAGAATGGGGCCCTTGGGCACACAAGAATTTGAGGCCCTTTTGGAAAGTAAAAAAGCGAATTATAATAACATTTTTTACTGAGTATGACCGTTTATTATATGTAATCAAATACAGTATGATATATATGTCATTAATCTATATATTAATATGTGAAGCAAAAACTTTGTATCCCTTTTTACGAAAATTGCGCGGACGGAGGAGTATGAAATTTTCCACACTTATAGAGAATATAGAGAAGAAGTGCACAATGCTAATTGTTTTTTTAAATAATGCATAAAAGATACATTAAATTAATAAAGAAAACATTACACACACTACATACCATGTATTTGACGCACACACGCATGCACACTATTTATTGTCAAACTTTTGTTCTTGACGTCTGTTGTCAAATTGAGAATAGATTAAATATTGTTTGTCTTTGTTAATATTTTTTATAGTGTAGTCTTGGCGAAATTTGTGATTGTAGAAGTATAAAATACAATCATAATAGTGTACAAACTTACAATTTCAATTAATTATAGTCGAATTTCGACTACTGCGGGACCTCTAGTGATATTAGAATGCTGCTGGTTTTTTGGTTACGATTTCGATAACGGTTTCTTTCGGGATTTCTGTTGAGCAAAATCTTCTATTATAGGCATAGCATATGCCTTGTAAATACCTTCTGATTACTGATTTGTGAAAAAAGTGTAATGTGCCGGACAAAAATGTTTTGAGAATAAACGTGTGAGAGAAATTGTCGGTCTTTCGGGGGCCCCTGAGAATGGGGGCCCTGGGCACGGGCCCCGTGTGCCCTTATGGTAAAGACGGTATTGGTTGTAGCCCTTAGTTTGGAAAATAAAATGTTTTAATGGTCTATTATTCTCTGATCTTTAAATATCGGATTGCTTATAAATAGTTTTGACCTGTTGAATTAGCACGTTCAAGTTCCAAGATCACGTTATAGATACACGCCTTGACATCTTTGTAGTATATTACGATGCCAAATAATACGATAGAACGTATTTAATACGTAACCTACACAGTCTAGTCAACTCTAGTCATTAATTTAAAAAGTTCCGAATATGTAGATACTTATAAATTTCTTTTAAAATTGTTAAGGGCGTGCTTGTAGCTATTTACTAGGGTTTATTTTTCCAAATTTCAGTAAAAGTTTCTCATTTGAAAAGAAAACCTGAGATTTTATTAATTTGATTTTTCATTTATAATATTTATTAGATAAAAACATTAATTTACAGATATGGAAAGCGAAAACTCGGACTATGAGGTAAGTCAATTTTAACGCCATCTGTCATCGTATAGGTAAACAAAACTTGAGAATAAACAGAACAGGGAAACAGTTTATTATGAAAATCATAGATGGCGCTATTCACATGAATTTCAAAGATATTTGTTTTAATCCAAATTCATTTTTCATCATTTCAAAATGAATAATCATGCTGAACTTGAAAATATTACGATTAACTATACTAAAATCAGTTTACTTTTCAATATTCAATCGCTCAGGACTGTTTTACTATTCTAACAGTTCTCATGAACACCTCGCGATCAAAATAATCAGTATTACGGTAATATAGATCTTGTACCAACCTCACAATAACTCCTTCACTTTAGAAGCAGTGCGTAGGCTCAGTGTGCTTAGTGTGAGTTTTTTAACGTTTTCGATAGCGTAAAAGTTAATTCAAATTTGTATGCCGTTGGAACAGCGCCCCTAACGGCAAACGTAGGCAATCATTCCAAACTATACAATTAACTTTTACGCTAACGAGAACGTTAAAAAACTCGCACTAAGCACACAAAAGTATCCATCAAATTTTTATTAACGTACTATAGGTTCATAGTTCAGAAGAGCTAGGCCGTTACCTGGTGGCAGCGCGGGATCTATCACCAGGCGAAGTGGTGATCACCGAGAAGCCAATAGTCTTTGCGCCAAAATCCACGCCAGACCCTGAAGCTACCATGCCGTGCGTCGGTTGTTACAAATCCGTTTTCACCGATGTCGGCGAACGCTGTGCCAAGTATGGATAATTTGTAAATGCTTTATTGAATTACATTTGGGCGAAAGATCTCACAAAATTTTGTATATTAAGCGAGATATCGTTATCGACATTGATACATCGTATGAGATCTCCCACTCCTTCGACCGGTCGGAAACGATCAGCTGAACTCAAAGCCCACTTATATTTACGTGGTCTATCGATCCCGCTATCATTATAGTCACTGTTTTATCTGATTCGAAGTCGTCGTGGCCTAAGGGATAAGACGTCCGGTGCATTCGTTATGAGCGATGCACCGGTGTTCGAATCTCAGGCGGGTACCAATTTTTTTAATGAAATACGTACTCAACAAATGTTCACGATTGACTTCCACGGTGAAGGAATAACATCGTGTAATAAAAATGAAACCCGCAAAATTATAATTTGCGTAATTACTGGTGATAGGACCTCTTGTGAGTCCGCGCGGGTAGGTACCGCCGCCCTTCCTATTTCTGCCGTGAAGCAGTAATGCGTTTCGGTTTGCAGGGTGGGGCAGTCTTTATAACTATAATTGAGATCTTATATCTCAAGGTGGGTGGCGCATTTACGTCGTAGATGTCTATGGGCTCCATTAACCACTTAACACCAGGTGGGCTGTGAGCTCGCCCACCCATCTAAGCAATAAAAAAAAACTATCTAAAGTTAAAAATCGTCGATATATTTTGTGAACTATATACATATTACTAAATTTCATCTTCAAATTTTTATATAATAAATAATGCCTGGATTTCCAGGTGCGGTTGGCCAGTCTGCTCCGGGAACTGTCCGGGCCTCAAAGACCCAAAGCACCACAAGCTCGAGTGCGATATCCTGGGCTTGAGGCCAGATTGCGTATTGGATAATATGGCTGATTACTATAGGTTGGTTGCACTTTTAAATAGGCATAAAAAATAAACTATTGTTAGAATTATTATAGGCTGGCTTATTTAATAATAATAATAATAAACATTTATTCCAAACATAAGTTAGGTACAAAAAATAAAATAAAACATAAATAAGAAAAATAACAAGGCTTGGAAAGGGTTACGGGCTCAGCAATGCCTAACAGCAACGAAATATTGCATTTTCCAAAAGGCACTCTTCTTCTACCATCTTCTGTCTAGCCTTTACTTCGACCATCGAGTAGGTACCACGGGCGTCTCCTTAGCCAAGGGAAGCCCGTACGATGTTTGGCCCCGGTACAAAAAAAAATAGCCTTATGAATTGTTTGACATAACCTCAATATCTCTATTAATCCACGCACTCTCCACCACCATAATTGATCAACCTTTATATTCCTGTTACTGCTGTTCAGCCCTAAGATGTTGCCAATGATATTTTTTACGACCTACTATCCCAATCTCTCCTCTGCCGTTTTCCTAAACGCTTTGATATATATGTATTTCACCAAAGGAGACATGAAATTGTTCTTAACAGCGTTAGCGCTTTAATATGCCCCACTATGGACCACTTTTAATAAGGTGGGTGAGATACCTCGTCTGTATTAGTTTATGGGAAAATTTGTTATACTTACTATTACACAATTCATGATTTACAGCCATCCATCAACTAATAGAAAACTCGCAAAGACCAGGTTCCTACAGCGGAATAGTAATTCCAAGGTATTTCACTCGTAAGGTAGCCAGATATATATTTAGGGAAATCAATTTTATTTGCTTATATACTAAGTTACTACTATAGATGCTAAGCAAAGAACCTTTAGTTTCAGTATACGGACAGAACCTTTAACATATTACAAGCAATTGGTGTTCAGTGCATCGCGTATGACGAGACTGCGCACAGCTGAAAAAGTATCAGTAAATTATCATGTTAGATATCACAAGACTTATCGTATGCAATCTCCTAAAAGTAGTTAGTTTAAGTAAGTTTGAAACCTCTGGGTTTGCGGAGGGACTTCGGTTCCCTCTGTATTTATACCGTATGTTCTATGGGGAGTGCTCTGAGGAATTAGCCACGTACCATCCGGCTATGAGCTCCCCTCCACAGTGTTTCCCGAGCGCTATGACATGTCCTTCTTCAAACGAGGCTTGTGGAGAGTATTAAGCGGTAGGCAGCGGCTTGGCTCTGCCCCTGGCATTGCTAAAGTCCATGGGCGACGGTAACCACTCACCATCAGGTGGGCCGTATGCTCGTCTGCTTGTAAGGGCAATAAAAGATAAAAAACAAAAAAAGTAAATTGATATACGAACAAAAGTCTTACTACTTCTCTACTTAGTCCAAATTCACAGACGTAACGATCTTCTGTATAGTTTAAAAATAATTTACTTTTGATGTACCTATTAATCGCCCTTATATTAATAAAGGCAAAAATATATAAAATATTCTTAACCTTGGAAATATTACATCTGGAATTTTCTTTTTCACAGACACGACGCTTTGTTAGCTTTGAGGTGTCTTCTCCTGCAGAAAGCCGATGCAGCTAAATGGCAGCAGTTGTTAGAGATGCAATCACATATGGAATGTAGGATACCTGGCACCCAGGCTTTTGAGTGAGTTCTATATAAAGGTTGATTAAAATATTACGCAAAAACTTTATATAATAATAAGTGTAGATACTTCCTATCATGTCGTACGAATAGCATCACCGTGTTCTATATTTCTGTCACAAAGAAGCTATAGAATGAGGCTACAAGCATGAAGTACTCTTAAAAAAAATCTTACCATTGTAAAAAACGTACCATCCGGCTTTGGAATGAACTACCCTCTACGGTGTTTTCGGAGCGCTATGACATGTCCTTCTTCAAACGAGGCTTGCGGATTTAATGGTAGACAGCGGCTTGGCTCTGCCCCTGGCATTGCTGACGTTCATGAGCGACGGTGACCACTTACCCATCAGGTAGGACGGATGCTCGTCTGCCCACAAAGGCAAAAAAAAAACAATTTCTGAACAACTGACTACCAAGATCTCAACTGAACAGCAAGATCTCTTTTTCAATTTACATTATGTTGGAAGAATCTTTGGTATTTTTATTTGTATCTTCTTTTTCTACACTTATCTTCATCAACTATGTTTATATTTTAAGTTTTAATAAGCTCTCTTTATCATGGCCTAAACCGAAGGCTTCCTACGAACTTGAACATTTTAAAGTAATTTTATTTAACATATGACAGAGCCGTGTGCGTAGTGCGAGTTTATTAACGTTCTCGAGAGCGTAAAAGTTAACTCAAAATTAGTATACAGTTGGAACAGCGACCCTGACGGCAAAAATAGGCAAACGTTCCAACTCCATACAAATTTGAGTTAACTTTTACGTTATCGATAACGTTAAGAAACTCGCACTGAGCGCACTGAACAATAAATTCGTGTAGACTTTGGCTAAACATAAACACCTGCCGGTGGAACTTATATTGATTCCTCACGAACGTAGTTAACAAGTTTCTTTTTAATTTACAGTGAAGCGGATGAGTTCATTGTGGAATACCTCATCAAAAATTTCTTATCAAAACTAGACAGCGGTATGAAGAAAGACATACCGGATATATCGGCGAATCTGATACATAGAATCTGTGGTATTATTGACACAAACGCTATAGAAATTCGTTTGGTAGACGGTGTCGAATTACAAGCGCTTTACACAAAAACATGCATTCTAGAACATAGCTGCCTACCTAACACGAAATTCAATTTCGATCTATCAACGAAAACTAAAGATGATTTATACAAAATATCTGTTAAAATCGTAACGCCAATTACCAAACATGAGCATATATCCACAATGTATAGTCACGCATTATGGGGCACACAAGCCAGACGGCAACATTTAAAAGACACAAAACACTTTTCGTGCAAATGCTGTAGATGCAGCGATCCCACCGAGCTCGGTACTTATTTAAGCGCTATGAAATGTCTCGGAGACGAGAATAAACCGTGCGAAGGTATCCATTTACCCGAAGATCCTTTAGATGACGAAACAGAATGGGCGTGCAGCAATTGTGACGTTAAAATCAGTAATTCTCAAGTTTGTTGTGTTATATCACAGATGCAGGACGAAGTGGACAATGTATTAATGATGGGCGGCGATATTACTGTACTAGAAAACGCATTATGTCGCTTATCAACATTTTTGCATCAAAATCACTATCATTTATACTCAATAAAACATTCTCTAGTACAACTTTATGGTCGGCAGCTTGCATACGCTTCCCAAGAATATTTAGAAAAGAAAATCAAAATGTGTAATGATCTAATAGATATCACGAATACCTTAGATCCTGGTAATGCAAGACTAAGTCTGTACAATAGCGTTTTACATCATGAGTTACACTTGACTTTGGTAATGATGTCTAAAAAAGCTAATATTGATGGTAGTATAAAAAATGTTGACACGATCACAACGGTATTAAGAGAAGCAAAAAAGGCTCTAAACATATCTTTGGAGTGCCTTAAAGATGACACTGAAGAAGCTTCTGGAAAGAAATTATACGAAGTCATTGAACAGAGTAATAAGGAGTTCGAAAGATATTGTAAAGAAAAAAATGTTATTTTGTAAAGAGTTATTTTATTAATTCTGTAACTAATTCTAAGCTTAAATGTTAGTATCACAGTAATATCTTTGAACTAAATATTTATATATTATATAATAGATACAATAATATTTTAATAAATTGGGAAATCTATTAGTATTGTATACCTATTTTTTCGTTAACAATTCGAAAGAATAGATTAAAACTCTTGAAGTCTTTTCAAATACATTTAGTTTTTTTATTTTTTATTTACAAAGTTCAAATGCGTTTAAAACAAGGTCACCTGTGGAATTTTTACTAGACCGTTTTAATTGATATTCTTTTAACTACTTGATTTTTTCTTTAGGACTTGCGTTTGTGATGAAGGTAAAAAAACTCTCATATTCATTTCATTAGATTCCAATAATTCATACATAGAAGATCTGGCCGTTTGAAAATAAAAATATCGATACGCATGAATTAATTAAATTCAAGTAATATTTTCAGACAATGTATTCATTTTTAGTCATCACAGCTATTTGAAATAAGTTTAGGTATTCTGCCAGTGAAAATGTTACTGCCAGATTTTCTTCTAATTAAAGTGCTTATGTTGAATTTCACATCTACATACGAATACTTTTAATAACCTTATGATCTACCACTGAAAAGTCACTATAGGCGACTTTTTTTTTTCGAACCTCGTCTTCGTCATTAAAAATATTATATTACAATTTCGGTAAGAAAGAACAAAGGGACTATCTTCCACCGAGCGGATGCTTTTGTCACGAACGATGATCCAAATGCTCGTAATATTTAAATGCAAGCTTATTTTTAAAATATCGTTAGACAATTTGGGTTTTGCGGATTTTTTTTCTATTTCATTTTAGCTATCGCTACATCAGTTCCTTCAGAGGTCGGAGATTGTCCCAATAAATAGCCGTTGCCCCTACTGAGATTAGCATGCCAGTGTCAGTTTGAAATGTTGTGAAGGGAACATCAATGCTGCGTCAGTGCCGTAAGTATTCCACGTATTACAGAACTGCCTCGCCGGAAAAGTGACCCCAGGAGTTGATGATTCTTTTTACGAATGGGCCGATGGTGTGATGATGCAGGGAGGATGCTACAGGATCATTAATCGCGTTAAGTTGGCTATGATGAGTCTGTTGAGGCTGCGGTGTTGTCTTAGTGTGGGACGGTTGCTATCACGGCAGTCCACTTTTATAATATAAGTCTGAAGGCTACAGTTGGTGCGTCATTTGTTTTGGGGTGATAGTCATTCTTGGTTCTGTGGAGCCAGTTTTGGGAATGACAAAGGGAAGATCTTCCACTCTCCATATATTGAAGTGAAAACTTCTTTAGAATCGTTGTGATTTCAAACCGGATGCAACGAAAAAAACGACAGGTAAGAGACACAAATACAAAAATGTGTAGGATGAAGCCAGCAAAGAATGAGACAGAAATATACATACTATTTAATACAGCGCCATCTGTGAGATTTTTAATACTAACGTGTGTATGAAAGCTCTTGTAGTGAATTTTAATTTAGGATTATATGTGAAATTAAAATATCAATTCACAGAGGGCGCTACCTTACAATTATTTACTAATGACAAAATTTTACATATACTTAAGACGTTTAGGATAATTGTATTTTAATTTTGGAAGGTTTCACTTCTACCACGTGTGAATTGCACACATGTATTTTTTTTCAATAGATCAAAGATTCAAATATCGCTCTTCGGAACTTATATAAATGCATGCTTATCTTGATAATATCAGTTTTTTGTTCGAATTCTTCTATTTTTACTATAACGCTACTGCCATTATTATCGTTCTCATCCGAATCTGGGATACCAACTTAAACCGGATCTGGAATTCTCATTGGTTATACTTTGGACGATCCAATCTGTATACCTCGAGACTCTGGTATAGACGCCTGGCAACTTTGGACGCGCGCAACCACTGCCTGTTGATACAACTCCGACAACCATTGTGTGCTTTTTGTCGTCTCTCACCATAAGAGGACCGCCGCTATCGGCCTGCAACAAAAAAATTATCTGAACTCATACATTTTTAATATTCTTACAAAGTAACAGTCGAACGAATACATTTGAAAGGAATAAAATTAATGGCTGCTTTAATGGAAAAGCCACACATCGCTGCTACAAAATATTATAATAATTGAAGCCAAAATCTTTTATTAGTAGAAAAACGACGCAGAATATTTATTATACACTCATAAACTGGGAGCCGGTGAAAGAAATGTATTAGAACAATAATAATTTTACGAAATTATTTAATATATAATACTAAGCCAATTCTAGATAATTAACTAACATCTTATATCACACTACATAATGTCGTTTAGATTTTTACAGAAAACGTTCCCTAAGACAATACGGAAATAAGCATCCAGCGTAAAATATATATTATATACATTTACTATGTAGCTTAAGCATGCAATTTACTTAAATTATTAATGTTCATTGTTAATTTTAAATGCAAGTTATGTAGTTAATATTTTATTATGTTACATTACGTGCTATGGATAAATATAAAAAAGTCCTTTTTTTATTCACTTTTTTTATATTAGTACATAGTGTAAAGTCCAATGGTAATATCTAGGTTAAATCTACTTTTATAATATTTCTCACGCCGAACGAGGTTCATTTAGCTTTGTTTTAACTTGGAGAGCTTAAATATATTAAACACTCAGAATTAATGGATGTAATGCTATGGAAATTAGAAAATCCATTAATAATAAGTTCAGTTACTTTGTTCATTACTCACCCAGCAGGAGTCTCTTCCCCCGTTTTCATAGCCAGCGCACATTTGGGTAGGAATAATCTTAACTTTGCTGCCCTGTGATTGATACCATTGGTTGCATTGGTCGTTTGTGACCACTGTCACTTCTGTCTTTTGGAGTATGTTGGATCGATCCCCTGAGGAACAGTTGTTATGTGTAAGGTTTTGGATATTTTAAATAAGTACAACCTATTGGTTAAGTTGGGCAGATGAACTTGTTGACTTCCGCGGTGAAGGAATAACATCGTGTAATAAAAATGAAACCCGCAAAATTATAATTTGCGTAATTACTGGTGGTAGGACCTCTTGTGAGTCCGCACGGGTAGGTACCACCGCCCCGCTTATTTCTGCCGTGAAGCAGTAATGCATTTCGGTCTGAAGGGTGGGGCAGCCGTTGTAACTATAATTGAGACCTTAGAACTTATTTGTCAAGGTGGGTGGCGCATTTACGTTGTAGATGTCTATGGGCTCCAGTAACCACTTAACACCAGGTGGGCTGTGAGCTCGTCCACTCATCTAAGCTATAAAAAAAAAAATCGAGGCAAAAAAAAAATGAATTCTCGGTCCATTTGCTAAAACAATAAGCAAATAATCAATCAATAATTGAAACAAATTTGAAAAAATCATTATGTCCAGTGTATTCGAGTGTCTAAGTTGCCCTAGAATCTATATGTGTAAGCATCAAATGGAAAGACACGGGTGAAACTTGGTTATTTAAATAATTATGTTCGTAAAAACGATTGCTTAGACAAATATGTACATTATAAATATCATATTATCGATGTGTGTAATATTACCCTCGTTTCTGTTCTCATCAGTAAATCCCCAACCAGCTACAGTAGCCAGGGATCCACTAAAGTCTTCAGATAAGAATTTTGGTAGACAAGCTGGCCTCAGTTCCGAGGACCACTGTAACCTCCTCGCTGTCTTCAAGAGGGCCACGTCATTGGATTTCTTGTTGCATCTAGGAAATACAGATTTCTGTGTTTTCATTCTATATTATTTCTGACTAATTACTATTGAATCCTTTTCTTTGCGTGCCGTATTCAGTAATTAACTCACAGACACTTCAAATGATTTTTTTTTTATTGTATCATCATAAAAAAATCAATAATTCACGGCACGTCATGTAGTATTTATTAGGTGCTTACTGAAACTACACCCTTATACATTTTGGTAATAAATCTAAATTTAAAAAGCCCGTTCCTATCAAACCAATGTGTTGGTTGTTTAGTGGCAGAATTGGCAGGTTAGTTGTACACATTCGTGCTGACCTTACCTGAATCGGCATATTTTTGTAAAATCGTATTCAACACGTACTTACAGCTAGTGGAGAAGTAATTATAAGCTACGTACTGGTAATCCGGATGTGGTATAATCTTAGACAGCGGCTTGCTGTCGTCTCTGGATGAGATATCCGTGTACCCAACCACAACTGACAGTTGCTTTGTTCTGTAGAACTCGTCAAATACACTGTAACAATAGGTTAACTTTGTTAGGTTCTGAAGATCAAAGTACTCAGATCTGTGATGGTAATTTGGCCTATATTTGACAAAAACCCGATTCGCGCTAATGACTTATCCAGGTATCAAGGTAAGTTTAAAAATATCCAAGTTGTGATCAACATCATTTGAAAAGTAAGGCTACCACGTAAAGAGACCAGCGATCTTTATATATCCAGCACAGAAAGACCAGGTCGGCGAAAGATTTCCGGTTTTGTTCATTCCTCAAACCTCCATATTTAATGTTTGTTCTAATTAAATATGAAAGGGAATTTTTATTTTATTTTTAATTAAATATCAATTAGAATTTTTACTAAGTAGTGGTTGGGATTTCCATCAAAATTCTAATTCTATGATATTTTTGTCTATGTTCGTATTATAGCCCGAGGAAAGCCAGTATTGATTTCGGAGTCATGGATTGGTCTCCACATCGCTATGGATAATTGGAGATATAACACAATGAGTATTGACATCAGGCAGGTGGTTAATCGTAAAACATACGCCAAATCTCTATGCAGCATGATAAGAGAACATGCTGAGAACATTACTGGTGGTGGGACCTCTTCTCTGTCCGCGTGGGTAGGTACCACAACCTTGCCTATTTCTACCGTGAAGCAGTAATGCGTTTCGGCTTAAAGGGTGGGGCAGCCGTTGTAACTATACTTGAGACCTTAGAACTTATATCTCGCATATGCGTTGTAGATCTCTATGGGCTAACACCAGGTGGGCTGTGAGCTCGTCCACCCATCTAAGCAATAAAAAAAAACATTTTACACCTATCACACATAATATGGGATAAAGGAAGGAATATAAAGACTGGTCTGGATAGATACTTACCTGCAAACGCAATGGCCAGCTGTCAACAGCCATCTGTCATTGATGACGGTCGCCCCACACTGATGCGTTCCTTGACGCCATATACTGGCAGTCCACGGGAATTCGGCCGGTAAGCTGTCAACGCCACCGACGATTCGAGCAGTCCTTGCCACGTCCACGCCGCACTCCACGTCCGCCACTAACAACGATCACAATGAAATAAAATAATATATGGGAAAATGAAGAAGTTTTTGAAGTCGTCGTGGCCTAAAGGATAAGACGTCCGGTGCATTCGTGTTGAAGCGATGCACCGGTGTTCGAATCCCAGGTGGGTACCATTTTTTTCTAATGTAATACGTACTCAACAAATTTTAATGTTCACGATCCACTTCCACGGTGAAGGAATACCATCGTGTAATAAAAATCAAACCGGCAAAATAATAATTTGCGTAATTACTGGTGGTAGGACCTCTTGTGTGACCTCGTCCACCCATCTAAGCAATAAAATAAAAGATAAGGGATTAAGGAAGAATTTTTTCATCATTGGAAAACTTTTTAAATGGATCGGATTACAATATAATTGAGTCTTCGATATCATGTTTCGAGACAAGTGACGGTAATAACGAGATGTTTCTGATTTGGTGTCTCTCGTCTTTAGTGATTAATTTATTGGTATGTATGTAGGGGAATAAAAAACCCGATTTTGAAACATTCTTTATTGGTGCTCCGCTTGTATTGGTCGTAGCGTGATGTTATATAGCCTATAGCCTTCCTCGATAAATGAGCTATCTGACACTGAAAGAATTTTTCAAATCGGACCAGTTGTTCCTGAGATTAGCGCGTTCAAACAAACAAACTCGGGGTTATAGTTATTTATTGTAAAGCAATAAAATCATACCAATTAAATTGATTCACTCCCGCAATCTAGTGTTAAATTTCTAGATAGGCACTAATTAAGTTTTACACGCAAAATTTTTTTGGTTATACAGTTGAAAAGACCGATTTGAGCACTACTAGAAGTGGTATGAGCTTTGCATAAAGCTGTAAAAGTTTTAATTGACTGCCAAAAATAATTCGTGGATGTTTTTCAATAAATTAATAATTAATCGATTATATTATCGTGTAAAATGACCTTACAGTTCAATCTCGAGCTTTCATTTTGAAATGTCATATTTTTAATAGCTTTCCCAAATACGGAAAGGTCCTTGACGCAAATTTTTTTCTTACGTACCGTTACTTGTGTTTTATTTGTTTTCATTAAAATATTCTGCGACGCATTTTTTTTACGTTTGAATAATATTATTTATTTATTTATTTATTTATGTACACACAGAAAAAAAGACATAGTACAGAGTAATAGGAAAATTATGTACAAAGGCACTGCTTATTTCTTTAAGAAATCTCTTCCAGCAGACCTGCGAGAGGATAATGAGAATAATAATAAAAAGTGATAAGTGTGTGTAGAACAAATAACACATAACTAAAATAACAAATACAACATGAGAATTATAGTAATGCACATACACATACCAAATATTGTTAAACTTGAGTACAAAATATTATTAGTGACACAGTAACACTCGTATATACGAAGAGTATAGAACCATGATCATTCGGTTGATGAGAGATAAAATTGTTTGACCTTGATTAGATTAGATTATTTAAAAAATAATAATTATATTTACAGCCGTAAGCTTGAGCGTTGCATGAAACTCTCAGAATTATTATACAATAGTACTAATTTGACCGATTACAAGTGTGCGCGTGCGCATAAACTCTCTCCAGGTCATCCAATCCCGTTTTTGCAGGATAACCATTGGAGCACCGTGGTACGTGAGGAATTCGATCTTTAACACGATTCAAATTTAGAACCGATACGTAAGTCTCATAGGAAGTGTCGGAATGCTACTTTAAAAAGCGGCGCGACACGATAGCCTAACGTAAAGACGTGGCCTCCGCTAATTACATATCAGACTTAGACGACAGTGTAACGCAAAGTGGCCTTCGCCCGAAATATGTCTTGTCAGATACCCCGGATACACTCTCGGTGCTTTTAGGCTCTTCAAGTACCCGGTCACCGTCCTCGTCGAATTCGTCGATTATGACGAAGAGTTCGACGAGCGAACTAACCCATAGACACAGCCCACTGAGTTTCTCGCCGGATCTTCTCAGTGGGTAGCAATTCCGATCCAGTGGTAGATTTTGCGAAGCACTGCTCTTGCTAGGGCTAGTATTATCAAAAGTTGTGCACATGAGGTGCCCGTCCTATGCCTACCCGTCCGCGCATAGCTAGAATAGCCTATTAGGATTTCAGAGAAAGGAGAGGTTAAAAAAATTTCTTACATGGGACTAGCTCACGACCCACCTGGTATTAAAACGTTACCGGAGCCCATTGACATTTACAACGTAAATTCCGCAATCCGCTTTGAAACATCAGTTCTCTAAGTCTTTTGATTGATTTGGTTGATTGTTTGATTTTTATTACACGATGTTATTCCTTCACCATGGAAGTCAATCGTGAACATTTGTTGAGTACGTATTTCATTAGAAAATTTGGTAATCGCCTGAGACTCGAACACCGGTGCATCGCTCAACACGAATGCACCGGACGTCTTATCCTTTAAGCCACGACGACTTCAAAAATATTGCGAATTGCTTAGAATATAATTTTATGCGTAATGTTTATTTGTAATTTTTGTATACTGTAGTGCTTGCGAAATCACCAATAATGTCATCGCTTTGGAAAAGTATAATGTTTCGTAAGAATCGATTTTTTTTATATGACTTGCTGAAAAATTGACATTTATTGAAATAATGAGTCTCTCAATTTAAAATAAATAAATAAAAAACAATATTACGTTTCTATTTACTGAATATTAAGTTTTGAAGGGTATTTTAAGAAAATTGTTTGATTACTATTAACGTTTTACTAGAAATTATAATCACATAATATTATTTTCGAGGTTATAATTTTTTTTAATAATTAATTTTTATAATTTATAGTTTTCCAAATTATAGTCCTTGTATGAATATTATTACCGATTTTTTTATATAATCGGCAGCGATTCCTAATTGATTTTTAAAAAATAATAATTATTAAAACTCACGATTTATATAACACATAATTTCATCCAAAAATAATACGAACGAAGCGATTAATAGCGAACGACACATTTTCACGAAAACTTCGACACTTCTGTAACACGACACTTGTTTTTTTCTTATATATATTTAACTGTATCGATGTAAATAATGTTGTATGAATTAAATGTAGGTGTCAGTGCACGAACTTATGTGCGGTGACTACATCGTGAGCGATGATTTAAAGGATATATAAAGATCTCTATGATTTGTACTGAAACGGCTCTCCTTCGTACGTTCGAAGGTCTGACCCCTATATTGAATTAGTGATGTGGTGCTTATCGATGCCGATATATTTATCGATAACGATTTAGTCATGATAAAATATTATATTATCCCAAAAGATTTTAAATATATATTAAATTGTTCTAGAACTATTTGAAATTTTATTGCAATAGATATATGAATTAATATCATTTAAATTATGTCATCACCGGCCTCTATAAACACAGCAACGTTGAAATGACACTCCGCTTTAGTCCTTGATATGTTATTCTAAATTTAATAGGGGAGCCTCTAGTAGCAGTAGCAAAAATAGGCTAGATGGTAGGTAGTAAGTAGGTGGTACATGGTATTTTATATATTACACTTTTGAGTCTGATGAACGAATAAGAACTAGTTTAAATAAATTAATATTACGGAAAGGGGAATTTGTAACCAAATAGCCAAGGCTAGGGATGCGTGGTTCTCATACGAAGAAAGGAGTTAATACTATAAACTATAACAGTTAACACTATGTTAACCGACGAATGTTAACACAGAAGGAGTTAACACTATAAACAACAAATAAAAATTTTATTAATTTTTATCCAAAATAAAAGGTTCAAATAATAAAATTATTTTATTGATGTCGCATTTTGATACGTGCACAGAATTTCAAGTTCAAGTTCCGACGTCTTGAAGTTGTTGAAAATTTGGTTGAAAAATTCCATTAGGTAAATAGATATTTACATAAACAGATACAGATCAAGGGTGTTAGTTAAATAACACGTACGCTACGCGTTAGACGACCTTCTTTTACAAATGTATATTGTCTTTTAGGTGCTAAAATATCCAAAATTACCAAATACAACCGAACAATATCATTCACTACTTCAATACTAACTCCAAGCAGGAATCAAAACCGACCCCGTGTCAGTGCCTACTCGAGACTCGATAACGACTGAATCAACAAGACGTATAAACAAAAAAATTAGTTGAAATACCTATTACTGTTTATTAGTTGTTATTTACCTAATCTTAACTGTCCGGTCCGGGGTAGGGCGCCGGCTGTGAGCGGCAGGAGTTTTTAGTGAGGTTCAACTCCCACATACCCTACCTGCCGCACGGGTGGGGACTGACGATTTTCTCCTGTAGAAAAAAAAACCTTACTCATTACAAACCCAAATGCAATCTTAATGAGTTAATTAACGTAGAATAAAGTATGTAGAAAGTAAAAACAAACCAACAAAATTATGATAATTAAAACTACTTTACATATACTGTACATAATTTAATATTGCGTTAGTTATTACTATTATCATTAAGTATTTTTTATATTATTTCTGAATTTGGTGTACTTTAAATATTTTTTGGATGCTACCACACCTACAGTCAGTGCGAGATAAAACCGAAAAGAGGGTTTAATTATGTCTATTACTTGCAAAAAATCCAAGACAATACTACAAAATAACCTGTAAACTATTCATTGGATCTGAAGTTCCAAATTATTTATATTCAGATTCCACAGTATTTAGATTTCAAATTTGGTTTTGTGGGTTTAAATTATTTCTGTGCAACCTAAAATTTCTTGTTTCTAAAACAATCGACAAGCATCATCGCATCACTAAATCCGATTCATTGTCAGGTTCGAAGCGTAACCTCGTATGATAAGAACAGATAAGCATTGCGGAACCGCCTGTCATTACACGTAAACGCATCGGTATTATCGACATATTTGAACAGTCAATATTAGTGTCATTGTAACCAGGATTTACGGGTTTAATTAAATATTTAATTAAACCCGTAAATAATAAAAATATTTCTTAAATATTTTTTCCGATTAAACAAAGCTAAATAAAGATAAGAAAGGAAATTTTAATCCCAACGAGATAATCTACTAATGAGGTCTCCATAGATTTTATATGGTATGGTTATTTATATGGTCTCACGGCGATTATCTACCTGATGATCTACTTTCTGTTTTTTTATTTATTGCTTAGATGGGTGGAAGAGCTCACAGCCCAGCTGTTGTTAAGTGATTACTGGAGCCCATATAATTCTATGACGTAAAAGCGCAACCCACCTTGTGATATAAGTTCTAAAGTCTCAAGTATAGTTACAACGGCCGCCCCACCCTTCAAACCGAAACGCATAACTGCTTCACGGCAGAAATAGGCACGATGGTGGTACCTACCCGTGCGGACTCACAAAAGGTCCTACCACCAGTAATTACGCAAATTATAATTTCGCGGGCTTGATTTTTACTACACGAACTTAACAAACTTACTTGACGATGGCAGTTCTGTTAATAGTTCTTAAATCATCATCCCACAGCTCAATTTTTAGGGATCATCGATCCACAAGCGAATAAAACTCTGGCAGCGATAACTTAAGGTTCTTCACAATAAAATTATTCTTTATTTGTCCTGCTTAAAATAACGGTCACCCTTATACGAAGTTATTACTCATCTCAGGTTTGCTTTACTCGGTCAAGTTCAGCGTTAAGTAGAACAAATGCATTTGTATTATATTTTCCGTCATATTATGTTGGTACCTCATTGATAACAAACACGATTATTATTAAAAATACGTTTTATTCTTTATTTTACCGTCGTGACGACGGGTATCGCTTATAGTAATCAAAGTTGTGAGATTTCTCTCTCTCCAAAGAGAAGTCTCCAAACTAAAATACGCATTGTCAACATATTTATTTATTAAAATAAAAACAATTTTACTAAGGATTTACTAATGGGAGAAGACGAAAATTTAATTTCCAAATTTTGTAGGTTTTTTTAATGTTTTGATGGATGGGCGAGCTCACAGCCCACCTGCTGGCTACTGGAGCCCATAGACATCTACAATGTAAATGTGCCACCCACCTTGAGATATGAGTTCTAAGGTCTCACTATAGTTACAACGGCTGCCCCACCCTTCACGGCACAAATAGGCAGGGTGGTGCATTTGTCTAGCTTATAACAAAGCTTATCCATAGTATCTATAGTAGTAGAGGCTTTAATAGACTTGGTATCTTTCCGTACATAAAGACTCTGTTAATTATAAAAATGTCTCTTAATTTTGGTGTATTTCTACGCATTCCAAGTTACCTTCGTAACTCAAGAGTTTACAGCCACACTTACGCAGAACCACGATTACTGCATCGTTCCCATACTCCAACTATAAACGATTAGTGTCCCTTAAAACTTCAGATGTAAATTGATTTTGTTTATTTCAAAGACCGGTCGACATATGGCCTCGATTATGGTGGTCGAGCAACGATGCTTATAGACATCAATATTGCCAAGCATACAGTTGAGCTGCTGCTTAGGACTCTTTAAGCCTCGTTTGAGGACGCTTTGAAAATACAGGCGAATCAATTTCAGATGGCAAGGGTATGTGACAACGGACGTGGAAACTGTAGATCGGCGCGGTATTTTGGGGACTTTAGGTAAAATTTGTTGTGCTGATGATAGATATAGCATAGATGCTGTGATTATTAATTAGTAAATTACGGGATCATTCAAATTTTTTTTCTTACCTAAGCTGATAGCCTTGAAAGGCTCTTTCAGCGCAACCTTAACTAGTAGGTGAGCTTTCGGGATTCAAACCTGGAGGCGTTGCTAACACTGGCCCTAGCAAAAACAGTGCTTCGCAGAATCTACCACCGGATCGGAAACGGGACCCACTGAGAAGATCCGGCGAGAAACTCAGTGGGCAATTATTCCAAACAGTTCCTTATAGTTCTCCGTCCAAGCACCTATAAATCAGATTGCGGTTTCCGACAACAACTGATATGTGTTTAGTTTACGGTTCACACATTCGATGCGGGCGCGCCCAGACTGACAACTAGACGCTGGCCTTCGTACGACCTTTGATATCGCCATGTTGTTTTGTATGTATTTTCCGTTATGCAGTTCCTACTTATAGAATGTATTTATAGAATTGGCAGATAGGACTAATAGAATGTTTTGAAATTAGAATGGTTTTTTTTTCGATTTTTGTAATTGGCCTTTCCGAACGAACCCTTCGGTTTTTTTTTATGGGATTTTATGACCTGGTAGGTAATTAAGACTTTGAGTCATGTCTTATTTTAATTTATATTCTTAATTTTATGAAAAATCACAATATGGAGTGAAATGAAATGAAGATGATTAATTTGAGACATTAATCAACTGAGATGAAATTAAATGAATTGATATGAGATTATATGGGATGAAATATAATCTCAGTAAAATGGTGGTCATTTACTGAGATTTTTTCAGTGGACTTTTTGATGATCCCGAGAAGTTACGTCCAGCGGCTTTGTTTCATTTTCCCACATTTGTGCACTTTACAGATATTAAACAGTTAATATACCACCGTTATTACACATTTAAACCCGAAGAAACACTAAATAGACAATATAAAACAAATCACACAACTTCACTCCTCGCGTTCCCGCCAAAAAGTCCAACCCTTCGGATATTCGATCCAGCTTTGCAATGCTTAGCCTACTGATTTACCGTGTTTGCAGAAAGTTTAACGGGAATTGGCAACATCACTCGTTCCACCAGATTTCAGTACCGGTGATTCATCGTATTCGTACGATATTTCATTTGCATTCTATTGTCAATTGAGTTCCACGCACTGGTGTGGTGAAAAAGTGGGTCTCCTTACAGGGGTACCTCATACCGAGTGTGTGTGAAGAGGAAGAGAGGGGTGGGCAGGTCAGCCCCGTGTAAGGCATTAATTATGATTGCTCCCATACCACTTCGGTTGCACCATAGCAGGATGCGTTAGTCGGTCGTGAGATCCACGGTCAGTATGCTCGTACATGGCACGAGCTGCGTAAGTGATACGGGAATGGACATACGTCTTGTAGATAACTAATTTTCTCCTTACCAGGACCTGGAGGTCCTTAGTGAAGCTTAATGGTGAGGCTATTCTCAGTGGCCGGTCGATCTCTAGGATCTCGATGATCTCTCCCCAGTTGTCCCGGAACGACTCTAATACGATCCGGACCGTAGAGGATCGCCGGAAGGTCGCCTTTCCCAAGTTGACTACGATTTTCCACTGATCCAGCCAGTGGACAGAAAGTCTAACAACCTCTGCATCATCGATGGGAATGAATGGCCGCAGAAGGGAATGCTGACGACGTGAATGAAAGAAGAAACAAAATCAGTTTCAAATTATTGTTCTCGATGGTCCAATGTTCAACAATTTCCAATATCCTAACTGTGAAAAAGAACGCCAATCCCACTGTTATTATACACCGAAATGCGATAAAGTTGATTATTAACCTTGAAACCGATAAAATACGCATCAATATCATAATTGACTTGAACAATTGAAAACGATCATCAAAGCACATATCAGGACAAAAGAAATACCTTTTAAAGTTGAATTGAACGTCCGAACCTTGACTTTGCCTCGTCCAAACATAAACTAAAATCTCATAATCAAAAACTACACCCACATTTTATCCATTTAAAGAATTATGTCCAGTTAAAATACAGCCGTTACATTGTATATGCGATAACTCAGAATAACGCCCTAAGGACACGGACCAATATAAAATTATATAATGGAGAGGTAGCCAAGGCGATGCGTGGAACGAATTATTTATAATTTTAAACGAATGTGTTACACTGTCATGGGCGAGGACGCGAATGAATTGGGACAATGTCGAATCTGCATCGAGAATGTAGTTGGTGCACTTTGAGATAGTCGATAATCTGAAATCAATTTCGATTTTAAAATTTTCATAATTTTTTTTCAATTATCTTTTTTTTGTGTTTATATGGGTGGACCAGCTCACAGCCCACCTGGTGTTAAGTGGTTACTGGAGCCCATAGACATTTACAACGTAAATGCGCTAACCACCTTGAGATATACGTTCTAAGGTCTCAGTATAGCTACAACGGCTGCCCCACCCTTCAAGCCGAAACGCATTACTGCTTCACGGCAGAAATAGGCAGGGCGGTGGTACTTACCCGTGCGGACTCATAAGAGGTCCTACCACCAGTAGTTACGCAAATTATAATTTTTAGGGTTTGATTTTTATTACACGATGTTATTCCTTCACCGTGGAAGTCAATCGTGAACATTTGTTAAGTACATTAGAAAAATTGGTACCCGCCTGCGGGATTCGAAAACCGTTGCATCGCTCGATACGAATGCACCGAACGTCTTATCCTTTAGGCCACGACGACTTTATAATCTTTGGACATAATCCCAATATCGAAAATGAATGCGGCTCTATACAAATGCTGGACTTATATCTACTAGTAAGTACTTATGTTAGTCTAGAAAAGTAATACATTAATACAAAATACGTGTTAAAGAGTGATTTTTCCACCAACACAACTTACAGATTTTTTTTGTTTCAAAACATGTACCTAAGTCTCATACATATGTGGTTTAACGTTTAGGTTTTCTAGCATTTTAGATAACTAGCCTAAGTTTGATCCAAATGACTATCACTCCTTGATTTAGAATCATTTAATTATTTAATTTCTCCGTTTTTTTTTTCGTATTTCAAATATTGAAAAATATATCACACTGAAAACACTGAAGCTCAAAAACGACTACAATACAGAAAAAAAAAACAGATTGACAAATAATGTTAATGTACTGAAATGTTTTGTTCTTTGCATATTTCATTCGCTTTAGACATCCGTTGACTGTGCTCGTCTATTTTTAAAACGCTATGGTAATTTTTTAAGGAGCATACCTACCATTGAATTTTAAAAGGAAACTGCGTTTTTCTTCAAGCGTTTCTCAAGGACTTTAGCTAAGGTGCATTTGAAATTCAAACTACGACCATTTTCGTATATGACAATTCAATTTGAAAGAATTCATTTTTAGCCCCTTTTAGTTCTGATCTCCCATTTCGATAAAGCGGTACGACACGAAAACCCTCTCATCGTGGCCGCCGGTAACTACATTCCCGATCCTGCGGACAGAATGAAAAGCAGTCGACATCGCCCCAAACACGTCATTTCGGATCCTCCCGATCCGGTAACGGTGCTTTTAGGTACCTCAAGCACTGGTCATCGTTCTCGTCGAACCCGTCGCTTACGACGAAGGTAAATTAACCCTCAGACACAGCCCACTGAGTTTCTCGCCGGATCTTCTCAGTGGGTCGCGTTTCAGATCCGGTGGTAGATTCTGCGAAGCACGGCTCTTGCTAGGATTCGTGTTAGCAACGTCGTCAGGTTTGAGGCCCGTGAGCTCACCTACTAGTTAAGGTTACGCTAAAATAGCCTCTCAAGGCTCTCAGATAGGTAGGAAAAAAAATGCTGATCTTAAATTGACTTTGTGGAAATTGTTAAAGATTTTTGAAAAAAAAATTTTTAATAAACTTTAACCTAAATAAAAAACAACAATCAATGCTGATTTCACAGAAAATAATTTTAAATAGTTGTTTAAAAATGTTATTAACGTTACACATGCGCGTGCTAAGACACGTACAGATACGACAGTGTACGACAGTACAGATCGATACCTAATCTCTATAATTAAACTGCGCAGTCAGTATTCCGACGCTCTGCACTGTACAAGTCAATGCTTGTCGAGAGTCGATCTATCGATGGTTCGCACTTAAAGGGTTACCCACTATCATCCTTTATTTTGTCGAGCCGGTGCGGTCCGATACCCGACAAATGCAATTAAGTACAGCTTAAATATATTTTGTTCTAAATAAATAGTCGTACATTTTCTGAATTGTATTTATTTTCAATTCACTACACTATTCTCATTCAATTTGATATGTTACGTTATGTATCTAAAACTGTATTTTCGAACAGCATTATCAATCTTTGACCTCACGAAATTTACGGATGCCAATAATTTTAATATATTTGTATGCAATCGTTTGTTCTCTGTTTGTTCGTTCTAGCTACGGAGGGGCATTTTAAATTTTCGAAGAACGCATATATTTTCGTATCCGTATATCAATCTTGATCTATTACGGCCGGAAGACGTCAATCGCTTTTGGGGTTCCTTTTGGCGCCGAAAAATACCTTCGATAGCGTGGCGAGCAATTTTGTTATAGGAGCTTCATGTAATACTTTTAAATATTACCGACAACAGTTTAAGAAAATTAACAATAATATTGTTGGGACTTCCGTTTCCTTATTTCTTCTTCAGTCCGCTATCCACGCCATCTGTTGACACTACAATAAAAACTACGGGGGTGAAAATGGCGCAAAGAGTGAAAAAAAAAACTAATGCACGGTGCCGGTGCAAAACGATAAAATTGTGATTTGTTGATCAATCAGCAGATATAACTCTCGCCAGTGACAAAATAGAAAAGTGCATCAACGAACTACGGAGTGAGTCCTAAGACTTATCCTTTTCTCAGTCCCAAACTTAATTAAATTCAAAACAAATACTGATAGCAGATACAGGTATGAACACAGAAATGTTTATCATATAGACATGATCTAAAGTAGTAGTAGGGTTAGAATAGTGGCTGGCAACGGTTTGGTAATGTCCCTGACATTGCTGATGTCTATAAACGACCCTGACCACGCACCTTAAGGTGAGCCGTACATTCGCTAATTAGCTTAGTGGGATGCAGCAGCTAATCGCCCACCTTGTGTTTAGTTGTTAGCTGAGACCATAGGCATTAACAACGTAAATGCCACTCACCTTGATTTCTAAGTCTCCGTGTCATAGTACAATAGCTGCCACATCCTTCGAAGCTAAAGGCATTACTGCTTTACGACAGAAATAGACGGGGTCGTAGTGCCTACTCGTGCGGACTCGAGAGAGCCCCCAATCACCGCCATTCGTCTCATCATCATCAGCCTATAGCAGTCACATAGGCCTGTCCAATCGGTCGCTACTGAGCACAATCCTCGGCTTCTCTCATTCAGCTCCTGTCATTCTGCACAGAACACCACTCCACCGAGCCTGAAGGCATCCGTCACTGCGTTGGTCAATTCGCGGTCGACCGCAGTCGCAGTCGATTGAAGACTTTTGTCTTTAGACTCTGTGAAATAAGAATAAGTGGCCAGTCGTCTGTCTGTGATAAATACAGAAGGTTAACTTCGAAGTTTTCATTATTATCTATCCGCATAAACTACCGTGCGCGTCATGGCGATTATAGACTTCCATTGCACCCATTATAGCAGACAACTGCTAAGCTCTGCCAGAATTCAAGTGTTTTTTTTCAACGAACGCCAATATTAAGCAGACGCAGACTAAAAAAATCGTTGCAAGCAATTACTGTATTGAGTTTTCAAAGAATATAATTCACTATGGAACTCCGAACACAAGTTTTGGGAGCAGGTTGATTTTTTATTCGTCAGTCTGTTGACAACAAAGTCGTGTGTGTGGCTATTTGAAATTTTAAAACAGTTTCATGTTTATGTCAATTTCGCTTGTTCCTAATACGGACGTAGATTCATCAATGTTATACATCAAAAAATTTATTAATGCGGTCCGACGGAGTATTTTTTTCTTGTATTTTATATGCGAGATGCATCGTTTTCGGTAGGATTTTTATTTCGGCAGACCGCTTCATAAGTTTGTTCTTTGTAAAGCCTCTGTTTCGATAAAGTCAAGAGATTTTTTGTTCTCTTTTTTCTTTTATTTCAATTGATCGCTCGACAAAGAAATGGCAGGGACTTATTATTTATTCGTAGATGGCAGGTGAATTCGGCAGAGTATAATTCAGTTACATTTGACAAGTAGATACAACGGCTAGAGGGGAATAAAAACGGCTTCTTGTTCTAAACGATAAAGTTGATAAAGTTGAATTACTTGCCGAATGATTGTTAAAAACCATGTGTGGCGAAACCTTAGGATCAATCACGCGCATGCGCTTCTAAAAAATAGGGAGGTCATGATCCCCGCCATAAGAAAACAGATTGTACATTTTTACATGGAAATAAATATTTTATTATTTTCTTTAAACGTCCTAAACATGTTTTAAATAGAATTTATTATGTTTCTTCGATTATACTATTCAGACATTGAAATAAAGTTGGACGGAATGCTCTTATTATTATCAGAAAGCATAACAATGAAATCGGCAGCAAAACACAGTAATAAATTTATTACTACTCTCTTTGTGGTCATAGTGATTAATAATTAAGGTACATTGAGAACTATTTATTAAAATACAATTTTTATGTCATACTTTCTTGATTTCCAAGGTCGACTCTATGCATGACCTATTCTGATTTATAATCTTCGTTGGACGTTGGAGACGTTGGTGGTCCACCACTGGAACCTTCCAAATCTGGTGGACACCCAGGGTCAGCGCACAGTCGTTGGCTATTATTCAGTTTTGAATTTAAAATAAAGAATAACTAGCTTAATATCTCAATAGCTCAACAAATGAAACGTCATTCGAAGGATTAAGAAAAAAAGATCCTTTGTTTCATGTAGGAATTGATAGCAGTGGAGAAATACAAGGTCGTACTCCTAATTTTTACTTTTTTAATGTTTATATTGCTAATATGAATGGAGGATCGCACGGCTCAACTGCTTTTAACTGGTTACCGAAAGCCATAGACATCTACGACGTAAATGTCGCTTGAGTCCGCTTTTACAATTTACAAACCCGTGACTATCGTCTAAATGGCGAATAAATTGCTTAAGTGCAATGCTTATGAAGAATATAATTTTCGTTCTGAATTTGTTTAATGTTTTACAACTAGATTTGATAGATTTAAATTTTCATGGTGTGCAGTGGTTAGTGGAATCCAGAGTCATCGAAACGACATTACCTCCACCCACCTTGAGCTTTGAGGTCAAGCTCTCAATCGTTACGAATAACAGCTACATTACACAACAATAACATTTTTTTAAATGATTTCTTAAATTTTTGCTATAGGGGGAAGAGGAAGCGAAGAAGACATGGATGGAGTGTGTGAATGACGATATGAGAGAGAGAGGAGTGAGTGTTGAGATGACGGCCGATAGAAGATAATGGAAGAGAAAAATTAGCTGTGTCGACCCCACCTAGTGAGATAAGGTGGAGAAAAAGAAGATGGCCTCGTTTCGGAAAAAAACACGACAAAAAATTACAAAAAAGAATGTTTCGAAAAACTATTATTTTGCACTTAGCGCGTTTGTCTTCATAAGTGTATTTGTTTGTAACCTTACATTTGTCATATTTGAAAACTGAAGACGTGTCTGTAATTAAGTCGGCAACCTCGGTTTTGATTGTCGTGCTGGCTTTGTTCTTAACGTGTAACAACAACCTTCATTAATTTAACAATGAGCGAGAATTAGATTCCGGAACCAATAATATGTTTCTTAAGGACATTGACCATACGGAGTCTGGTTTAACTCGGTAGGCAGCGGCTTGGCTCTGCCCCTGGCATTGCTGAAGTCCATGGGCGACGGTAACCACTCACCATCAGGTGGGCCGTATGCTCGTCTGCCTACAAGGGCAATAAAAAAAAAAAAAAAATACTTTTTCGTTGTCAATCAAATCAAATTTTCCCTTTAACGGACTGAGTCGGTGGTGCAGTAATTAGCACCCCTGAATTTTGCGCCGAGGGTCGTGGGTTCCAATCCCCACTGTTCGAAACCAATCTGTGGTTCGAAATCAATTTTGAGTTTTTTACCACGGCAACATTGAACGCGGATTGATGCGGCATTCGTGACTTGACATCTGTCAGTGCTTGGCTGGCAAGATAGATTCATGGGTCGGCCACGCTGCCACGGTTTATCTCATCATCCCCTAGTTTTTCCACCACATCCTCATCCTGAAACCTCTTATCCTACGTGACACGATGAGGTCATCGGTTCGTGGTGAGTGATAACCTAATAATTTCTTAAGAAAATGTAACACGGCACGGCGTGATCGCAGCATGTCTTCGACTACGTCTTCTACCACGAGAGGGCTGGATCCGGATTGAACACCCACATCGGGCAAACATTCGTGTGATGAACTGGCCGGCTTGCTCTTGGTCTGGATGGTTATTATTTGTATATGTATAATAAATAGGTTGGGGAAAAAGTCTTTTCGCATTATAGTATGTGTAGTGGACTGTAGTATTAGGATTGGCAAAGAACTTAATAAATAAACTCGCGAGGATTGCACGTATAAAATTTGTATATTTTGTAAATTTTATAATTCGCGTACAATAGCACGGAAAAAAGAAAATGACAAATGTAAGACATTCCAATATTCAAAATTCAAATGTAATGTCAAAAACCACAACCACAACAATAAAAAAGGTTTTATACCAATTTGTTGGGTTTCCAACGGTATGTATGAACTTGTAATAAAATCTCTTTGGCTATACTACTTGTATCTGGCTGGTTTTGGTATCATTAAAGGTTTAAATTTTAAAGAAGATAATTCCAAATTCAAAGAATTAGGAAAATGTGTGATTTTTATTTATATTTCGTACTGTCAAGATGAGTGAATCTAATGATTACGTGCTACGATCAATTCGATACATTTTAAAAATTTACCACAAAAAAGATAAAAATGCAACGCAAGCCGCGAAAAAAATTTGCGATTTTTATGGACCCATAGTGCAGTGTCTGTGAGAGTAGCACAAATTTGGTTTCATCATCATCAGCCTGAGGCAGTCCACTGCTGGACATAGGCCTCCCCCAAAGCTCGCCACTGAACCCGATCTTCGGTTCCACGCATCCAGTTACTGCCAGCTGCCTTGCGCAGGTCGTCGCTCCATCTAGCAGGAGGACAGGAGGAAATTTGGTTTAAGCGTTTTCAATCCGGAAATTTTGATGTCAAAGATGCACGTCGCTCTGGTTGCCCCATTACGGACAAAATGGATGCCATTTTTGAAAAAGTGGAGCAAGATCGGCGTATCAGTAGTTACGATGTAGCTGAAGAAATGGGAATTGACCACAAAACAGTTTTGGCGCATTTGAAAAGAACTGGGTACACAAAAAAAGCATAATAAAACCAAGCGCAGGCCTGTTTGATGTGACGTTTGTCTTTAACTGACAGCTGTAAATATGTATATTTATGTAGTATGTATGCTTTGTGATCATGTAAGACATAAGCCCGATTCATAATATCGTCATATTAGCATAGTTATCGATGCAGAGTGATGTCGTAGATGCATAACTATGTATTTTGGGATCATGCTCGTTTTCTTAAAGGCAAACAAGCATATGGCTCAACTGATGGTGGGTGGTTACCGTCGCTCGTGGACATCAGCAATGCCATGGGAAGAGCCAAGTCGCTGCCTACTGTTAAACTGCCCGGAAGCAGATTGTTACGAATTTTTGTTTGGTGTGTTCAATCTGATTATTTTAATCTATACTAATATTATACAGCTGAAGAGTTTGTTTGTTTGAACGCGCTAATCTCAGGAACTACTAGTCAGATTGAAAAATTAATTCAATGGTATATAACCCATTTATTGAGGAAGGCTATAGGCTATATAACATCACGGTAAGGCCAATATTGGTGGAGCACCAATAAAGAATGTTTCAAAATAGGGGTTTTAATAAATAGCTCCTTAGCATTCTATAATTCAAAAATATTTTCACATTCTACGTAAATGAAGTGGGGGTAGAATTTAGCGTTTTGCCAAAGTAGCTATTCTACGCGGACGGAGTCGCGGGCAAAAGCTAGTTTAATTATAATCGTTCTGTTGAATTGATTTTTGTTTGAACATTCTGTTCTCGTGTAATTTTCTTGGGATGTGTCATTTTAATATCTGTATTAAGTTTATTATTGGATTAATAGAATAAAGCCGTCGCAAAACTGTAATGCTTTTAAAATAAACGAATCTTATTCATCAGATTATTGAAGATAGTTGTATGGACAGCCATTTCATTAAATTTTAAAATTATGTACGAGTATATTATCCAATTTTAAATGTGTGACAGTTTTTATTTTAAATTTTGACTTCAACCTTGACATAGTATCTCTTAATATGGGCCGATAATAACTTTGTAAAGAGTGGGCAGTCTTTCTGCACTGATAAAAGGAATAATACATAATAATGTTTAATAATAATAATAATGATAATGATTGGGAACAATTCACAAACGGTCAGTGGCCCTAATTTAGAATTGCCTGAGTTATGGGTACCAGAGACTGAAAAACATACTTACATTGTATATTTATGTTTAAATATATACAGATATACATAATAACACAGACAGAAAAACAGCAAAAATATACCTGTGCATCACACAATTCTTACCCGCTGTGGAAATCGAATTCACAACCCTCGGCGCAACGGTCAGGTGCGCTAATACCACCGAGTCATTTTTTTTTTTCCTACCTAATCTGATAGCCTTGAGAGGCTATTTCAGCGTAACCTTAGCTAGTGGTGAGCTCACGGAGCCCAAACCTGACGACGTTGCTAACACGAACCCTAGCAAGAGCCGTGCCTAGCAGAATCTACCACCGGGTCCGTCGAGAAACTCAGTGGGCTGGGTCTGTGGGTTAATTTACTCGTCGAGCCCTTGGTTGGGTTCGACGGGAACGATGACCGGTGCTTGAGGTACCTAAAAGCACCGTTAGTGGATCGGGAGGATCCGAAATGACGCGTCGAGTCAGTAGATACATAATGAAGTATCCGAGCCCATATTTACCGTCCAATCAATTGCTTGTTGTCTCCAGTTGACATTGTCATTATTGTCGACCAAAAAAAAAACGCTTAAGATATTGTTCCAATACACTTGCCGGCTTGGTAATGCAAAAACATTTACATTATTACAACATTTAGCAGTTTATTAGTTACCATTTTGTCTCGCCTGAAAATTTGAGAGTTGTTCCTTGTCTATGACCTAGCGTAGAATTTAGAGAAATTTTTAACTCGAGTAAGGACATCATTACAGTCTATTAACCATGAAAAGCCAAACAAATGGAAAACCAATCTACATAGTTTTTTGGATTTTGCAGTTGAAGTATTTTTAAGTCTAATAAATAAAAGGAAATCTCATAAATCTAAATATAGAATTATTGCATTCTTATCATGTCATTTATTAGAGTGTTTGTTCTGCTGCAGTCAATTTCGTGCATAATGAATAAATAAAATATTCAGTTAAGTCATTCCCCCATTTTTCAATTGGACCGTATTTTTTGAATATGCTAAACGCTTACACGAGATCCAAATTGATGATGTCACTTATATAGGTATCGCTGATATAGCCACTTAACACCACAAGGCTCCTAAGCTTGAGCCTGTGTATGCCCATACAACAAGTGCAATAAAAATAACAAAAGTTCAAAGCTCTTCGGTGTGGATATTTAGGTATTATGTATCTCTTTATGTATAAGCATAATATCATAATATACGGCAAGTTTGAAAATTGCTGTATCCATAAGACTGCGCACTCCAATCGGCGAATCATCCCTATTTGTCTCACTACCAAAATTTCTAGAAATTCAGTAAGGTTATAGGGATGATCCTCGTGAAGCCGGTTCTGTTATTTTTGTCGGCACACAATCATGGCTGCAGTCTGCGCCTGCACAAGTACCATAGCAGTGATGCGGTCTCAGGTCTATCTGAATATGTCCAAGCCAGTACCAGTCTAGAATTAATTTCCATAGGGATTTGAGATCAATAAGACCTAAGTTCGAAAAATGAGGCTAGTGCCGACACAATACGAATGATGAGGGATTTAACGGGTACAATTGAATTCGACCAAAACACCAGTGGCTGATTTGTTAAATCATTGTTTTAAATCTTTTGGTTAATATCGGTCTTATGACCACTATTATTACCAGTAATCTCTGGTCATTATTCAAACCGGCTCATTGACCCTAATGTATCGTTATTACCAATTAATTTAGACCTCAATTATTACGGAGTACTTTAGCGAACTCTCGAGGCTTGTGTAAGATGAGATTTATTGAAATTATGAGTGTGTCATGAGCCATTGAATTAATCATGTCGTATTTATGAAGACGAGAATGCTTTATTGTCTACATAAGCCAAGCTATTATCGATTTAATGATGAAAAGCTATTTGTTTTAAACATTTTTGAAACTTTACAGGAGTGCCAATTACTGTTTTTGGATAAAATATTATAACGGAAAAAACTTCTTCAGCTATTTCGATGAAGTAAACTTAACTTGTGAGGTCCTCCACGAGATTAAATTAATTCAATAACGAACTGAGTTTGTTTTTTTGTATACTAAATTACTAAATATTCTCAATTCGAAATTTTTTTTTTTTTTTTTTATTGCCCTTTTAGGCAGACGAGCATACGGCCCACCTGATGGTGAGTGGTTACCGTCGCCCATGGACTTCAGCAATGCCAGGGGCAGAGCCAAGCCGCTGCCTACCGCTTAATACTCTCCACAAGCCTCGTTTGAAGAAGGACATGTCATAGCGCTCAGGAAACACCGTGGAGGGGAGCTCATTCCATAGCCGGATGGTACGTGGCAAAAAAGATCTCTGGAAACGCACTGTGGATGACCGCAGTGGCTCCAGGTAGTATGGATGAACTCTACTCCGGTGGCGGGCGGTGCGATGGTAAAAACGAGATGCCGGTATCATCTCGAACAATTCCTCAGAGCACTCCCCATGGAACATACGGTACAAAATACAGAGGGAACCGAAGTCCCTCCGCAGACCCAGAGGCTCCAAACGATCCGTGAGAATGGGATTATCGACAATCCGAACGGCCCTCCTCTGTATGGAGTCAAATGGAAGAAGCTGGTATTTGGGAGCCCCGGCCCAGAGATGGGAGCAGTACTCCACGCGAGGCCGGACTTGTGCTTTATAAAGCAAAAGCCTTTGTCCAGGCGTGAAGTACCGCTTCGCTCTGTTGAGGACTCCCAGCATTTTGGACGCCAACTTGGCTTTGCCTTCCAGATGACTCCGAAACTGGACATCGCTCGAAATCTCGACCCCAAGTATCCCAATACTCTCGGAAGGTTGCAGGGATACTCCTTGGAATTGCGGCGCCATGACAAAGGGGTCCTTCTTCGCAGTGAACGCGCAAACTTGTGTCTTTAACGGGTTGAATTGAACCAAGTTCAATTCACCCCATTCGGAGACTCGCCCCAGAGAGTTCTCCACTTCAGACACAAGTTTTGATCGTCTCTCTTGCACCGCGCTCCGAGAGAGACTCTGATGGCCGATATATCGCGCATCCCCCGTGCTGTCATCCGCATAGCAATGCATGCCATCAATAGACAGCATGTCATTGATATACAGGATGAAATATGACTGCTTACTAAATCGCTTATCATTATTAATGCTGATTCATAGCTTTAGTTATCTTGTAGATCTTCAGTGCGTTGGTCATTACCAAAAACATTTGTGGCATAAAATAAAAACAGCTGACGGATGTCTTTGATAAGGCGAGAAACAAAGAAACGGCTGATGAAACGTATGTTTGCTTCGTATGCATATCTCTACTTCATACTTGAAGGTAGATGCCAGCATTTAGATTGTAGTAAGAAAACTTTAAAATCTGATTTCATTTCCATTACTCCTGCAAATCCTGCAGGTAAGTATCAAGTTTTTTTATCCAACATCTGTCCTCGAACTACTTTGACCATGAACCAATTGTGATATTTACACACCTGGTTACACACCTACTACTATCCTGATTATTTTCAGCAAGCAATAGCGCATCTACACATTCATCATCTTTAAAAAATAGACCCTAATTAAATAGCATTAATAATCAATACCCACTAAAGGCCTCAGTCAAATAGCACTTTACAACATCACAAATAGGTCATAAAATTTAATGACATTTCTGAGATTGCGCCCTTTAGCGAGAATTGAAACTTAAGCGTTCGATCAATGCCTTATAAAGAGATGAGTTTCACTATTGCTATTTTGATTATGCTCCTTCTTTATTGTACTACTCGTAGATGCACAAGATATAATATTACCTACCATTAATAGCCCTTTCGTGATCAATGCCATTTACATAATAATTTTGGAACTTAATAGATAAGATGCCCAGTATTCTTGCATCTACGGTTTGCACGATAAAGAGTCGAGAGAGAGGGTATGAAATCCGTTGTTAAAATACAATTCAAGTCAAGTCTTCAAATCAGTCTACGCGTTTCTATCATACATTAATCTTCTTTTCCTCCACCTTATCCAACTAGGTGGGGTCGGCACAGCAAATTTTTCTCTTCCGTTCTCTTCTTGATGCCGTCATCTCAACACTCATTCCCCTCTCTCTCTCGTATCGTCATTTACACACTCCATCCATGTCTTCTTTGGTCGACCTCTTCTCGTCAGAAATCAAAACTACTCGAAGCGAAACAGCGAACGGATCACCTGAAGCGAATTGAGAATTTTAAAGTGTTCTAAGTGCTAACTAAGTGCTAACTTGTAATTTGGTACAATTTTATCTATCCCGAACCCCAGCGCGTAACAATACCCTCACCTTCCTGTGGTCCAACTGCGTGTTGTGTACCAAAGCCGGACTCATGCCCGGGTACAGCGTGAACAGCACGCCTATGTCCCGGACCTCGACCACTCTGGCCTTGTATATGGTAATCCTTGTCTGCTAACGAAATCATGTATTGAATGAATGAATGAATGAATTAATGAGTAGCTAAGCTAGCTTGTCGTGGGAGCGTCGTACCCCGTCTCCGGGAAACATCGTGCCCTGTATCGGGGGAGGGTCGTGCCCCGCACCGGTGGAGCGTCGTGCCCAGCACCGGCGGAGCGTCGTGCCCAACACCGGCTGAGCGTCGTGCCCCGCACAAGGTGAGCGTCGTGCCCCGCGCTGGTGGAGCGTCGTGCCCTGCACAAGGTGAGCGTCGTGCCCCGCGCTGGTGGAGCGTCGTGCCCCGCACAAGGTGAGCGTCGTGCCCCGCACAAGGTGAGCGTCGTGCCCCGCACAAGGTGAGCGTCGTGCCCCGCAC